>VDFB02270651.1:516018081-516094657 GCA_007258455.2 Sequoia sempervirens
GGAGTGGGAGAGAGATAGAGGGTAGAAGGTTTAAGGGTTTAAGTATTTAAAGTTTAAGGGTAGAGGGCTAAGGGGGTAGAGTGGAGAGACATAGGAGTGAGTGAGAGAGAGAGGTCCTTGAGAGAGGGAGAGGGGGTAGGAGGGATAGATGAGAGAGAGAGAGAATTAGGAGGGGGAAGGGAGAGGGGAAGAGGGGAAGAAGGGTAGAGAGAGGGAGAGAGAATTAGGAGGGGAATAATTTGAGAGAGAGAGCAAGAGAGGGAAGGAGATAATATTTAAATATTTTTTATGTTAGTAATATTAATTAATTATATAATATTTTATATATTAGTAATATATATACATTAACTAAAATATAGAAATAATATTTAAATATTATACATAATAATATAATATATTATATATTAAATTATAAATTATATTGTAAATTCTAAACTAGATATATTAAAATAAACTATAAAATATTTATTGCATTTTCTAAATCATATATTATAAAGTGTAAAACATTTTTTAAAATCATATATAAACCAAATCGGATATCTAATTCAAAATGGATATCCAATTTGTAACGGATATCCAATTTGAAACAAATATCTGATATTTCTGACAAAGAATTTATTGCCTAGGGATTAGCCTCGGGCTTGCTTTGGTATTTGGCTTGGACATGCCAATCCTAAGAAGTCAAAGTAAAAAACGTGTTTGACAACTCACCTTGTTTTTCTAGACTTCGTCCATGTGGCTGACGACTTTATTTTTAGCCAAAATTGATGAAACAAAAAGGGTTTGTAGAGGAGACTCAGCTTTCCACCAATATAAATTATTCTTTACTTTGAATTTAATAAATAATTATTATTCATTTTCATTAGAATTATGACTAAAGTCCCCATTGATAGGCTGATTGAAAACATCTATAACCTTCAACAAGTATCATATTTTGAATCCAAAAATATATACACATTACATGCTCGTGATACTATAGTGATTAAAAAATTGAATTTCAAGGAAGTCTTTACCATTTTTTAGATCGTGGGAATCGTGTAGCACCTAATTCCCATATAAACAAAGTAGCTGGTGCCTCGTAAATCCTTTTTAACGCCGACCGGCCAAGGCCGGTGCGACACAATCCTCCGTACCATTGTGTGGGGAGACTAGACTAAGTTTTAAATCCAAGTTAAGGTGGTCGTATTACGTAATTTTTTATATTTTTAAAAGTTGTAATAAAAACTCATAATTAATTATTTATTTGAAAAAATTACAAAAAAATATGCGTCACATCCGAACATGAGTCCTCTACTTATATCTAAAATCTTATAAAAAAATATTATCATTTTATTGTGGTTAGGGTGGTCAGATAGACACCTACTTCTTATTTTTTCCCTGAAATTTAAGTACTACTGCATTGAAATTTCAAATTATCACCAAATAGACTTTTAAAAAAATAAAATAAACTTAGTAGTTTAGAAACTACATTCAATTTTCCACAGATTCTATTCTTACATATTTTTGAAATAATATAGATAACTTATTCAAATTTTTGTGTCAAGTTGCCTAACTCTGATTTTTCTGAATTTTCATTGCCACTTAAGGGCCTATTTTTTCCATGATGATCCTACACATACCCTAAAATTCTTGAACTTCTAGTACATGGACAGTTCTTGAAACTCTATTTCTCTTGAAATAGGTTATCCTTCCATGTACATTGTACAGTCTTCTAAATGTTGTACATAGGTTTGGCGTGTTTGCTTTCTGCTGCGTCTGCTTTCCTTGTCTGAGCAAGCTCCTAGGTTTTTGAATTCCTCTATGTTGGTCTACTTCACCAAGAGATTTGTTTCTTGCCATACCCACCAAGGGTATGCATCCCCAAGCATGAGCCATTGATAGAGTTCTTAAAGTTTCAAAATTTTGGGCTCATTCTATGCCTGGTAATGGTCTGTTACATATGTGCCCATGGGTGGGGTTTAGAGGTTTAGCTTTGTAACCTTACTTTTAATTCCCTTACATTTTAAACCTAGGGCATTTTAATTTTCTGCTGACGTACTCTACCTGGTCACCGGTTGATCAATTTATAACTTAAGCCATTGCAAGCATCCTTTTATCAACCCCTTTTCCTTAGGTATGTTGGTTGCATGGTTTCATGTCATCACTTCAATAGTGCCTAAGGTCAAGCTAAAATATTTTTATAAAATTGCCTTAGGAAAATGTCTACCTTGTCGGCCTAGTTGTGGCCCCATTTTAAACTAACTTTATCGGCATGTGCAAAATCTCAAACATTGGATTTGAATGTAAAATTCTAGTTGTCTATCACACACCACATAGGAGTTAATGAATGACCACCAGAAGGTAAGCAAGGTCCACAATTGCTTGAAAAGTGTCCTTGCCATGGTGGGGCTCAGTCTGCTTGCATCACACCTAACGCTCAGTTGTTTTAAGATCAACAGTTCCCATGCAATCATAAGGTTAAATCTCAACTTCCCATTGCACACCTCATAGCATTAAATTAATTCTCCTCAAAAGACATACAAGGTCCACGATCAAGCGACACGTGTTTTGTTTTATCCGTTGGGAAAAGAAGTGGAGCCCATGAGAAGGAATGATGTGGCTTCTATTTAGCACATTCTCATTGGCTGACAAGTTGGCAAACTATTACAAAGAAAATTCAAACTATGTTGACTCAATCTGAGTCATTCATTGTACCATCTCAAGAGGAAAACAATGGCTACTATTTGAAATTAAACACACAAACATTAGAGTCATTTTTTTTTGCGTGAGTGAGTAGTAATGGCTGAAAGGACATTAACAGTTATTGTAATTGGGTCATAAAGATACATAAAATTGATTCCCCACATTATTGAAGATTACAATCTGGTGCAGAGCAACTAGAAGATTGATCAAAGTGTTCGAGCTATGACACAAACAAATTAGGGTTCCTGTAAACGTAAAAAATCAATGAGTACAATTAAAACTAAATTTTGTGCTTTATTCAAACTTTCCTAAATTAGGGTAGGTTGTGATTGTTTTCTTCCAATTGATTTAGCCTGCATGCTTTAATTGCTTTATTGCATTAAAATTGTGTATAAAATTATTTCCCTCAATCAAATTTGTTCAAGTTTGTGTGTTCTAATTGTACCCTAAGCTATTGATTGAAGGAATTAGGTTTTTGAGCTCATTTCTATTAGAACCCTAGTCCATTGTAAACTTGCCTGAGTATCCATGGCTCCCAAAACAAAAAAGTCTCATTCTGAAACCCCATCTAGGTTACTCTCTAATGAAATTGTTGACCATCTCAAACCCTCAACCAACAAAAGAAGTTAAGGAGCAATGATATATTATGTCCCTAGAATTTATGAAGGAATATAGGACAAGCTGCTAAATTTCCTTATACTAGTTCGAAAATGTTTAGAAATTGGTTTGGGATCAGGAATTGTGAGTATCCCATTTTCCATACTTGGAGATTAGACATGGGGAAACTTGTAGTCCCAAATGTGTATGTGGATGTGGACCTGCTCAAAGATATTGCAACAAGATATGACCCTGTGTCCAGAATTGTTAGGGCATGTAATGGTGTTGAGGTGGTCAAAATTACAAAGGAAGAGATTGCAAAAATATTCAAACTGTAAGATTGCAATGAGGATATGGTCCCCATTCACCTTGATACCTTCAAAAAATAATATGAGAATACCAAAGTCTTGTTCTGAACTACAATGTTGTCAATGCACACTACCTCGACTGGATATGGAAAGAATAGGAAGTAGATTAAGATTAGAAAAGGTGAGAAGGAACCCTTTCCTATGAACTACTTTACCCATTACTTTAGGAAGACTATATGCTCCTTGTATCAAATTATTGGCTTTGATGCACCTAAAACTATACCAATTGAATATCTATACATGGCATGCAATATTTAGTATGCAACCTTTAATATGGTCTATGATTTTACCACTTATCTAGTAGAAAACATTCACAGGTGCTTGGGTGAGCTTAAGGAAGGAAAGAATTCGGTGAAGTTCTAGTAGTATTCTCTTTTTATGCATATGATTTTATATAGGCAAGAAAAAAAAATTAGTGAGGACATGTCATTGAATGAGGTGGAAGGTAATATTGAGTTACTCATCTAATGTTGGACCTAAATTTTGGATATGGATGACCAGAAGTTTGATTATGTGGTCTTCAATAATGTCCTTGCATCTAAGTTGAGGATAATTTTGGTTGTTGGTCCACCAAGGATCCCTAAAGAGATTCATGACTTCTTAATGCCTATGGAAAGGAGGCCCGAGCTCAATATAACCCATAACTGGGGAGATATCATTGCATATCCAGACATGACTATATTTAGGGTGTATGGGACTACTGTTTATCCTTTTGTGCTACCGAAAGATGTATCCCTTAGGATTGTATTTTTAGAAGTCATGAAACAGTTGGCCGGATCTTAAGAAGTCCACTTGCTAGAAAATAAGAAGGGTTCATTCCTCCCTCAGTACATAAAATTTAAAAAAATTGTGTGGATAAAAGGGATCTGGAAGTCTTTGGAGGAGGTCCTCAAGCCCTAAAAATTGATGACAACTCACCCTAGAAACCATGAACCTGAGGGATTCATTCATGCAATAAAAGAAAAAAGTTCATTGGGTGTATTTGATCACAATTTCTACTCTCTTGGTGATGTTATCAAAAACATTCTTGACCCACAAGTGCAAGAGGAAAAGAAAGCAATGTATCTTGCTTTCAACAAGATGGTAGCAAGGATCAAGAGATCATATCCAACTTATGAACCTCTGCCCAATCTTCAAGAGAAATGGAGCTAGACAAGGTATGTATTGGAGAATTTTGAAAGTGTTGTTGGTGGATTGAGAAGAGAAGAAATAATCAAAGATAAGGGAAAAGCTTTGGCAACCAAAGAAGGACCATCGTTACAATTGGAGGAAAAGCCTTCCTATCAACCACCCAAGAAGATTCAGGTATATACTAGGAAAAAGGAAACAATTAAGGAGCAGATAGAGCCAACCCTTGTTGCATTAGAGGATTCAAGGCCAGCCTCTCCAACTGGATTAGTCTAATTGCCTCCTAGGAAATCCTCACTTGTTATAATTGATATTGATTTCCATCCAAGAATTTATCCTCCCCTAGAGTAGCGACCAATTAAGAAAAAATGGGTTGAGAAGATCAAGGTAGTGGATTACCCTGATAGTGATGAAGATGATATTGTGATAACCCCTAAAGATATGCAGCAAGGGATGCCTTCTCCTCCAAGGGAAGTTGCATCAAGCTCTGGGACAAGTATCTTGAGATTGGGAAAATATGAATATTGTGGTGTGAGTAATATTGATAACATGAGGGTGGAGGCTTCCAAAGAGTTCATGGAGGATGATTCATTTATTGAAACACCAACATTCAGGGATTTTGTATGGAGAGAAAAAGCTAGAGAATATGCAGAGAGGGTTTATGTTGAAAGAAGATTACATCCTAAATTGCTCGAGGGCGTTATCCAAGCCAATGTGATGCAAGAGATGATGAAATAATTTAAGAATATTACACCTAAAGAAGGAAGAGAACTTGTGCAAAAGAGTGGTATTTTATTATTGCCTGAATGGGATATTGTTGATGCAATGGTATTAGATACAATAAGAAGGGGTGATAAGCCTTTATTTAAAACTAAAGAAGAGGCCAACTTGGCACTTCATGGATCTACATATAGTCAAGAATGGGATGCTTTGGAAATATGGTCATTGTCTATTAGTTTTGGGAAGCCCAAAGTTGTAGAGCTATCAGAATTCAATGGCAAATTGATTGTAAGAAGAGTTACAAATACTCCAACATTAGAAACCATTGACATGACTATAAATGTTGCTAGGTTCACAAAAGCAATAGTTGATCACCTCACTAATTATAGGGATATGTTTAGAAGAAGTACCATGATATTTTAGATGAATACAATAAGAGTCAGTAGAGAGTAGTTGAGCTTGAAACAGAGCAAGAATTTTGGAAACAAGTGGAAATGATGAGGTCTCAAGGGCCAACTAGCTCAAGCGATACTGCTCCCATTCCTCCTATGACTCATCCTCAATCTCCTCCACCTAAACATTCATTGTCAATTGTGCCTTATAACATGGGTCAAGAGCCCATTGCAATAGAGAAGCCGAGTACATTAGATGCAGCTCCATCTAATGAACCCACAAAAGGACAACTATCTCAACAAGTTGAGCTATATAATAAATTTATTGAGGAAACATATGACATGATGTATGAGAACAATTCCAATATTGTTCATACTATTTTGAAGCACCTGAATAAGAAAATTCATGGTAAATTGAATAGTGTCCATGCTAATTACTCTTTGATGTTGAGAGAAATGAAGATGTCTCAAAGAGATGGAGAATTGGGAACCCCACTCTTAGATAAATGGAATCCTATGGTTAGTGATTTGAAGTTAATTCTAGATGGGGAAAAGCAATGAGAGGATAGATATCCAAAGGTGGTCCCGAATTACAAGTTTTTCAATGATGTTAGGGAACAACCATTCCATGGGTATGTTGCTCCATTAGAGTATAAAATAAGAGAGTTAAAGATCAATTATGATCAAGTAGACTTGAAACTATTACCTGACATTCTGTAATCCCATGTTGAAATGAAGCCTTTGTAGATGTGGAAGAATTGGGTTGACACCACAATTGTTTCTCAAGCAAGATTAATCTTTGAGGATGTTAATATTGACATGCTGAAAGATGGTTTGGAGAAATTATCTTTCATCATTATTTTTCTCAAAGACTTTGGAAAGGAAGCTAATTTTAGTGATGACAAAGTTCTCTCCTTACAAAAAGAAAATGGATGAAATCATTGATTTCAATTGGCCATCTGAGGAGGAATATGAACAATGGAAGGGGATATTTATAGATGGATTGGATTAGTAAATACAAAATGGAACACATATACTTGGTCAAGTATTGTACAGGTCTGGCCTTTGAGTTTATAATTTACAAAGTATGTGTCTCCTAACTAAAGGTACCACAGGTAAATACTGATCATTGATGATGTGCATGCTAATTGGAAATTTTGTTTTCTTTTCCTACCTTTGCAAATTTTGTCATCTTGCCCGATGGAATCGACATGCTACAATAATTTAAAGGATATTCAACATGTGCCTTTTGGAAGGCGGTTTTGTTCTTCTTAGAAAATAGAAATAATCTTTGTATCATGTGTATTCCCTCTGATTGAAAATGTAAATATAAGTGTAAAGGGAATATTGTCTTGTAGCGGTCCAATTAGGATGGGACATGTGTACTATTGTCCTGAAGCTTATTTTGCTCCCTTGTTTCCATAAAATGGAATTCAAGGCCATTAGTGTAGGTATTTTGTTGAATTCTTGAATTGAATTGAGCACTTGAAGAACATGGAACGAATATGTTAGAAGTCCTTATCTAATGCTTTGAGTTTAGTTAAGTAAGTTTTGTCAAATGTATGGTTCCTAAGCATATCTAAATGATAATGTAAGTTTTCAAATTATACAGTCTCTCCAATTTTACTCTATACTTGAATTATTAATGAAAATTATAATCAAAGATTATTTCATTAATTTTCATCATTATTGTACTTTGATGTATGCTTTTATTTTAGCTCTGGTTCAAAGAGTCAGTTAAAATTCTTAGATCAAATTGTTAATTCACGTGTAGGATAATTAAATCTAATAAGTAGTCTTAGAACCTGATTATTGATTTGTGAATTGCAAAGCAACCTCACGTAGATCATACGTGTTTAGGATTAAATATACCTTGCAATTCAATTTCCTTTGACTCCTAGCTTGTAGATTTAATGGAACTAATCTCAATTCTTATAAGAATTTCTTATGGTTCAGGTCACCCTACTTTAGAACACCATTTAAATAATCTTTAAATCGATATTTATTTTGTTGTGGTTGGTGTTGTTTCATATTCTCAGCTTTAGATGTGTAATTAATTCAAGGAAATGCCAATTTCTTGAAGGATTTGATCTTCCTAGCCTTTGATGAGAATATATCTACTTAGCTATGCAATGTATTCATTAATTTTTTAGAAGAGTCATATAATATACATCGTGGGACTACCCTCCTAGGTTTTGTAGAGCCCGAAGTGTAGGAGATAAAGCATTAGTGATACATCTCTTTTGTTGGCCAATTATCTTGTAGGTATTTGAAAATTGAGTTTGGAAAACTCATAGGTATTTGGTGAGACCTAATTGGTTCATTGAAAACAACCAACACCAACATTGAAAACTCTATTTTTGTGTTCTATTTGCTACTGTTAATTTCTTTTTTTAGTTTGTAGAGTTTTTATTTCATGCATTTTATTATATCTAGCTTGGTTTAGATACATTTCAATTTTTGATATAGTTAGATTACTATACTTTTCATTTCCAACATTAGTTCATAGTTTGATAAGCTTAGATTACATTTGGAATTCATATAAAAAAAAAACCAAAAACACCTATAAAACTGATGAACCACTTGGAAAAATCATAGCTATTTGAGTATGTTAAATCTCTTTTTCCAAGTTAACCTAACCTTCAATCCTTTTAGTGGTGATGACTTTGACATGTTAGATGAAGCCCTTGAGGATTTCATCTAACAAGGTTCATCCAAGTTAAGGCTTGTTACAACAAACTAAAACCAGGGGAAGTTAACATGATTCAACCTCAACTTATCCTTTATCCACCTTCACACAAATCTCAAACTCAAAACAAACCCATTTTCACCCTTGAACCAGCTATGAACAATTTTTTGCAACAATCAAGTTATAATACCATTGCTCATACATATAACACAAGAAAAAATCCACAACCAACTACAACATCATTACCTTTTCCTAACGTCGTCTTGCCTAGTGCTCCTCATTTTCCTTCGAATAGTGGAAAGGAGTATGATCTTGTTGAACTTAAGAATGCTCCTACAAAGATATCCTTATGGGACCTAATTCAAAATTCACCTAATTATCACACTATGCTTCAAACCGCCTTGCAACAAGTACTAGTTCCCTCTGGTACAAATGCAAATGATGTGGTAGCTCTAATACAAGGAATGAATGTAGTTAATGTATACATTAATTTTCATCAACATCAGCTACCTCCTTTGGAAATGAGAAAGAAAAATGATGCCTTCATGATAATAGCTATCTATAATAGGTTAGGAATAAAAGGAACCCTTTTTGATAATGGCTATGCCCTTAATGTGTATAGTGTGACCCTTTTGGATAGAATTGGTGTGGAGAAATCAAGAATTCAGCCTAAATCCTTATCGATTCGAGGATTTGACAATGTTGGAAAGCAACCACTTGGTGTGATTACTTTTCCTATTACACTTGGAAAGACTACCATGCAAACTCCTATTCATGCCATGCCCAAAAAAATTTCATACAATCTTCTTTTAGGGTGACCTTGGATTCATGAGATGCATGTAGTGCCTTCAAATCTCCATTGTCTAATGAAGTATGTCTATAACAATAAAGTATATCAAGTTGAAATAGACCTTGAGCCTGAAAGTTTCTTACAAGTTGAAAAGGAATCACATGTCCTCTAAACATATTAATTCCAACATCAAACATATAACCTATGAAAGAAGAAGAACAGGAGATGGAAACGTTGTCAAAGTTATTGGAAGATGATTGGGGTTCCTTAGAGTTCACACCTTCATTTATGGGAGAATACATAATCATAAGAAAATAAGATGAAAAAAAAAGCAACCAATGGTGATGTCAACAAAAAAATCAAAAGAAAACGCACAAGCATCTACCTCATCTACTCTAGAAGACATGCTATAAAAAAAATTGATGAGGTAGACTATCAAAAACCACCAAACCTAAAATAATGGAGAGAATTTATGGAAGATGTTATGATCTTATGAAGCAACTTGGATATAATGGAAAAGGATATGGAAAGAAAGAACAAGGCATCTGTGTTCCTGTAGAGCCTAACATGCAAGAAAAAAAAAGTGGTTTGGGATCTATTGTCCTTCTAAGATAACACAAGCAAACAAAAGACCCTCATTGAACAACAATTCCATCACATGTAATCCTAAAACAACTCTCACCTTGAAGCATCTTGAATTGCTTGATATGACTTGTGAACCATCATGGGAATACTTCAAAGATGATGAAGCCTTTGAAGAAATGTTAGGATTTTATGAAAAACCATCTACTCCTAAAAAGAAATAGGTTACATTTGCTATGATTAGTGCTAAGAAAAAATACAGAGAAAAGGAAAGTAATGAGATTGATAAGGACAATGAAGAATACAACTATGAATTTCTGAAACAAAGTGCACTTCCTTTGGGAGTTACAATCGACATACCTATGAATATAAAAAATAAGGAGAAAATGATAAAGATAGGAAAGTTCCTTGATGAAGATGAACAAGAAGACCATGCAACTTTGCTCCATGATTTTCCCAAAAATTTTGCATGGACTTATTTGGATATGCCAGGAATTGATGCTAAGATAGTGACACACAACATAGTCCTTGTTGAAAATGCTAAACCCGTAAGAAAAAAGATACGAAAGATGAATCCAAAGATAGCCTTACTAGTTAAGGATGAGATTGAAAAACTCCTTGAAGCTGGTTTTATATGACCTATAGATTATTCTCCTTGGGTCTCAAACATTCTTGTAGATGCAAAAACTAATAATCATATTAGGATGTGTACAGACTTTCATGATTTGAATAAAGCATCTTTAAAAGATGATTTCCCCTTCCTAATATCAACATGATAGTGGACTCAACTGCGGGTCATGCTTGTTGTTGTTCATGGATGGATTTTCTAGATATAATCAAATCTTTATCAACCCTTAAGATCAATACAAAGCAATGTTTACAATAGCTTGGGGAACATTTTGTTGGGTAATGATGCCCTTTGGATTAAAGAATGTGGGCGCAACATATCAATGAGCTATGAAATTGATATTTCACGATTACATACGTAAGATTTTGAAAGATTATATTGATGATATTCTAGCCAAATATTTAACCTGACAAGACAATGTGAATATCCTTTGGAAGATCTTTGAGAAAATGCAAAAATACAATGTGAGATTGAATCCGAAAAAGTGTCTTTGATGTAGATAGTGGAATTTTTTTAGGTTTTATCGTATCTCACAGAGGTATTGAGGTGGACATGAATAAAATTCATAACATGCCACATGTCACCTCCTAGAAACATTTCTCAATTGCATACTTTACAAGGAAGAATTCAAGCTATCCATCATTTTGTAGCATCTCTAGCGGATCAAACATTACCTTTCACACATATCCTTAAGAAAGAGGTTCATTTTAGTTGGAATGAGTATTGTAAATATGATTTTGATATTTTGAAAGATTATCTTGCCACTCCACCTGTTTTACAACCCGCTATGTAGGAAAAACCGTTTATCCTTTATATAGCAACATTAGCCCATGCTCTCGTAGCATTCTTGGCTCAACAAGAAAAAATTAGTAAAGAATATCCTATTTATTAAATTAGCTAAACTCTGGTTGATTATGATAAATGATACACAATGATAGAGAAACAATTTTTTCCTCCTGTATTCACTACTAGTAAATTGAGACATTGCCTATTAAATGTTGAAATACAATCTGATCCTTTAAAACATATTTTCACTAAAATAGATTTATTAGGATGCTTAGATGAGTGGGTTATGTTGTTAACTAATTTTGATCTTAAGTTTTTTTTTTCAAAAAGAAATCAAAGGACAAGGATTGACTAACCAATTAGTTGATGCTCCTTCTCCTTTAGCATTACCTAATAATGATTCATTCGTTGACAATAATCTATTGAAAATTGAAAATAATACATGGGAGTTATGTTTCAATGGATCCAAGTGTAGAACTGGCTCCGGTGCAGGGGTTATAATAACCCCACTCACAGGAGAGCCTATTCCCTTGTCTTATCACTTAAACTTCTTATGAACAAACAATAGGTCGTAGAGTATGGAGCATTACTTGTTGGACTGTGTGTCGCTTTAGTTATGGGAGGTCGATACATTAAGATATTTGATGATTAATAATTAGTCATTAAACAAACAAACATAACATATCAAGAGAAATATGACAAATCATCAAAATACAAGGATCTCAAAATGACTTTGTAAGAAAAGTTTGATTTTTACACCATTGACAACATCCCATAAAAATATAATCGACATGCAGATGCAATGACAAGTGTGGCTTCCCTTATATCACCTCAGGACCCTTCAAAATACTTCACATTTATTGTGCATACAATTATGAAACCATCAATAGAAGATAAAATGGAAGTATTATCAGCCACCATGGAAAGCTCTAATGAATGGTACACACTGATATTTAATTATTTAAACAATGGTACCTTTCCTGAGCCGACAACTAAGAACACTCGAGCTCACCTTCAAAAGCTTGCATCTAAAAATATAATTATTGTTGATGTGTTGTATCAAATATCCTTTGATGGTCTCTTACTTAGATGTTTTAAACAATCTGAAATCCCCATCACACTTGAACAAGCTCATGTAGGTTCTTGTGGAGTTCATTTTGGAGGAAGACCATTAGTTCAAAAACTAATCTGCATAGGATACTATTGGAGACATATGGAACAAGATTGCATTTCATACATTAAGAAATGACACAAATGTCAAGAACATAGTAATTTGATTCATGCTTTTGTTTCTAAACTTCATGCTCAATTTCCTATTTGGACCTTTTTGGTATGGGGTTTGGATCTTATTGAAAAAATATCACTACCTTCCTCCACTAGACATACATTCATAATCACTACAACAAACTATTTCATAAAAATGGGTAGAAGTTATTCCTCTTCGTTCAACAACTGTTGATGTGATATGTCATTTCATATTTGAACACATTATTGCTCACTTTGGACTTCCTTCCACGTTAGTTCAAGAAAAGGGACACCATTTAATAATAATGGCGTGAAGAAGTTCTTAGAGACATTTAACATCCAACATTAGTTTTTAGCACCCTACTATCCACAATCTAACGGTCAAGTCGAATCAACTAATAAAACCCTTGAAAAAATCTTAATGAAAACGATGAGAAAACATAATAAGGATTGGCACACATAGCTAAGATATGTGTTATGGGCCTATCATATGAATGCTAGATTATCCACTAGGACTACCCCTTATAATTCCCTTGGAGTTAGATATTCCTACATTAAGAATCACTCTTCAAGGACTTATTGATAATAATTACAAGGAACAATGATTACATGAGCTTGAAATGCTTGACGAACAACACATTAACATTCTTGACCACCTTCAAGCTTATTCCAGAAGAAATTAGTGTAGTTACAATGATAGTGTCATCCCTCAATTATTCAATAAAGGTGATTTGGTGTTATGTGAGAATCAACGTAACATCAATGCTGCCCCAACTAAAAAAGGAAAGTTCAGCCCTAATTGGTTAGGACCTTACAAAATTGATGAAAGTTATGGGTCTGGAGCATACACGTTAATATAAATGGATGGTACACCTAGTAAATAACCTATTAATGTTGCACATCTGTGCCAGTACACTATGTCTAACCTTCTTGAATAGTGTGAATAATAAAGGAGTGGTGTTAGAGCTACTAGATGACATTCTATATTCACTCACATTGCTTCATTCTTGAAAAACAATTATTTGTGTGTCTTGAATACTAAATTAATTTTCTAGGTGGTTACTTTAGGTTTTCATACTATTAAAATTCATCTTATATGTTTTGTTAGATTAGATCCTTATATGCATTTAATGTTCTTAATTAGATCATAGGTGTATTTAATTTAACATAACATACTTAATCATAATGTTTCATCTAAAAGAAATTAGGATAGTTTTAATTAGATCACATAAAACATGTTAGATCATGGAGACATTTATTAAATAGTCTTACAAAGATTATTTGACAAATTACATTTCCATCTAACTCAAAAACATAAGCATAAACAATCAACTAAATGTAAATGAACATATATCACAAAGTTTTGAGTACATGAAATCAAATATAAAATGCTAGTGTGGCATGTGGCTACTAGATCCCTTGGGATCTAGTGATCTTATCTTCCTAGAGATAGTCCATCGAGAGACGCTAGTATGCAATCATGATCATGAACTAATAAGAGCATTCAAAGCATACTGTAGACCCTATGCTTGTCTAATGACCACGGTCCCCCATCCAATGGCCTCTAGGTGCTCTCTCTCTATGTGATCTCTCTATACTTGTAGCTTGGATACCTATACATGAAGTCTCTCAACCTTCATTGGACCTTGAGATGATCGAATCTCCTCATATGTATCCTTATATTGATCAACGCACCTAGTAACACCCTTGTACGTTGCTCTTAATCTGGCATAAGGCTTGAACAACTCTAGGTACTGCTCCACGATGGGTGGGGGAACGTAGTTTGTACCATCAACCTAATTGAAGATTGAAGGAGGCACTATCTCTACAGCTACCCATCGATAGAGATCCTGAAAATCTCTCATAGACCCTGCAAGATAGAAATCACATAGATCATCAGTACACATCATGGTATATATATAAAAATCAAAATCATAAGAATAATCACAATTATAAGCATAACACTAAATAAAATTTCATCACCTAGATCTTTGGTTAACTGTGTAAAGACAGTCTCATCCTATGTAGAAGGCATGGAGGAAGTGCTAGCCTCTTCATGCTCGTAAGTGTTGGTATGTGTCATGGCTACTGACTGTGATATGGTAACATGGGTTGGAGCTAGATCTCTCCACTCGTAGACAACTAAACCCTTGTCTTCCATGTCACTTCCCTCACTCATTGGATCCTCCTCCTCCTCCTCTTCCTCCTCCTCTCCCTCATATTCTAGGTTTGCCTCCTTGTCGTAGTCCTCATTTATGTCATATGTAAATAGATTTGAAGCCATGAGCCCTATATCCTCACCTATCTCATCCTCCTCATCCCTCTGATCTACAAGTGGTCATGCAAAGCCTATAGGATGATCCATTGGGAATATAGGAGTTGGTCATTCCGCTGCCCACCACTCCATGTATTCATAAGTAGAACTAACACCGTCAACATTGGAGACTGGGGACATGTCGAGATCTAAGTCCTCTAAATCACTAGATCTAATATCATCCACTGTTTGTCATCTAGTATCTCCTGGCCTATGGGCACTTTGCATGGCACCATCATAGTAGAATGGTCTTACTACGTAATCGTGCCTCCCTAGAAGAAACTCGTCCCTCTACATCCTCCTCAACTGTCGGGTATCATCTGGCCACTGTGGTATCAACTGGTATGGTCTCCAAAGGACCTCCTCCTGATCTAGTCAGTCAAATCAAACTCTCCAAAAATGTAAATCTCCATACAACCATGACCACCTTAGTGGATAACTGAATATGTGTAGATATCTAAGGGAAAATATAGATGGAAACCCTATCAGTTTGGTGCATGTGATATGCTCTAAACACCACACCTGTAGTAGCATATAATGTACCATGCTATCCACCTTGTTATATGTGAACCGAACAAGATCATAATATAAATGTGCAAGGATGTTGTGACCCTAGGCATATATAGTCATGTGGTGCTCCATCTTCCATATCATGTGAGCAATACATCTCTCTAGGTGTGCTCCTTGGTCATTAGAGATGAGTACTAGTGCTACTGTGAAGATTATGATCCATCTCAAGACTGGTTATCATGCATAGAGTAGCCATGCTAGCTCAATACATGGCCCTATGATCTCATCTTGAATTGGTCCTCCCAAGAAATATCATATATTTTCTCACATCTATGCATATGAATGATCCCCTATGAAGCACAGGATCTCACCTCAAACAAGGACTTGAAGGATGCAATGTACATGCTCAAGAGTGATAGTAATTTCGCCAATGGGTAAGTGAAATGTGCAAGTATTGACATCCCATCTCTCTGAAAGTGCCATCAACATGGTGACATGGTACCTCATGGGAGGCATGACGTACGCCCAGTATAATATAGTGGTCTATAAAATCTTAGTATTTTCCTCTAATAATGTCGAGACAAGGTCTCGTAAGCAACATAATTGTCTGTCGCCAAGATGTTGTTGCGGTTGGGGTGGAATCTAACAAAAAGAAAAAAATATGTCCTATAAGTATTCTAAACTCTTAAATCTATACATCAATAGTCAAAAAGTGTGTTAAAGTTGTTCTAGGATACTTTTCTAAGGGTTATAGAAACTTTATTCCCTATTTGGGACACTTTGCAAAGAAATAAGACACTTTGCAAAAAAGTGGGACACTTTGCAAAGAAAGGGACGCTTTGGGAATTTTTCTTCTAGGGTCCTAAATCTACCTATAAATGCATAAAACATAACATACATATGTAAAAATGAAGCTAAGGTGGAGAAGAATTGACTCACCTGATGTTGAAGGTTGCCTCACGCTACCTCCTCCTATAGGCTCTCGAGTCTCGAAGGCACATACTCTCGAACACTCGACATTCTCACTCACTCTCCAATAAAGTCAAACTACAAGAAAGGTAAAAAGAAAAAATGATTACAAATTACTTCTTTTTACTCTTATATATGTCCAAATTAGGTATTTTTTCATATCAAGTTTAAAATTGATTTTTATTCAAACTGGCATATCGGGTGCTAGCAAACTTTGTTTTCAACACTGTCTGTTGGATTGGAATCATAGTTGTGCTCCCATTCCCAAAAAATGTGTATCACTATGTGGTATGGTAATTGGAAATACCCTATGATACGACTTATCTAATTTAATGTGTTTAGACTGTTACCTTGGTTCCACCTCCATAAAGCAGGCAGAATCAAGGGGGAGCATACATCTACCCTCAAATTTGATTTCTAGAAGAAGTTAGATAAGAGGTTTTTTGGAACAACTAATGGATTTTTGTTGCAGGATGTGGTTCCTAGCATTGTGGTTTTGCAGATAGCTACAATGGGAGCTTCATTCTCCCATGCTTGCAAATGAATCCATACAAGTATCCTTTTATGAAATGAAATTTATTGTTATGAGTCCTTTAGCTTGCATATGCACATAGAGTATATGGCTGCTAAAGTGGGGGATAAATGCGACAACGTAAATTGTACTCCCTTCTTGGATATGATACAATTTCTTACTTAGGTGGGACCCATTTTAGCACCCTTGCATTAAACACCCTTTAAATCATCATTAATAGGCCCCTAAGATCCTTTATTTTGGATCTCAAGGCTTATTTAAACTAAGATCCCAAAAAAACAAAAAAGTATTAAATTTTCAAACCCATCATTGGCCAACCCTGAAAGACTAGGGAGGGACTCATACACCACCTTTGTCATAAGTCCCATGTGGCACATTTTTAGGGTTTGAGTGGGAAATTCAAGTTTTTAATTCAAAATTTTGGTTGATGTCGACATTTGAGATCTAAATAACAGTAAATTAGATGAAGTTCCTATATAAACAATCTTTTAATTCATTATTTTCATCTAGAAGAATAAATTCAAGATCTAAGCATTCACAAGCACTCAAGAATTCTTTCACAAGAGAATTTAAGATCAAGTAGCAAGAAAATTTGAAGTCTTGGAGCAGCATTATAGTGTTTTTGCAAGTCTTCAAGCTCACTTTCATTCAAGATCTAACATTGTCAAAGATTGATTATGGTTTCCTATCATGAATCATGATGGATTCTAGGTTGGGGAGATGCAACTAGCCATCAAGCCAAGCCTAATGACTTGTTTCCTAAGTTATTCCATCCTCCATTATCACTCTATTCTCATCCTAAGGAAGGTTCATTCATTATTATGGCTTATTAGGGTGATTAGGGATCTCCTTAAGTGAGTCATCATCTTCATATTTCATTCATGTATCTTATTCTAGCACATTAGGATAGGATTACATTGCATTTTAGATTTCTTGATCTTAGATACACTTAAGGTTAGGGTTTATGTTCACATTTGCATTCAATATCCATTGTTTCTGTCAAGGTTTAATTACCGAACTAGGGGTTTAACCAAGGAAAACCCCCCATAAGCAAATCAACACTATATTTTGTTTTGTAGGTCTTTTTATAGGTTCGGATCTGAAAATAAATTTGAGAAGATAGAGCAAAGATTGGAGAGTAGATTTGGACTTTGAATTTCTAAAAAAGCATAACGGGATTGATATGCCACAAGTAGTGTATGAGTCCTAGTACAGGCAATTTTCTATATTTATAAAGACCCTGAGTCAATTTGCTAGATTCCTATTTCATTCCAGAAACTCCAGATTGAGCCTAATACGCCCAGCCTAGCATATGAGTCCCAATGTGTCCTACAATCAATTATTTTAGGGTTTCAGATCTTTTTCTAAGAAAATTCAAGTTTCCAAGTGCACCTTTGTGTTTCCTCAACTTGTTGTTATGTATTTCATTCATTTGTAGGTCATTTATTGTAGTCTTGCACATCATTAAGTTTCATAATTAGATCTTGCACATTACTAGTCTTTCCAAGACCTAGCTTGGTTGTGAACCCCTTTTTAGTCTTTAATCATACCCTAGGACAACCTTTAGCGGATCTCTTTCCCCCATTCCATCCTTGGATTGAGATCTCTAGGGTTTCCTTGAGTGAAACAAGAGTTTGGAATAGGAACCCTATCTCCTAAAAGATTGGAAACCCCCTATTCCTATTGTTTCAGTCTCCATCAATGCTATGGATCCAAATTCTACAAAAGAGGTATCTTAAAAATCATATTAGGGCCAACAAAATCTTCACAATTTTTAAATCTCCTAGAGGCTCTCAAATTTGGTAGCTCATATGAAAAACATGAATCTCTTAACTGTCTATATTTCTTGGAGTATTTAGAATTCTCTTGCAATGAACTTATAGTTTGACTCATGGAATGGTGAAATCCCTCTCGATTCCATTCCATAACTATAAGGCTATAAGGAAACAATGATTAATCTTTGGGGGGACAAAGTGGCAAATTACATGGAGTGAAAGCCAAATGAACTTGGTTGGTGAAAGCACAAATTTGGTTCTACTCCTTTGTCTCAACAACAAAAATTGAAATTAGTGGAGGTCTTAGCCTATAGGGACATCAATTTAGCTAATAAGGAAGACATAATCATATGGACAAGCCCCGAATCAGGTATATATTTGGTCAAAATGGGCTTCAACATGTTGGACAATAGAATTGGGATTTTTGAGAGGCCTTCAAATCTATGCTAGGGGAAATAAGTCCTCCCTAATGCTGGAACCTTTGCCTAATCTACCTTGTGAAAAATAATCTTAGCATGTGGTTGGCTCAAATCGGTGGGAATTTTTGGCCCTTCTCGATGTTCACTTTGTTATTTAGATGAAGAAATGATTGACCATCTCTTACTTAATTGTCCCTTCACATAAAACTTTTGGTCATGGATCAAAGGAAAAATTAGATGGTATAGTCTAATGCACAACAATTTGATGGAAATTTTCTAAGAATTTCCTTGATTGAAGAAAGTCACACTCTGGGGTGGAATTTAGTTTGTTTCTCCATCTATGAGCATATGACATCTTTTGGAAGAACACAATTGCAAGATTTTCAATGACCTTTTCTCTATGGTTGAATAAGTCTATAAAAAATTCAAAATTGGAATTTGTGAATTTCTAAACACAAAAGAAATCACCATCACTTCAAAAATATACACTTCATGGAACAACAAGCTCTCTAGGAGATCAAAACTTTTGAAGGACCCCAAGGGATTCTCAAATTCTTAACAAATTTTGAAGTGTGTGATCAATGAAAGGAGGCTAAATGTTGTGCCTCCCTAAATGGTAGGCTAAAGATAAAATTTGACAAGGCCTCCTAAGGTAATCTTGGGATTTTTGAAGATGAATACTGAATCATGAATGATTTGAGACTCCTCATTTCAACATCTAAGTAAGTGCATGAAATGGGGGACCAAAAAGGGGTCTTAAGTGGCCACTTTTTTTTTTCTAAAATTAGGAAAGACTAATCTTGCATGAGAAATTGAAGATACTTACTCTCAAAATTTGAATATGGAACAAAAAAAAGAGTTATAATTCTCTAAATCTACCTTCTAAACTACTAATTCTTTTTTAAATTGGTAGAGATTAAGGGGTTCAAAAAGGGGGACCACACAAAGTGGTTTTATTTTATTTTTAAATATAACATAGCATTTGGTGTGGCCACCCTAAAATGTTAACTTTTTTTAGTATTTCAAAAATCACTTCAATGAGAAATTAGCTAACACCATGTAGTTTATGCTCAAATTTTCTATGAAATTTTTAATGAATATATTATTTTTTACTAATTTTTAAAGTGGACACATCCTGAAAAATAGAAAATTGAGTGTACTCCCCCTAATATTTTTGAAAATGATAAAAAATTATTGTTTTTCGAATATATGTATAATGGATTCTACTTTCTAAAAAGCAATTTATTTGAAATTTAAATGAATGGTTAGAAAATAAAGTAAAAAATACAACACTTTAGTTTTTGATAAAAAATGGGTACACTAACAAAATAATTTAAAGATAAAAACCTTAACATACTCTAAACATGAAAAAAATTACATGGTTAGAAAGATAAGAGAGAGCTTAACATTATCATGGTATTTTTCACTTGACATTGAAACATGTGCAAATCTGACATGGATCACATTCAAAATTATGTCATTTTTTTTTAATATTTGTAAAAATGCATATTTGGACATTGAAATTCACTCCAAACCTTTGGCTTGGAAGCCAAAGGCCTAGAAATTTCCAAAGAAAACAATAACACGAGTGCACTATAACACACTCATGTTATTGTGATTAAAATCCATCCCTCCCTCACCTTCTCTCTCTCTCTCTCTCTCTCAATCCTTCCAAGGAAAACTTTAAGAACCCCCCTCAGTGAAGGTGTAAAATCCTAGTGAATCTTGTATACTTCTTGATAAAAATATTAATTTTATTAGTGGATTTTTTCATTTTTCAGGAAAAAAATCTCAATTGGTGAATCTTTTGTAATCGCTAGAAGTCTATGGAAAATCCTAGCGAATTATAATTTTTTTAAAACCAATAAAGTATTTTCATTGGTGATTAAAACCTATTTTCAAACCAATAAAATATTTTCATTGGCGAATTAAACATGTTATCAAACCAACAAGATATTTCTATTGCAAATTAAAGTTGTGCTCAGACAAATAAAATATTTTTGTTGGCAATTCAAAAATGTTTTCAAACCAAAAAAAATATTTTTATTGGTGAATTAAACCTATTTTCAAATGAATAAAAAAAACCATTGGAAAATTAAACATAATCTCAAACCAATAAAAAATTCATTGGAAACATAGACTGGTATGCCAATAATAAATCATAGTGTGGGTGGTGAAAATATCAAATGCCACATATTGCTCTATTATAGGAAAAAAATTCCACAGATACAAATTCCTTCATAAAGTGTCTGAAATGAGGACACATGCCAACATATTCATTATGTTTGAAGCCGGATGTTAGCATAAATCAATATAACCCACAATTGTTCAATGAATTTTTGATGGACAACTATATTTGTATTCCAGAAGCAAATGTTTGAAGCACTAGACTTGCAAATTCAAACATCCTGATTAACGCTAGAACCATTAGATTTCCAAAAATCAATGGTTGACTTTTTATTACTTATTAAATCACTTAAAGTCATGACACCCAAAATAATATTTTATTGTTGACTGGCTGCCAGTAGTTGAAGGTCACTTAAGTTATGAATTAATCCTTTGGAGTCATCATGGTGACTGGCCTCTCAACCTAGGTGATTACCAATTTCATGGAGTATCAAAGTCAAGTGAGTGATAAATATTTGATCATAAAAATCAATGGTTGAGATCGACGATTAATGATCGAGAGGCTCCCACATGCCCACACTATTGAGAAGGTGATGCCATCAATTTTCTACAATAATGCAATATTATGACATCTGTCCTCGGTGAGACTGAGCTTCAACTCATGGTTAATGATCTAAAAGGAATCAATGGTCAACACTAAGTTCATCAAAGATCAATGGTTATCGCAAGATGGATGATTGTAGTGTCATTCTGGAAGAAAATCTCTTAAGCACTAGACTTGTGAATTCAAACCTTCAAAATAGTGCTAGAACCATTAGAATTTAAAATATCAATGGTTGAAATTTTATTATTTTTTAAATGACTTAAAGTCATGACTCAATTTTTTCAAAATAATATTGTCACATCAAGTGGTGAATTAAATGTTAACTATTGAGTATTTGATGCCATTATCTTCATTCTAACTTCATATATACTTCACCAACTTGATGTTCTTCATATCATTTATAATATATTTTTCTTCACTTTCTTCTCTATTCTCAATTTAACTGTGATAAAGAGTCTTCATGGCATGTCATTCTACCCAAAGTTTTTTGGGAGAAAAGAAGTGACAATGCATACGACAGATGAAAGCTAGGTATGGTAAATTAATAATTCCTTGTGTGCAGGTTGAGGATGATATAAGAATAATTGTGGGTAGGGAGTGGCTTCAAAACAACCCCCATGCTCTATATTCTAAGGTAGCTTCAACTTTTTTGTCCAATTGGATGGACATTTTGCTTGATAAATATTTAGTGAAGACAATGGTATTACGTTATTTGCAGCCATTCATTTATTCTATTTCTTCATTGGAGTTGACATTGGAGCATTACAAATTTGAAAGTGGGTTAGTGTCTATTAGTGGAATCTTCTAGAAAGTGGAATTTCATGCTTCTACAGTGTAGGCTCTTCCCCTAGTTAATATGAGATGTGGTTTGCTGTGTGATACGAAAAATGAATCATTAAAGAGTTCAGAGTTTTGGAGGAAGGTTTTGGGTGATTCCCTTTTCTTCTCTACTATTACTTTGTTAAATTTGATTCACCTTCTTCTCAAACAACTGGTTGAGGGCCTTTGCTATTGTTACAAAAAAAAATTAGTAATCATGTCTATATTTTACTATACAGTGTAACAATTTTTGTAATATGAATTTTGTTTCTAGTTTTTTGTCGCAATTAGTGGATTTTTCGCTAGGCTGGCTATGCACTATGTACTTCAATCTTCACTCTTCATCTACTTTAATTATAATATTTTTTGTGGCTCCATTCTTGTAAATCCTTTTTTCTTTGTTCAATATAAAAATGTGGCTTTTAAAACTAATAGTAATTATCAACGTATAGTTTTGATCATAAGTGAGCAAAATTTACAGTGACTTATTAGTGGACATTGATAATGATGAAGGTACAACAAGCCATTTAATTCTCTCCTTTCAATTCCTTGAAGTACTCTACCTTTCATTTAATTCTCAATCATTTTATCGATTTTTGCATATCCGCTAGATAGTCTTTCATTGAAGAAACTGTGTATGTGGTACTACGAATTAATGTCATATGTACCTAGGAAATCAAAAGGGAATAAAATAATTTTGGTGGCTTGCCACTCCATTTTTCTAAATCCTTTTTTCTTTGTTCAATATAAATATTAAAAATGTGGCTTTTAAGACTGAAAAGGTATTTATATTTTTTGTAAGATTCACTTGTTTATTTTTTGACATATATATTTAATATTACTCTTAATTGACAAGAAACTCATATGTGAATAAAAATCGTAGTATAATCTAGAAAGATAATATTATTTCATAAGTTAATATAACATTAATATACTAAAAAAAATGAAGTCAACATAGAAAAAATATTTCACCATTTGATGGATGAATTATAAAGTTCAACATATAGTTCATGTTCTGATCATAAGTGTGTGAAATTTATTGTGACTTAGTTATTAAGATACAACAAACCATTTAATTCTCTATATTTTCAATGCCTCAATGTACTGATACTTTACCTTGCAATTAATTCTAATTTCTCAATCTTTTTATCAATTTTCATATATCTGTCAGATTGTCTTTCATTAAAGAAAATGTGGTTGCGGTACTGCAGATTAATGCCATATGTACTTAGGAAATATTTAAAATACTAAAAATTAAGTTCCTCTTCTAATCCCAAGAAAGCGAAATGATTGATTTGATAACTTGATACTAAGAAGTCGTAGAAAGTATGACACATGTATCCATGTTTACTTTTTATCAATTTTCGCATATCCACCAAATTGACTTTCTCTAAAGAAAATATGATTGCGGTACTAGGGATTAATGCCATATGTACATTCGAAGTGAGTGACTGGATAACTTGATATTGAAAACTACACGACATACTGTAAATGATGATGTCATTAATCTAGTGATCCATTAAAATAAGATTTCTAATGATCTTGTATCATTTGAGTGGCGTGCTTGACAATTTGTCAGCTTGAGGTACAATGTGCATGTAGCTATATGTCAATCAAAAATTAAAATAAACAGTGAGACTTAAGTTACAATTTTAAGTTGGTTACTTGGTTTGCACGCAAAAGAACAATTATATGTAGTGCCCCTCCATAATTCACCCTTTTATGATGTCTATGTCAGATGCTTTTGGATTCATTTATGTCTCAGGTACTCTTTTCTTATGGTTAATTTTTTTTAATAATGATATGATCATTGTCATGACTAGGTGTGATGTTTTATGTAGGACTTATCATGGGTGTTATAGATATGCTCATCATATTGATATATGTTTATTGGAATAGTGATGATTAGATGTTGATTAGTCTTTGATAATCTTGATAAGGATTATGACATGTTTTAGAATGTGTTATCTTATTTTGGAATGGTTTATGATTATTGACGTTACACAAGATGTTATTTAATATATTATATGATGCTTGTAAATGTTATTTAGGTGTGATGGGGAGGATGTCATATTTCTCACTTGTGAGAACCCTACGATGTTTTGATTTCCTTTCACTAGGTATGTGATGATTATATATATGTACAAACATGTTTTGTATGCTACAGGTTGCATGTACTAGGCATCAACTCCACCTGAATTGGCAAGTCTAAGCATGCCCCAAAACCCAATGGATCAGTTGATCGGAGATAACACTTGGTCTCCTAAC
Organism: Sequoia sempervirens; assembly: GCA_007258455.2. Taxonomy (NCBI): domain Eukaryota; kingdom Viridiplantae; phylum Streptophyta; class Pinopsida; order Cupressales; family Cupressaceae; genus Sequoia; species Sequoia sempervirens. The sequence continues at coordinate 516,043,026 of VDFB02270651.1, forward strand.
TCAACCATCATCTTTGAAGAGGATAAGTGTCCATTTGTTGTACCCTCTCAATGTTGTCAGTATGGTTGGTTGGTCAATCAGTGTTGTTCATGGTTTTGTGTTGTTTGGTATTTAGTTCATTTGATTAAGAATTGTTTGATTAGTGCTTTGGTTAATTACTGCATTAATATAAAATTATTAAGTCAAATATAAATGCTTGTATATAATATAGTTTATGATAAAATAAATTATAATGTAAAGCTAAAGTTAATTAATAATAATTTTGAGAAATAAAATATTATAAAAAGCTGAGTTATAAAGTTAATTAGTAAATGTAAATAAATTAGAGTATGTTTGGATAAATAAATACATAAATGATTATAGAGAATAATAAAATAAAATTGCAATGGGATGTTATAAGTAATAAATAATAAAATAATATGATAGATCAAAAGGCTTTTAATTAATTAAAAATAATAATTAATTATTGAATGAAGGAAAAGGCTAATTTAATAAATTTAAAGTTAATTATTAATTGTGAAATTTGAATGGTTTTTTGGGAAAATGAACCATCTCCCTCTTTCTGTAAATATTGTTCTTCTAGGAGGTTTTTCATCCTGTTTTGTTGAAAGAGTAATTTTTCTGTAAATTTCAAATACTGTTGTAAAATTTCAAATACTATTGATTTTGAATTGGGGATTTTAGGAAAAATTGATTGGGGATTCTGGAAAACTTGATTTGGGGTTTAGAGGAATTGGAGTTGCAAGTTGGGAAATTCGGAGCTCGACATCAATCTCTAGCCCATCCAAGTGATTTGATCTAGGTTCTATTGTTTTCTATCTCTATTTCTTTGGAAAAAATGTTTGAATGTTAATGTTGTCTAGAAAAGAAATGTTTACTAGTTATTTATTCCCGAATAGAAATAATTAATAAATGCATTTTTTTTAATATTTCCAAAGCCTTTTTTGTAAATCATTTTGTGCATATTCTGTAGATTTATTGCAGCCTTGATGTTTCCCATTGGATATGCCTCACATTTTGTACCACTCAATGATTGTTAACCCGTCTGTATATTTTGTCTCTGTCATGGTTGCTATAATTGCAATAGCCAATAATTAATCCTTGTTGCAATGCTTCTACTATAAAAACTTGTGACCTCATAATTTATATATATTACAAGAAAATATATAATATCTCTATTATGCATGTAAACCAAGCCTTTTGAGTTTGCTGAATTTTAATGAGAAGTTGCGACACATTTAGCAAGTTCTTCTAATGGTCGATTTATTGCCATTTTGGTATAGGGCACCAAACTCATTTTGCTAATGTAGTCAATTTTGGTCTTTTGATAGGTTAAGTGTGTGGAGTCCTATTTTGTCATGAATAAGGTCCATTGAGACCATTTGAATGTATTTAGTGGTCTTTAGATCCATTTGAGGTCATTTGAGCAAATATTGGGAAAATTGCAAAATAATGTAAATGTCGTCAAAGCAAAAGTGCAAAAGCTAAAATGTGGAAGCCCAACGATCATGAGTCTTGAATGGTCATTTGGGACTATTGAGTTGGTTTTTTCTTTTTTTTTTCAAGGTTAAATAGGCCTAGAGAAACTCGATGTAAGGTTGGTTGCTCATTTGTGATCAAAGAAATCATTGAAAACTTCATTTTTCTGTGCATTTTCCAGAAAATTCACTGTTCTTCTGACTTGTATGGCCCGTATAAGTTAGAGTTTGTTCTAAAAATGAATTGAATTCATTAGAGGACTAAAGTATCTTTTATTTCATTCAAGTTTGAGGGATTTTCATCAAGGTTTATGGTTTTTAGAAGCTTTTTACTAAAGGTGGGTCTAAAACCCTGTTTTAAAGGGTTGAGGTTGATTAAAATGGGAAATTGACTCATTCCACCTATTGTAATTATTGTAGCTCAGTGGAATGGGTATAAAATGTTAGGATTAGGTGTTAGGATGAGTCTTGTGAGCAGGGGAGGCCATGGAAGTGATTTACTTGATGCCTTAGAATTGGAAAATGTGTGTTTTGTGAGTGAAAATGAGTGGTTGGAGGGCGGTATAGGTTGTAATTCTTGGGGGAAGTAATTTCAGGTGATTGATTAACCTTGTGTGGGTATTTTTCGAAGTGTTTGATGAGTTGATGGAGTGTGGGAAGGTTGGGAAACTAATTTTTCAATAAAACCCCCTTTGTATTGGCAAAAAGTGAGGGTTTGGTGAATGAGTGACTAGGAAGGTTTTCTTGGTGCTAAAAATTGTTGATTTGAAAGTTTTAAAGTTTGATAAGTTCCTTCCCATAGGTTTTGTGGGTTGTAAGATAGTTAAGGTTGCACTTCCTTTGTAAAAGTGACCTAATTGAAGGTCTAGGACAACGTAGATGCACCAATTTGAGGATTTTGTTCCAAAAGAATTGTGTGAGATGTGATATGTTGCATAAGGACATAAAGGGTGTCTGAAAAAGTATTTGGTTAGTGGGTTTGATACTGGATTGGGGAGTTGAGGTGAAGAAACCTCTATTGGACACCTACAAGGAAGATTAGGTGAGTTGGTGAAGGATTGGTATGATAAGGTTGTAAGGTCTAAAAGAGTGTTTGAATTGGTTCAAATTGTGATAGGAAACAATTTTCCTCCCTAATTTGCATCAATTGGTATCAGAGCATAGGTTTGTGATCTATTGTGGTTGAAGAGTTGCAGATTGAAGGTGAGAAGTTGAAAAGTCAAGATTCCTCAAAAGGGTAATAATATGGATAGAAAGATGCAAGAGATGGAAGAGAAGACTGAGCGGGAGATTAGAAAGTGGAAGGATTTTCAAAATAGATTGGTAGTAAGGTTGGAAAGTGTTGAAATAGGTCAAAAAGAGGTTTGATGGTAAGTGATGAAAGTGACACTGGAGATGAAGAAGATGAAGAGTATGAAGATGTGGAAGAAGAGTTGGATCCAGAAGAGGAAAAGATGGCAAGGCTCTTGAAGGCATTAAAAGGAAACAAACATAAGGTAAAATTTTATTTGCCTATGTATGATGGTAATCTTGATGATGAAGCATTGTTAGATTGGATTGTAGCATTAGATAACTACTTTGAATGTGAGGATGTACCTGATGAAGAAAACGTGAAGATACAAAAAACTAAATTGAAGCGGCATGCACTTGTTTGGTGGGATTATCAACAAGCTGAAAGAAGAAGAAATGGTAAGTCTAAAATAATTTCATGGGATAGGATGGTAGCCAAATTAAAAGGTAAGTTTTTGCCAAGTGATTATACTATTCAAATTTCTAAGAAGCTTCAAGATTTAAAACAAAGGAAAATGGATGTTAAGACTTATACTAATGAGTTTTATAAGTTGAGCATAAGGGCAGGTCATATGGTTGATGATGTAGAAAAGGTGGCTAAGTATCTTAGTGGACTAAGATTTAACATCCAGGAGGAATTGAGTTTGCACAATCCAAGGAAAATTGAAGAATGCTACCAAATGACTATAAGGTAAGAAGAAAAAGTGAAAAGAAGAAAAGAAAAGACAACTAGAGGTAGAGGCAGCACATCAAGAGGAAGGGGATCATATTCTACTTCAAGACAATCCAATCAAATCCAAGGAGATGCACATAAAGATCAAGGACAATTTGCTGATCAATGTGGTGGATTTAGAGGCTCTAGAGGTAGATTTGGTGGTGGTAGGAATTCAAACACATTTGAAAGTAGGTGCTACAATTGTAATGAGTTTGGACATCCAACATACAAATGTCCTAAAAGATAGGGTTCTACATCAAGTGGTGGTGAAAGGAGGGCTCAAATAGTGCATGAGGATGATTGTGAAAGTGTGAATTCTCCAAATGTAGTTGCTGCTCCAAAAGTTGGGGAATATTTGATGGTTAGAAGACAACTCCTCAAGGAAACAAAGGAGAAAGAACTAATGAAAAGAAGAGCTCTATTTAGAACCACATGCAAATGAAAGGGTAAGGTATGTAAGGTAGTCATAGATTCAGGTAGCGATGAGAATATGGTCTCTAATGACATGATAGATAAGTTGAAGTTACAAAAAATTTCACATGAAAATCCATATAAGATCTCATAGTTGAATGATAACCAATCCATCTTGGTTAGTGAACAAGCTTTCATTGAATTCAATATAGGTGGTTATAAGGATAAAGTTGTTTGTGATGTTGTACCAATGGATTGTTGTCATGTTTTGCTTGGGAGACCATGTCAATATGACAAGCATGCCATATATGATTGTAGAAGCAATAGCTATCAAATTAAGCATGAAGGGAATAGTTTTACACTAACTCCATTGCAAGGAGGTGTTAAGGATCGGTCTAAGGTAGCAATGGTGATAATGTTTGGTAATCAAGAGTTTGTGAAGACAAAGGAAGAAAATTCTAAGTTTGCAGCCACTTCCATGTTTGAAGACATAAAAATAGAGAATTTGAAGAGTGCTTTAAGGTTGAAGGATAATGGAAAAGTGTTGATGCCTAAAGAATACCAAGAGAAGGCTAAAGAAAAAATATATAAGCAGTCACTAGTTGGGTTGAAGGAACAAGATGAAATCCTAGTTGGGAAAATACTTTGTCCTATGGTTTTTAAAGAGGACAATGGGAATATAAATACTGTTAGAATAGAGGTTCCTAAGTCTGAGAAGACAAATGTTTGTAAGGCTAATAAGGCAGAGAACTTGACGACAATAATAAACGCACAAGATGGAGTGAGGCAAGGTGGAAGGCAAGGAAAAATGGGTGGATTTGGATATGAGATAGGAGTAAAGAAGAGGTAAAATCAAGATACAGATGGAAAATGGATGCCTACAGGTCTGAAGGTTAGAGATCATACACCAAGGCAGTTTGCAAAGAGAGGACAGAGTCTAGATGGTAGACAATTCAAGAATACCAAGCACAATTTGAATCAATGGCAAGGTATACCTAATGAAAGGGACTTAGGAGGTCAAATAATTGAATTTTTTAGAGGTGGAACAGTTGGAGTTCAATTCCAAGAGACTTGGAAAAGTTTCAAGGCTGGTTGTATGGTGTAGGGGCACCAAACTCATTTTGCTAGTGTGGTCAATTTTGGTCTTTTGATAGGTTAAGTGTGTGGAGTTCTATTTTTGTCATGAATAAGGTCCATTGAGACCATTTGAATGTATTTAGGGGTCTTTAGAGCCATTTGAGGTCATTTGAGCAAATATTGGGAAAATTGCAAAATAATGTAAATGTTGTCAAAGCAAAAGTGCAAAATGCTAAAATGTGGAAGCCCAATGGTCATGAGGCTTGAATGGTCATTTGGGACAATTTATTTGGTTCTTCCTTGTTGTTTCAAGGTAAAATAGGCCTGGAGAAACTCAATGTAAGTTTGGTTGCTCATTTGTGATCAAAGAAATCATTGAAAACTACATTTTTTTGTGCATTTTCCAGAAAATTCACTGTTCTTCTGACTTGTACGGACCGCACGATTAGAGTTTGTTCTAAAAATGCATTTAATTCATTAGAGGACTGAAGTAGCTTTTATTTCATTCAAGTTTGATGGATTTTCATCAAGTTTTTTGGTTTTTAGAAGCTTTTTACTAAAGGTGGGTCTGAAACCCTATTTTGAAGGGTTGAGGTTGATTAAAATAGGAAATTGACTCATTCCACCTATTGTAATTACTGTAACTCGGTTGAATGAGTCTAAAATGTTATAATTAGGTGTTAGGATGATTCTTGTGAGCAAGGGAGGCCATGAAAGTGATTTTGCTTGATGCCCTAGTTGGCAAATGTGTGTTTTGTGAGTGAAAATGAGTGGTTGGAGGGTGATATAGGTTGTAATTCTTGGGTCCAGAAATTTAAGGTGATTGATTAGGCTTGTGCAGGTATTTTTAGAAGTTTTTGATGGGTTGATGGAGTGTGGGAAGGTTGGGAAACTAGTTTTTCAATAAAACCCCCTTTGTATTGGAAAAAAGTGAGGGTTTGGTGAATGAGCGACTAGGAGGGTTTTCTTGGTGCTAAATATTGTTGATTTGGAAGTTTTGAAGTATAATAAGTGACTTACCATAGGTTTTGGGGGCTGGAAGATAGTTAAGGTTGCACTTCCTTTGTAAAAGTGACCTAATTGAAGGTCTAACACAGCGTAGATGCACCAATTTGAGGATTTTGTTCCAAAAGAACTCTGAGCTTTTGTGATATGTTGTGAAGGACATAAAGGGTTCCTAAAAAAAATTTTGGTTAGTGGATTTTATACTGGATTGGGGAGTTGAGGTCAAGAAACCTCTGTTGGACACCTCCAAGGAAGATTAGGTGAGTTGGTGGAGGATTGGCATGATAAGGTTGTAAGGTCTGAAAGAGTATTTGAATTGGTTCAAATTGTGATAGGAAACAAGTTTCCTCCCTAATCTGCATCACATTTTATCCCCATAAGTCGCAACCTATGATTCGTGTAGGTGACCATTGTGATGTATCTTCTTAAGTATATTCAGCTTGCAATTAGCATTCATATTGAAAGACATCTCTTGTTGATCATTTAATGTAGAACAAAAATATCTTTTTAAAATCATTATCTATGCTTGAAAAGTGTGATTACCAATGTGTGATTGTTTCATGTGAAAAAGTGTTTTCTCCTTGTTATATGTGTTGATTATATTATCTAGACTCTCTTCTTGTTTTTGGCTGAATACTCTTCTTCTCTTGTGGTCTAGCTGCCTATGTCATGCCTTTGGGTTGGTCCATTCCTACTTTGTATGCTGAATATGGTATCTTCACTCTATGGACCGCGATTTCATTTTGGTGGTAATATGTTAGGTTGGCATTCGTTGCTTTGTATTCAATGACTAAGCATTACATTTGGTAATCAATGGTCATATAATATGGTTGGAGTACACTAAATGTGCTTTACACTTGGTATTCGGTATATTTGGTATTCCATACTGCATGGCGATTTCATTCTACTTATATTGATGCTTTCTATTGCATGTTTCATTTTGATGAGTGTAGCATATGTTTGACATTTAGAACCTTCCATTGTGTTCCCATCGATATTGAATGCTTCAATTCATGTCGATGGTTATCTCTTATGACTAGCATTTAGTACTATGTGATGTGTTTTCTTGAATTTGATTAGTATGTTATATTTGGAATTCGATGCATGCATATTAAGCTTGGGAATTTGATGAATATGTAATATGTTCGGCATTCGTTTGTATATATATATATATATATATATATAAATATATATATATGTATATATATATAAATATATATACAACATACAAAAAATTCATCGCCAGCAATTCACTGACAGAAAATTCACCGTCAACAACTCACTGAGGCAGAAAATTAACCGCCATTAATATTTTTTAATATATATTTCTATAACTTTGATTTTTTTTTTAAAAAAATTCACCTCTTTACAATTTATTTTGATGTTTATTTTGATATGAATGTAATTTCTATTCATCTCAATCTTTGCAAACAATAAAAATACTTTACCCATAGTAATTTCTATTCATTTCAATAATAATTATTGATTTATTGAGATACCCTCTAAGATTATTTTTTACCTGTTTATTTATTTATTGAGATACCCAAAAAATAATAATTATACACCTCTATAGTGCTAGTAATTATTTTTTACCATTAATCTCAATAGTAATTATTTTTTTATATTTATTATCATAAATCAATTATAAATGACTGATAAAATGAAATATATTGAAAAATATTTTTGTTTTTATTATCATAAATTAATTATAGATGACTGATAAAATAAAATATATTGAAAAATATTTTTATTTTTATTATAATAAATCAATTATAGATGATGATAAAATAAAATATATTGAAAAATATTTTTATTTTTATTATCATAAATCAAATTATTCTTTTGAAAAAAAATTCAAAATTTTCAAATATATATTAAAAAATATTAATGGTGGTTAATTTTTTGCTTCGGTGAATTGTTGGCGGTGAATTTTATTTAGTGATGAATTTGTCATGGTAGTGAATTTTCCCATGGTGAATTGCTAGCGATGAATTTTCCATCGGTGAATTGTTGGCGGTGAATTTTCCTATAGCCTATTTATATATGTATGTTTATATATGTATATATATATGTGTGTGTGTGTGTGTGTTTACACATTATCATTTGATTCATTATATTGAAAACTACACTCTATTTTAATATATATACATATTTATATATGTATGTATATATATATAGTAAATGAATAGTTTTATCCATAAGATTAACTGTTTATGTTAGATAAGTAAAATGGGTAATTAAGAAAGGAAAACTTATTTACTTATATTTAGATAATTGAAGGATTTATTTAATAAATGAATTAGAGTATCATTTTGGTCAATTAATGAATGTTGTTATTATAATAAATCAATTATAGATGATGATAAAATAAAATATATTGAAAAAATATTTTTATTTTTATTATCATAAATCAAATTATTCTTTTGAAAAAAAATTCAAAATTTTCACATATATATTAAAAAATATTAATGGCGGTTAATTTTCTGCTTCGGTGAATTGTTTGCGGTGAATTTTATTTAGTGATGAATTTTTCATGGCAGTGAATTTTCCCATGGTGAATTGCTAGCGATGAATTTTCCATCGGTGAATTGTTGGCAGTGAATTTTCCTATAGCCTATTTATATATATATGTTTATATATGTATATATATATATGTGTGTGTGTGTGTGTGTGTTTACACATTATCATTTGATTCATTATATTGAAAACTACACTCTATTTTAATATATATACATATTTATATATGTATGTATATATATATATAGTAAATGAATAGTTTTATCCATAAGATTAATTGTTTATGTTAGATAAGTAAAATGGGTAATTAAGAAAGGAAAATTGATTTACTTATATTTAGATAATTGAAGGATTTATTTAATAAATGAATTAGAGTATCGTTTTGGTCAATTAATGAATGTTGTTTCTGCTATAATTATTTACTAGTTAAATTGTTAATTTACCATGTAATTAATATTGAGTACAATTGTTATTGTGGTAAATGGTTTATGAAGTGAATTATTGGCTAAGTTAATAAGTATCATGAGATGTGGAAATAATGTCTTTCATTGATGTATTGTTTGTTTGATTATTTTTATTGAATATTGTGTTTGATTTTGGTATTGGGGTGATTTTGTTCATTGTTTAAAAGTGGGAGTCATTTGTGCAAGTTGTTAAGGTTGGTTTCCAGAGGCCTAGGAGGGAGTAATTTTGTATGTATGGTTCTTATGATGTTTTCACTTTGGAAGTGGTTTGGCAATGTTTTGTGTTGTGTGCAAGATGGTCAATTCCTTGCACTATGTAATGATTCTTGTGATTATGCTAAGTGTGCAAGAAGGTCAATGCCTTGCACTGTATATGGACTCTTTTGATTATGATAAGTGTGCAAGTTGGGAAATGCCTTGTACTGAGTATGGATTCAAGTGAATTATGCAAGATGGTAAATGCCTTGCTTGATGTGTGGAGTTTACTAGTTGCAAGTAGGGGGAGTGGCTCTCAATGGGGGCTAGAACCCAAAGTGGTGTCCAAGACAACCCATTGAAGAGTTTCTTAATCCAGTGACAACCTTAATAATAAATTAGGGGGATGGGTAGATTTCACATTAATCAAGATAATGATATGCCTCACTCATGGCTCAAGTGCTCATTTACTTACTTGAGATGAGATGAGAAGGCCTAGAATGGAAAGATCAACTTCCTTGTCCTCACGAAAGGTATGTTGATTATACATGAGTTTGTATGGGGGCGAGGGATTGGTAGAGGCTGTCAGGATAACCTAGGATGGGGGTCGAGGCCTAGGAAGATCTACTCAAGACAACCCATAGCAAGCTATGTGATGAAACTTCTCCCTATTGCAGTCTAACATTCCCTAGTTGTGTTTTCTCCTTCTATTGTGTGTATGCCTCTAGACGCAGATGTAAGTGTTGTATGTGATGTTGGTATTATTGGTAGTATTGTGTTGGAGTCATGTATAGCCCTTGTTTATGTTAGCCTTTTGCTTCTTGACTATTTGTATAATGTGGGTCCTTGTGTTATCTCCTTGCACAAGGGGTGGACCTTAGGGTTCCACATGGTCGGCAGGTTGGTGCTTTTTACTCCATTGGGTATTCTTGTTGCATGTTCATGTGCATGGAGTTTTTTTCTTGGTGTTGTGGACTCTAGTTACCATTCCAGTTCAAGAAGATAATATTTTATGTTATTAGATTATATATTAGATGTATCTTTTGTTCTAATCTGATGTATTCTTCCCACGTGTACTTGGGGAAGCATTTCTATAAATGTTGTAATGATGTAACTGATATTGATGTACCTTTCTTATAATGGATATTGTTAAGTGATGTATCTTGTATGTGTTAGTTGGCTTGAAATTTTTTTATTTAATGATGAGTATTAGTGGACATGTTATAGAAGTAAATAATGTTGAAACATTTATTGTTGGAGACATGTGCCTCAAACCTACTGACTTGAACCTCTTGAAAGAGAAAAATTAGTGAGACACTTGGAATGTCTTACCAATGAGCAACTTAGTTCTGAAGGCTCGAAGTGATCAGATCGGTGAGACTAATGGTCGATCTCGTCGATGGAAGTTGTCGGTGTGACCTAAATTGTCAACATGAGATTCCTAACTCTCAGCGATGATAAAATTCTACCCAAAGAGTTCTATCAGGGAGACTCTTTCCAAAGGTCATGCATGGGTATACATCAAGGTAACATTGGTCTTTGATAAGACCTAAGAATGTCACACCGACAAATGTGGTCTTACCAATGGATCTATTCCTATTGAACATCGGTGTGACTCTTGCCGATGAGTTGTTTTGGACTGTAGCCAAACTAAAGGACATCAGGATGACTTGGGATTTTGATGAGACATTTCAAATGTGCTCCAATGGTTGTATTTTTCTCATTAAGGGTGACTATAAGGTTGGTATGACTCTTGGCGATGCGCATGGTCTTGATGTTCTTTTGGGACATCGAGGAGACTTGGGCTATCATTGTGATATCCTTGATGTTTGTTGATAGTGTTGTTCATGTCGATGGACTTGAAGGCGGACCATAGTTGAAAAGTTGTTGATTTGGCTTGATTGTAAAGGTGTACGATGGTCATTGGAGGACTATGTTGAGTTGGTGGTGTCTATCCAATGACTGGTAAGATCGACAGTTGGTTTATGAGAAGAAACAAGACCAAACCGTTTGTTCAGAGAATGAATCAACCATGGTTGTGGGATATACATTGTAGTGTATTTTAATAGAGGATGGTTCGACAAGTTAGTGTTCTCCATTGTATGTTGAATAAGCATTGTAACAGTGAAACATAACGAATTGTAATCAGGATTTTTTCTATGCAAGGTTGATCAAGGAAATGTTGCTACTATGAAATTGTCATCTGTGAAGGAGAATCTATAAATCTATATGTAATTCATTTACTGTAATACAAAGTGACTTTTCTTTGGTGTGGTGGGTTTTTCTCCTGTAAGGGTTTTCCCACATTAAATATTGGTGTTCAATTTTGTGTATGATCTTAATTGTCTATTCTATTATTCTAGTAATGTGCATCTTTAATGAACTGTAATTGATTTTTGAACCTATAGTCTGCACTATTCCTCTTAGAATTAGCATTAGGAAGGTGTTTCCACACATTTTATTTCCGTGCAAGTGGTATCAGAGCCTAGCCAATTGTGTTATCCTTGTGGGTAGGGTTGGATTTTTGTTTCAATTATGAAGTGGGAGTTTTGTATAAACTTGGTAATCTCGATTGTAGATTAAGATGGAAAGCACATCAAGAAAGATTGAAAGTGAGAAATTCAATGGTAGCAATTTTGAGTTGTGGAAACTCAAAATGGAAGACCTATTGGTGGACCGTGATCTTTGGCTTGTTGTGTCTGGAATGAAAGCTTCTGGCATGAAGCAAGAAGATTGGAACCTCGTAGATAGAAAAGAAAAAGGGTTGATAAGACTTTGTTTAGTAGACTCTGTTCTCGTGAACGTTCATGAAGAGAAGTCTGCATCTTCTTTGTGGAAGAAGCTTGGAGACATTTATGAGGGAAAGTCCTTGGTGAATAATTTGTTCTTAAGGAGGAAGTTGTACTCTTTGAATATGAAGGAAGGGGTGTTTGTAGTTGATCACTTGAATACTTTTAACATGCTGATTGCTCAGTTAACATCTGTGAGTGAAAATTGATGATGAAGATTGTTGTATGCTTCTATTATGCTATTTTCTTGACTCTTGGGATTATTTAGTAATGGCTATTGGGAGTACGAAAACCACTTTCAAGATGGAAGATGTGGTTTCTTCTTTGTTATCAAAAGAGATGAGAAGAAAATATTCTGAGATGGCGAAGGAGGCCCTTGTTGTTTGAGGCAGATCGAAAGAAAAAACAAGAAGGATAAGAATTCCAAATCAAAATTAAATGGGAGGTCAAAGTCTCCTGGAAAGAAGTCCAAGGTGAAGTGTTGGAATTGTGGGCAGCCTAGTCATGTTTGAAAGGATTGCAAAGAGGAGAAAAATAAGAAGAAGAAGAAGAACTCTTATGATAATCATTCTTCTCATAGTGAAGCAGATGCCTTCATTATAGCCTTGGCAACTTAGACATCAAATGATGTATGGTTGATTGATTCTAGAGAATCTTTCGACATGAGATCTCATAGAGACTGGTTCACAAAGTATGAAAAATACGATGGTGGAAAGTTGTACGTAGCAAGCGATTCATCTCTAGAAATTGTTGGTCGTGGAAGAATCAAAATTTAGTTTCTTGATGGAAGAATTAAGGGAATTGAAGGATAAATGCATATACTAGGTCTAGCTCAAAATTTACTTTATGTAAGCAAGATGAATGATGTTGGGGTGCAAGTCTCGTTCTCAAGCAATGGCTGCAAAATGACTAGAGGCTTGATGGTGTTGGCTAGGGGTGCTCGAATTGGTACTCTGTATAAGCTAGACACACTTGTTCAATTTAATAGTGTCTCTACAAAATCATAGAAGGTTGTTCATGTAGAGGATACTGAAGTCCCTATGAGGGAAAATTCTTTGGAAGTTAAACTTCTAGTAGAGAATACTATGCTCTGGCATCAAAGGCTCGGTCACATTGATGAGAAAGGTTTAAAAGCCTTGAAAAATAAAAACTTGGTTGAGGCGCTTGAAGACTGTAACCTGGAATTTGAATTTTCTGAACATTGTATATATGGAAAACATTATCATGTTTCCTTTTACTCTAGTCCTCACAAATCTTCTGGTGTTCTGGATTATATTCACTCTGATGTTTTTGGTCGAGTAAATGTTCCTTCATTATCGAAATCAATATATTATGTTTCTTTTATTGATGATTATTCAAGAAGGGAATTTGTATATTTTCTAAAAAGTAAATCAGAAGTGTTCAATTGATTTAAAGAGTTCAAGAACTTGGTTGAAAATTAGACTAGTAAGAAAATTAAATGCTTGAGGATAGATAATGGTGGTGAATTCTGTTCTGCAGATTTTGAAAGGTATTGCAACTTAGACCATGGAATTAAAAGGCATAAAAAAACACCTTACACTCCACAGCAAAATGGAGTTGCTGAAAGGTTGAACATGACATTGATGGAGAGAGCAAGAAGTATGTTGAGCAATGTTGGTCTAGAGTAGAAGTTTTGGGCTAAGGTTGTGGCTATAGCATGTTACTTGGTAAATCGATCTCCCTCTTTGACACTTGTTGATAAAATGCCTATGGAAGCTTGGTCTGGAAAGAAGCCCTCTCTAAGACATGTTTGTGTCTTTGACTGCGATGCATATGTTTATGTGCCAAATGAGAAGAGATCTAAATTGGAGAACAATGTTGTTAAGTGTATCTTCATTGGCTATGAAATTGGTGTGAAAGGATACAAGCTTTAGAATCTTGTGACATAAAAGGTTGTATACAATAGAAGTGTAATATTTCATGAGCTGAAACCTTCTTCAGTGGATCTGCAGTCAGGGATGAAAGAAGATAGGGATGAAAAAAGACAAGGAGGAAAATGATGTTGAAATACCTCCAACACCAAAAAAAGATAGGAACAATAAATTGATAGCGTACCTGAATCTGAGGAGAGTTTGAACAACTCTAAGAGTTTTGAACAAGATGAAAAACCACAACATTAGCCTCTTCCTATGAGAAGCAACAACCTGAAAGGTATGGTTTTTCCATGTTGGATGAAAACTGTGCTTATGCTTTGATTACAAACATTGATGAGCCTAGGATTGTTAAAGAGGCAATTAGAATTCCTGATTCAAACTCTTCATTGGAAGCCATGAATGAACAAATGGCATCATTAGAAAAGAATGAAACTTGGAGTTTGGTGCCCTTGCCTAAAGGCATAAAAGCTATTGGTTGTAAGTGGGTATTTAAAAAGAAAATCGGTCTGAATGGAAGTGTTGAAAAGTATAAAGCAAGGTTGGTTGCGAAGGGGTATTCCTAGGTAGAGGGAATTGATTATGGAGAAATTTTTTCTCCTGTAGCTAAGTTGACAGCTATCAAATTTATTTTGTCACTTGCAGCAACGTATGACTTAGAGATTGAATATATGGATGTGAAGACAACATTTCTTCATGGATATCTTGAAGAAGAAATTTATATGTCCTAGCCTGAGCATTTTGTGGAAAAAGGTAAAGAAAATTTGGTTTGCAAGTTAAAGAAATTTTTGTATGGTTTGAAGCAGTTGCCTAGAATGTGGTACCATAAGTTTGACAAATTTGTACTTTCTTTGGGATTTGTAAGATCAAAATCTTATCATTGTGTATACTTCAAAACTAAAAATGATCATGTTCTTATTATTTCCCTCTATGTTGATGATATGTTGTTCATAGGGAATAGTAAGTTTATGATTTCTGATCTAAAGTCTCAGTTGTCTGCAAAGTTCAAAATGAAAGATCTTGGTGCAACTAGGTATATTCTGGGGATGGAAATAACCAGGGACAGAAAGAGCAGAAAGCTTTGGCTCAACTAGAGTAAGTATATTAACACTATTCTGGAGAGATTTGGTATGATTGATTGTAAGTAGTAGTTGTTCCAATTTTGTAGGGAACAAAATTATCTGTTGAAGATTGTCCAAAATATCCTATTGAGATGGAGGACATGACCAGAGTGCCTTATGCAAGTGCAGTCAGTAGTTTAATGTATGCAATGGCCTGCACAAGGCTAGATATTGCCCAAGCAGTGGGAGTACTTAGCCAATTTATGGAAAATCCAGGAAGGCCACATTGGGATGTTGTGAAAAGAGTCTTTAGATATTTAAAAGGTACATCTCAATATGCTTTGTGCTATCATGGTAACTTGGTTGGATCATAGTGATCACTCAACATTCGAGGCTATGTGGATTCTGATTGGGTAGGGGACATTGACAGCCAAAGATCCACCAGTGGATATATTTTCATGTGGAATGGTGGTACAGTTAGTTGGATGAGCAAGTGGTGGGTTGTAGTCGCTTTATCCACTATGGAAGCTGAGTAAATGGTAGCAACACATGCCTACAAAGAATTTGTATGGCTTAGACGTTTGTGTTCTGATATTGGGTTTAGTGCAGGGAAAATTACAATTTGTTGTGACAGTTAGAGTGCTATTTGTTTGGAAAAAAATCCAACTTTCCATTCCAAGATGAAACATATTGATGTGTAGTATCATTTTGTACGAGATATGGTGGAGGATGGAAAGGTCTGTTTAGAAAAAGTGGATACTCTGGAAAATGTTGCAGATGCATTGACAAAACCAGTGAGCATAGACAAGTATAGGTGGTGTGCTAGTTCGATGGGCCTTGAAGCCCATGAATCTCAATAGTTTTTGAATGCTCTGAGGTGTCAGTAAGATCTTTGTCAAGTGGGAGATTGTTGGAGACATGTGCCTCAAACTTATTGACTTGAACCTCCTGAAAGAGAAAAATCAATGAGATGCTTGGAATGTCTTACCAATGAGCAGCTTAGTTTTGAAGGCTCGAAGTGATCAGATCGGTGAGACTAATGGTCGATCTTTCCAACAAAATTTTTCAGTGTGACTTGAACTATCGGCATGAGATTCCTAACTCTCGGTGATGATAGAAGTCTAGCCAAAGATTTTTATCGGGGAGACTCTTGTCGATGGTCGTGCATGGGTCTGCATTGAGGTAACATTGGTCTTTGATAAGAATTGAGAATGTTGCATCGATGGATGTGGTCTTACTGATGGATCTACTCCTATTGAACATTGGTGTGATTCTTGCTGATGAGTTGTTTCAAACTGCAGCCTCAGGAACTAAAGGACATCAGGATGACTTGGGATTTCGATGAGACATTTCAAATGTGCTTTGATGGTTGTAGTTTTTTTATAAGTTTGACAATAAGTTTGGTATGACTCTTGGTGATGTGTGTGGTCTTGATGTTCTTTTGGGACATCAGGGAGACTCAGGCTATTATTGTGATATCCTTGATGTTCGCCGATAGTGTTGTTCATATCGATGGACTTGAAGGCAGACCGTGGTTGAAAAGGTGCTGACTTGGGTTGACTGTAGAGGTGTACGATGGTCATTGGAGGACTGTGTTGAGTTGGTGGTGTCTGTCCAGTGATTGGTAACATCGACAGTTGGTTTATTAGAAGAAACAAAACCAAACCATTTATTTAGAGAACGAATTGGCCATGGCTATGGGATATACGTTGTAGTGTATTGTAACAGAGGATGGTTCGACAAGTTGGTGTTCTCCATTGTATGTTGAATAAGCATTGTAATAGTGAGACATAACGAACTGTAATAAGGATTTGTTCTGTGCAAGATTGATTAGGGAAATGTTGCTACTGTGAAATTGTCATCTGTGAAGGAGAGTCTATAAATTTGTATGTAATTCATTTACTATAATACAAAGTGACTTTTCTTTGGTGTGGTGGATTTTTCTCCTGTAAGGGTTTTCCCACATTAAATATTGTTGTTCAATTTTGTGTATGATCTTAATTGTCTATTATGTTATTCCATTTATGTGCATATTTAATGAACTATAATTGATTTTTGAACCTATAGTCTACACTATTCCTCTTAGAATTAGCATTAGGAAGGAATTTCCGCACCCTTGCTTTCCTTGCATTTATGTTGTGCTTTTAAATGAAATTTTCATGTTAGATAACTTATGTCATTTGATAAGTTAGTGAAATGATCTGAGCTATCATGATTATAGCACAGTTGAGGAACCTTAGAGGACTTGTTTTAGATTATTATATGTCATGCAATCTAATGTTATTTAATTTTATTTTATTTTTAAATCCATTAATGTGGCATCGGGTATGTGCAGGATCATGATGGGCCAAAAAGTGGCAATATGATGGGTATGTGGTTGACGACTTTCTTTTTACCCAAAATTTATGAAACAAAAAGGGTTTTGAAAGGAGATTCTTAGATTTACACCAATATAAATTATGCTTTAATTTGAATTTAATAAGTAATTATTATTCATTTTCTATTCAAATTACGACTAAAGTCTTGATTGATAGACTAATTGAAAAACATCTATAGCTTTCAAACGGTGTCACATTTTTTTTATCCAAAACATGTGTCACATTCTATGCTTCACATACTATAGGATTCAAGAAAGAAAAAATGAATTTCATGAAGTTTTGAGAAAGTTAAGGTGGTCGGACATATAATTTTTTTATATTTTTTAAATGTTGTAATAAAAAAATCATAATTAATTATTTACTTGGAGAAAAATTACAAAAAAATATGCATCACATCGGGACATGATTCCTCTACTTATATCTAAAATATTATAAAAAAAAATTATCATTTTATTGTGGTTAGGGTGGTCAGACATACACCTACTTCTTATTTTTTCCTTGAAATTTAAGTTCTACTGCATTGAAATTTCAAATTTTCACCAAATAGATTTTATTTATTTTTAAATAAACCTAGTAGTTTAGAAACTACATTCAATTTGCTACAAATTCTATTCTTACATATTTTTGAAATAATATAGATAAATTATTCAAATTTTTACGTGTAGTTGCCTAACTCTGATTTTTCTGATTTTTTTGCCACTCAAGGGCCTATTTTTTCATGATGATTCTACACATATCCCATCATTAGTGTTGTCCTCTAGGGTTACTTGGCAAGGCGTTACAACTGATATTGTTTTCCTTTCTTCATGGTTGAGACTTTACTACACTTTAAGTTTAGTTTGTTATGTCAGAATGATGATATGTTTCATACACCATGCATCTTGTGTTTCATAATGAATTATGGTTTTGGATGTTGTAAGATATATTAATTGTAATTAGGTTGGAGAGCTTGTTTCAAACCTTCACTCTTATAAATGTATGCTTTGACCCTTAATAATGCGCAGAAGTGTGTTTGAGTAAATTTTGTTAGAGTAAGATTTGCACTTTTTTTTGGCTTATATAGATGATAGGATAGAGTTGGTGTAACTCCCTGCCAAGGAACCCCAGAGGATGATACAACAAAAGATCAATAATGGAATAATTTTTTTTCTTCTAAAGACCAACAAAAATAAATGTAAATCATATCTAAACATAACACATAAGCTAAGGTATGTCCTCTAAGGTTTCATGACTGCATTACGAACAAACCTACTTAACAAGATCTAAACATACATTGTGAATTAACTAACTACAAGAGTTCATTTAAATACTTTGCATTAAATGAATGAACAACATACATTCCATACATAACATCAAATACATAATCATTAAATATTATACAATAAGAACCAATGAGTACATATACATTCTCAAATGCATGGGAGCACATCATTACATCGTTACAAGCTTGCATCACTACTTCCCTGAATACAATGGGAAGAATACATCAAGATTACATTACATGATACATAACATGTACAACTATCTCTCAAACTAGTACAAGATGCAGAATCTACTACCAAGGGTACATCCTTCAAGCACTTGAATAACTGCAAGAGAAATCCAATGGAGGAAAAAATACAATCCACCTGACCATGTGGAACCCTAAGGTCCACCCCCCGTGCTAGGAGATAATAATAAGTTCCCACTACACAAATTAGTCAAGAAGATATTAACACAACACCAAAGGGCTAACAAGACTCCAACATACAATGCACAACATAACATCACATAACAAAGATACTGCTTCCAGAGGCACACAAGCAACAAAGGGGAAACACAAGACTGGGGAATGCTAGATTGCAATAGGGAGGAGTGTCATCACATATCTTGCTATGGGTTACCCTGGAAAATATTCCTAAGCTCCTAGGCCCCATCTTGGGTTATCTTGGCAAATCTTCCTAGGCTCCCGGGCCCCATCTTAGGTTACCCTCGCAGCCTCTACCGATCCTTGGCCCCCATAGAAACTCATGCAGAATCAACATACCTTTATGAGGAAAAGGTAGTTGACCTTGCCATTCCAGGCCTTCCCACTCATCTCAAGCCTAAGCAAGCACTTGAGCCATGAGTGAGGCATCAATTATCTTGATTAATGTGAAAACTACCCAACCCCCTAATTTAGTTTAAGTTATCACTAGATTAAAGGAACTCTTAATGAGTTACCCTAAACACCACTTTGGGTTTCGGCCCCCATTGAAAGCCACTCCCCCTACTTGCAACTAGAAGACCCAAAACATCAAAAAGGGAAAAGACATCTTGCACAGTAAATGGAACCACAAAAAACACATATCCAGAGCAAGGCATGGACCATTTTTCTCACAAATCACAACCATAATAACAAGTAAACAGAGAAAGGCTAAAGACCCTCATGTACACAATCTAAGTAAAAAATTAACCACTTTCAAAATGACATAATTGTGAAACCAATACTCAAGCTATTTTCCCCAAGCCTCTGGAAGTATCTCAATAACCATTTGGCACAAAAATCTCCCTCCATAACCAAAATCAAATCAATATCAAAATAACCACAATAATCAATAGTAAAACTCAACCAACAGAACATCTAAGGGAAACATTATTTGCACATTTTCTAAACTCATTACATAATCACTAAATTTACTTAATAAGCCATTCTCATAATAATACTCAATTTTTGATGATATCAATCAACCAAATTACAATTCAATTATAGGAGAATACAACGAAGACAACATTATAAGAGAATATAAACTTAAGTTCTTCTATTATCCACATATATTTGTCCTAATTATATACTAAACAGGTAAAACTCTTTTCATTTAATTTAATTTACCAATTCACTAACTTCATTATCAATATATTACAAAATAGAAATAATCTCATTCTAATATCGAACTTAATATGTCACTATCTATATATATATATATATATATATATATATATATATATATATATATATATATATATATATATATATATAACTTATCCACTAAGTTCACTCAATGGGTCTTTTCCCACAATAACTCATAAATAACTATAACCACAATTTTCTAAACAATTAATTACATAGTGAAAATAACCAACATTCAATAATGAACATAAGACAATCTGATTTGTTTAGTTAAACTAAGGCTAATCACAACATCCTTCAATTTATCTATTTAAAAGTGAATCATTTTCCCCTATTTACTTCCAAATTTACTTATCCAACAAAATCCATTAATTACATGGAAAAAATATTCTTTTACATACCATGATATTTATATATTCCGAATGTTGTTTGAATTACAACATTTCAACTTATACTATAATGCATATTTACTTACACACATCCATTTATACATACATATATAAGGATATATATATATATATATAAAATCAAATGCCCAGGATGAAGCTATCGAAATAAATCAAATATATTCAAAGTTGAATATAAACCATAGAAATAAATAAAGAAGAACGCCATACATGCATCAATGCAATACATCCATCAAAATAGAACCGAAGTATCCAACTCCAAAGCATGGCGCAAAAATATAATCCAATATACAGTACCAAATAAAATTGCAGAGCATTGAAATAGTTATAAACAGAGACACAATCCTTAAGCGCTACACAGCAGAGAATCAACAGGGAAGGAGACGACGATGGAGATGGCGAGTCTGTGTGCCATGCCATAGGTCGGTGCCAAGTATAATAAGATGGGGGGAAAATGCTAGAAAACAAGTAGCGACTGCAAGAAAATTCATTACAAAAAGAGCATGATAGGAGTATAGGAGGGTGCGAACTGATTTTTTACAAGAGAAATTGTTCTAAGAGGTGTGGGCCTTTTCATCAGTTTAAATAGTGACAGTGTTTTAGTGGAGATTATTGGTGATGCTAAATGAAACAATCTGAAAAATAGGCCTACACTATAATAGTTTTAAGTAAAGGCAATTGGCAGGTGAAAAGCTAAGTTTGTAGCCTTATAAGATGGAGTAAAAAGTCAATTCACTAAGAGCAATGCATTGGTTAAAGTCAATGGATTTCTCAGCCAACGCCTAGAGAAAAAGGTTGAACATAGGAAATTCCATTGAATAACACATAGAGCAACTATCGAATGGCATTCATTTGCTATAACATTGATATACTTGGATTCAAATGAGAACTACTAAATCAAACCGGATGCTAATGCTTGGAGAATCAAATTTCAGCCCATGGATTTAAATCGACATATATAGTATTGAATTCGACACTAAGAAAAATAGAGACACACCCTACAATGTTGATTCCACACAGCAAAAACAATAAAAAAAATATCCAAACGCCATCTAATGAAACCAAATCAGCACAATATCAAGGTTTATAATACATAAATTAGATGCCATGCAGCGCTGACTGATAGGGGTAAGGCATAAAAATTTAACTAATATATAAAATCCATCGAATTACATACATATTTGAATTACCAAGACACTAAATATAAGTCGAACCAATATAAAACGACCACCAACACACTTTATAATCAGCAAATTTCCAGTAGATAGAGCATTCATCAAAACAAATATTAATGTATACATCGAATATTCATTATCAAATCTCAAGTGAAATACATATAGCTGAAATCAAATGCAAAAAAAATAGAAATCGAATGAGCAGGAAGATAAAGCCATGGAATGCAATTAAATTGTATACTTAGTAAAAGAAGAGGGGAAACAACTTGTATTATTCGAAAAAACTAACAAGAGAAAAATGAAGCTGGCCTAGATTCCAATGCTACCGATACAGAAACCGGTGTTGCGATCGACTTCTACGTCCACAACAATTCGTTCTTCAAAACCCCAATCCAATTTTTTGAAAAAAATCAATCGAAAAAATTATTCAACAGATTATTCTTGCAGACAAGGTTCTCCATTCAAGAAACAAAAATCAATGAATCCTCCCTTCACACCAAAATGATAATTATTTATTATTTTTCCAAAATGAAGCTATAAGATTTTCAAACACAGAAATCAGATAAAAAATCTCGCAAAATAACAAGTTTCCAAACGACAAGCAGTTCAAAGTCACGCATGTGCTCTGAATGATTCTTTTTCTATCTTTTTAATTGCTTTTACAATTTAACCATTATCTCCTTCCGATTTAATATTTTATTTTGTATTATAATATTTTCCCACCTTTTAATTTATTAAAATCCCAACATTAATAATAGTATCTTTATATTTTATTTTTGGAATACTTTATAACTTAATGATCTAATTTAATAAATTAATTAACCAAAATCAACATATATATATATATTTATCAACATGATTTATTTAATAATCTATTTAATTCAACAATTAATCTAGCAACATAATTAACAAATTTAATTTAACAATTAAATATCAATAATCATCACCCAAGCATAAACAAGTTTGAAAACAGAAACAACTAGCCATGAACACATACAAGACTGATAGGTGACCAATTGGATACTCATTCTTGTTGAGGATAATGGCAAAGGTAGGGGACCATACGTTATTTCCATTTTCAACAATTTTTCATTGGGTTTAAGGCATGCTCAGACCTGATAATTTAGGTGGAGTCAATATTTGGTAATTGCAACTTACATCAAACAAAACGGTCGAACAACATATATATAATCAAACAGTCAGACACACCATGAAAGGAAGTCAAAGCGTAGCAGGGTACTCATGAATAAGTAATGCAACATTGTTCCTCTCACTAAGACACGTCCAACAAAACCCACATCAATGCATAGCAACCAATTACCTAACAAACAACATTGAACAATCACCAGATAAACACATAGTAACCATGATCAGATAAATGCATAATGCTTATAATTAAATTAACCACATAAACCAATAAGTCCTTAAAACTCACATAGCATATGCATAAACTCAAATAGTAGCAAGAATATCAAAGTTTCATCAAGTATCATCTAGTATCATCAAAGAATAAATTCTAACATCAATAGAGTGTCATAATGTTTGTCCTAACAGAGCAATCCTCAGTCTAATGGAAAATAGCATGAGGGGCACTACAGTTGGCATGGTATAAAAAATAAGTTATTGTGTTTTGTGTTTTATGGATTCCCACTCTGTAATGAGAATGTTGAATGAAATTCTTACCCTCCAAGCATGTATGTTGGAGTTGTAGTTTTGGTAGGTGTTTGAGGGAATTGGTATGTTTAATGTAATTATTGAAAAGTGATATATCTTGTTGTATTGTTTTCAAAATGCATTCATTGTGGAACTGTGTGACGTAAAGGAAATATTTGCTAATATTATTTTACTTTAGGAATTAGGACAATGAATAAAATGAGTAGGTTAGGATATTTTTACTTGTTGATGAACTCCAATCATAGGTAAGTTAGATATGTTGCTTGTATTTACATTAAAGGAAAGGTAAGTGTGGTATTATTTAAATAAATTTTAGGACTAATGTGTGCATATCTTTATCTCATCTCTACGACTTCCAGGAGTAAGTCGAATCTTGGGGGGAGGATGTAGTGCCCCTCCATGATTCACCCTTTTATGATGTCTATGTTAGATGCTTGTGGATTCATTTTATGTCTTAGGTAATCTTTGCTTGTGGTTAAAAAATTTTAATAATGATATGATCATTGTCATGACTATGTGTGATGTTTTATGTAGGACTTATCGTGGGTGTTATAGATATGCTCATCATATTGCTATATATTTACTGGAATAGTGATGATTAGATGTTGATTAGTCTTTGATTATATTAATAAGAATTATGACATGTTTTAGAATGTTTTATCTTATTTTGAAATGGTTTATGATTATTGATGTTATGTGAGATGTTATTTGATATATTATATGATGCTTTTAAATGTTATTTAGGTGTGAAGGGAAAGATGTCATATTTCTCACTTGTGAGAACCCTACGATGTTTTGATTTCCTTTCACTAGGTATGTGATGATTATATATATGTGCAAAGAAATTTTGTATGCTGCAGGTTCTTGGTACTAGGCATCAAGTCCACTTGAATTGGCAAGTATGAGAGTGCCCTGAAACCCAATGGATCAGTTGATTGTAGATAGCACTTGGTCCCCTAACTTAACCATCATCCTTGAAGAGGATGAGTGTCTGGTTGTTGTACCCTATCAGCGTTGTTAGTATGGTTGGTTGGTCAATCAGTGTTGTTTGTGGTTTTGTGTTGTTTGGAATTTAGTTCATTTGATTTAGAATTGTTTGATTAGTGTTTTGGTTAAGTGCTACATTAAAATTAAATTATTAAGTTAAATATAAATGCTTATATATAATTATAGTTTATGATAAAATAAATTATAAAGTAAATTTGAAGTTAATAAATAATAATGTTGAGAAATAAAATATTATAAAAAGTTGAGTTTTTTTTTTTTTTTTTTTTTTTTAGACTGCAAGAATCGGGTAGCACAACCCCATATAAACTGCAGTGCGCTTGGTAAAATTTTTAATATAACCGGGGGCATTAGTGCAACACATCATCCGATACCACGGGGGTGGAGGAGACTAGACCTCCTGACCAACCTCCTACAACAGGAAAGATTTAGCCAACCAAGCTAGGGCCCCAACCCAAAGTTGAGTTATAAAGTTAATTATTAAATGTAAATAAATTAGAGTATGTTTAGACAAATAAATACATAAATGATTATAGAGAATAATAAAATAAAATTGCAGTGGGATGATATAAGTAATAATAAAATAATAAAATAATATGATAAATCAAAAGGCTTTTGATTAATTAAAAAAAAATATTGAATGAAGGAAAAGGCTAATTTAATAAATTTAAAGTTAATTAGTAATTGTGAAATTTCAATGGTTTTCCAAGAAAATGAACAATCTCCTTATTTCTATAAATATTGTTCTTCTGGGAGGTTTTTCATCCTATTTTGCTGAAAGAGTAATTTGTCTATAAAATTTCAAATAATGTTGCAAAATTGCAAATACTATTGATTTTGAATTGGGGATTTTGGAAAAAATTGATTGGAGATTTTGGAAAACTTGATTTGGGGTTTGGAGGAATTGGAGTTGCAAGTCAGGAAATTTGGAGTTCAGCATCAATCTCCAGCCCAACCAAGCAATTGGATTCAGGTCCCATTGTTTTTCTATCTCTGTTTCTTTGGAACAAGTCTTGAATGTTAATGTTGTCTAGAAAAGAAATGTTTACTGGTTATTTATTCCCAAATAGAAATAATTAATAAATGCATTTTTCTAAAGATTTCCAAAGCCCTTTTCTATCAATAATTTTGTGCATATTCTATAAATTTATTGCAGCCTTGATGTTTCCCATTGGATATACCTCACATTTTGTACCACTCAATCATTGTTAACTCTTCTATATATTTTGTCTTTGTCATGGTTTCTATAATTGCAATAGCCAATAATTAATCCTTGTGACCTCATAATTTATATATATTGCATGCAAATATATACTATCTTTATTATGCATGTAAACCAAGCCTTTTGAGTCTCTTGCATTTTAATGAGAAGTTGCAACACATTTAGCAAGTTCTTCTAATGTTGATTTATTGTCATTTTATCCCCATAAGCCGCAACCTATGATTTGTGTAGGTGACCATCATGATGTATCTTCTTAAGTCTATTCAGCTTGCAAATAGCATTCATATTGAAAGACATCTCTTGTTGATCATTTAATGTAGAACAACAATATATTTTTAAAATCATTATCTATGCTTGAAAAGTGTGAAAATGTTTTCTCTTTGTTAAATATGCATTGATTATATTCTCTAGACTCTCTTCTTGTTTTCGGCCGAACACTCTTCTTCTCTTGCAGTCTGGCTACCTTTGTTGTGCCTTTGGGTTGGTCCGTTTCTGCTTTGTATGTTGAATATGGCGTCTTCACTCTATGGACCACGATTTCATTTTAGTGGTAATATGTTAGGTTGGCATTCGCTGCTTTGTATTCAATGACTAAGCATTAAATTTGGTAATCGATGTTCATATAATATGTTTGGAGTGTGTTGAATATGCTTTACACTTGGCATTCGATATATTTGGTATTCCATACTGCATGGCGATTTCATTCTACTTACAACGATACTTTCTATTGCATTTCATTTTGATGAGTGTAGCATATGTTTGACATTTAGAACCTTCCATTGTGTTCCCATCGATATTGAATGCTTCAATTCATGTCGATGACTATCTCTTATGACTGGCATTCAGTACTTTGTGATGCATTTTCTTGAATTCGATATGTTATATTTGTAATTCAATGCATGCATATTAAGCTTGGGAATTCGATGAATATATAATATGTTCGGCATTCATTTGTATATATATGTATATGTATATACATGTATATAAATATATGTATATATATTTATATATGTTTGTTTATATATATATATATGTTTACACATTATCAATTGATTCATTATATTGAAAATTACACTCTTTTTTAATATATATACATATTTATATATGTATGTGTATATATAGTAATATACATTATGCATAATAGATGTTATGGTTATAGTAAATGAATAATTCTATCCATAAGATTAACTGTTTATGCTAGATAAATAAAATAGGTAATTAAGAAAGGAAAACTGATTTACTTATATTTAGATAATTGAAGGATTTATTTAATAAATGAATTAGAGTATCCTTTTGGTCAATTAATAAATGTTGTTTCTATTATAATTATTTACTAGTTAAATTGTTAACTTACCTTGTAATTAGTATTGAGTACAATTGTTATTGTGGTAAATGGTTTATGAAGTGAATTAGTGGCTAAGTCAATTAGTATCATGAGATGTGGAAATAATGTATTTCATGGACGTATTATTTGTTTGATTATTTGTATTGAATATTGTGTTTAATTTTGGTATTGGGGTGATTTTGGTCATTGTTTAAAAGTGGGATTCATTTGTGCAAGTTGTTAAGGTTGGTTTCCAAAGGCCTAGGAGGGAGTAATTTTGTATGTATAGTTCTTATGATGTTTTCACTTTGAAAGTGGTTTGGAAATTTTTTGTGTTGTGTGCAAGATGGTCAATGCCTTGCATTGTGTAATGATTCTTGTGATTATGTTAAGTGTGCAAGAGGGTCAATGCCTTGCACTATATATGGAATCTTTTGATTATGATAAATGTGCAAGATGGGAAATGCCTTGCTCTGAGTATGGATTCAAGTGAATTATGCAAGATGGTAAATGCTTTGCTTGATGTGTGGAGTTTACTAGTTGCAAGTAGGGGTAATGGCTCTCAATGGGGGCCAAAACTGAAAGTGGTGTCCAGGACAACCCATTGAAGAGTTTCTTAATCCAGTGATAACCTTAATAATAAATTAGAGAGATGGGTAGAATTCACATTAATCAAGATAATGATATGCCTCACTCATGGATCATGTGCATGTTTAGGTATGAGATGAGATGAGAAGGATTGGAATGGAAAGATCAACTGCCTTATCCTCATGAAAGGTATGTTGATTCTGCATGAGTTTGTATAGGGCTCAGGGATTGGTAGAGGCTGCCAGGATAACCCAAGATGGGGGTTGGGGCCTAGGAAGATCTTCCTAGGATAACCCATTGCAAGCTATGTGATGACACTCCTCCCTATTACAGTTTAGCATTCCTTAGTTGTGTTTTCTCCTTCTATTGTGTGTATGCCTCTAGAAGCGATGTAAGTGTTGTATGTGATGTTGGTATTATTGGCAGTATTGTGTTGGAGTCATGTATAGCCCTTGTGTATGTTAGCTTGTTGTATTCTTAATTGTCTGTATGATGTGGGTCCTTGTGTTATCTCCTTACACGAGGGGTGGACCTTAGGGTTCCACATGGTTGGGATGTTGGTGCTTTTCCCTCCATTGGGTATTCTTGCACTACATGTTTGTGTGCGTGAAATTTTTTTCTTAGTGTTGTGGACTCTAGTTACTGTTCTAGTTTGAGAAGATAATCTTTTATGTAGTGGATTGTATATTAGATGTATCTTTTGTTGTAATCGATATTGATGTACCTTTCTTATAATGGATGGTGTTAAGTGATGTATCTTGTATGTGTTAGTTGGCTTGAAATGTTTTTAGTTAATTATGAGTATCAGTGGAAATGTTATAGAAGTAAATAATGTTGAAACATTTATATTGTGCTTTTAAATGAATTTTGCATGTTAAAGATAACTCATGTCATTTTATATTTAGTGAAATGATTTGAGCTATCATGATTATAGCATAGTTGAGGAAACTTAGAGGACTTGTTTTAGATTATTATGTCATGCAATCTAATGTTATTTCATTTAAAAAAAATGTTCAATTAATATGGCATAATTAGTGTTGTCCTTTGGGGTTCCTTGGCAAGGCGTTACATTATACCTTGCACGAGTCACGAGCAAATAGGAGTCAGGATGTCGGATGGTGACCTAAGAGCTCATAAATGGCCCGTAAATAGGGATAGTGAACACAACTAAAATCATTCATAGAAGGGTTTACTACTTATTAGAGTGCAATGTTCTAAATTCTTGTAAAGTTTTTCATTTTGCAAGGTTAATAAGGAATAAGATGATGTGGTATTATTGGTGATACTCTAAATTCCCCTTCCTCTAGTTATGTAGTTATAGAGTAAAAGACCAATTTCCTTCAAGTTCAGAATGGGTGGAATTAGAAAGAATTTTATCTGGTTGACCTGACTTCTGAAATAGGTTTTGAACCAAGATGAGGAGCTCTGATGAAGATAAGTGCTTTCACATAGAATCCAACCTCAAAACTATTTTAATCTTGTTTGCATTCAAAACTGGTGACTTCTCATACTTCATTTTGACAGAGGCCCTCAAAGAGGAACTATGGACTTACAAACTCACTATGAGCTATCCAAATGCATGGAAATTACACAAAGATGGTGGCAATAGAATTATTACTGCTTTTCTTTTGCATAGTTCTACATGGTAACCAAGTTAGGTACATTTTCTATCTTCATAGCTCCCAATTCCCCAGCATGGTAGGCAAGCCCTATGGATTCTCAAAGTCATTTCTTTGGTTATGTTTTGGTAGCTTATATTGAGCATATTATAAATGCATAACCATATTTGAGATCCCAAGATAAACCATGGTCGGCAAACCCTGTGGTTTGGGAACCAATTGTATTACGTTGTCACTAGTAGAATCTTGGAATCAACTTGTAATCAATTGTCACCAATGAGTTTTGGGGTTTGAGAATATGGTATGTATCCTTTCACATACTTTAGGTAAAAGGGCGTACCTTTGCATTTATTTTCAGAGCCACATTTGTATAAATGTTCATCCATGATATAAGAACTTCTCTTCCATTGTCACGAGTAGCAACTTGGAATCAATTTGTAACTAATTGTCACTAGAAAGTTCTAGGGTTTGAAAATATGGTATATATCCTTTCACATACTTTAGGTAAAAGGGCATACCTTTGTCCTTTACATTTATTTTCATAGCCACATTTGTATAATTGGTCATTCATGATATAAGAAATGCTCTTCCATTGTCATGAGTAGTAGCTTGGAATCAATTGTGTATGATGTAAAGTGATATATGTCACTTATAGGAGCTTGCATGCTCTACATATGTCATTTATCAAAAAGCTATGTAATAATGTAACATTGTAATTCATTTGTAATAAAATAAATCATTGTGTTATTTTTCGTTATTCATTTACAATAAATAATTATTTTCTGAGTTCAGTGTCTATGACTTTATTCAAATCATTTTTTTTTTCCTTTAAGAAATTAAGTATTATCTATTTATTAAATATTTGCACACATATTTAAAACATAAAATAATACAAATGAAAAAGAAATTTTCCATCAAATTGACAAAAAATATTATAAACACTAAAAGTCAAGTCACTCTTGCTAGGGTTTGCCAAAATTTTATTGATTTTTAATTTTTCATTGATCTGCTCCCCCGATTCTTGGTATCATTATTCATTTTATTAATTCCTTTGCAACGTTAAGCTACCTGCCCCTTGGCCTCCATATCAATCAATTTCTTGCTTTTAAAGGGATTTCGTGAGTTTGCAAGATGCTTCAAGTAGATCTATATGTGACTTGTAGAATTACAGAATGTACACATGGACTCATCTCGATGACTCCATTAGGATTGTGTATCCTAGTGCCACAAAAGTTTAAATTTTTAAAACAACTTTAAAACTCATGTTTATTGTTTATATCATAAATTACTCAATCATTCGATGAACATTTGATGGATGGCTATAGTTGCATTTCAGAATGAAATGCACAAAGTGCTAGGCTGGCGAACTCAAACCTCCGGAATCGCCCTATAACTATTAGATTTACAAAGATCAACGGTTGAGAATTTATTTCTAAGTGTCATTACGGAAATGCAATGTACTAATTGTGTAGTCTAGTGGCAACACATTGACGTTTCATTCACTTTAATATTCAAAAAAAAAAGTGAACTTTCTACTCCTAAGTGATTTTATTTTTAAGTGAGATTCAGTACACAAGGAGATTTCAAATTGCTCATTGCAATGCACCAAGGATATTTTGGGTTCCAACAAAGCCAATTAGTAGTAATGTTTTCAAGAATCAAAATCTAGGTAAGTGAAAGACAAAATTCCTATGGCTATGTTTCATCATTTCTTAAAATATTATTTTTTCAGACTTTGAAGTTTGGGTTTAGGGTTGAGAGACTTAAGAATTAAGAAAAATTAAGGAGGACTAAGAGGGAATTCATAATTTCACATTGTATAAGAATTTCTATGACCAGTACCACTAGAGCAAAATCGGATAAAAAAATACATTATCTTGGATTACATAAACCCCAGGTTCCACTAATGAATACCATGATATTTATGATCCTGAAATATATGGTAGGTGTACCTCAAAACTTAGATTTTCATCTGAGAATAAGGTTGTAAAGAAAATTCAAGTTAATAGTTACAGTGCACTATGGGTAACTGGATTAGGGGGTATGATGTTACATGAGGTTTTCCCTTGCCCATAATTTATCATGGTCTGTGCCCAAAATTATGATGATAACAAAAGATAAATTGTTGATAAAGATAGTACAGAAGAATTTTTATGCATTAATGCAAAAGAACTTGGAAAATTGTTGGGGTTTACAATCGAATAATTTGGAAACATCCACATTGACCTAGAAAAAGCTTTCTAGTGATTATGAATTACTGGATGAAAGGGAGAATTTTTTTAATAAATAAAATAGTTCAAGATAGCATAGAAGTTAGAAACAAATTGAAAGGTAATCATAAGCCTCCATATGATTTTGATATTTTTAGACCATGGGTTTAGGATACTATTTCCATGCTAGAATTTTTCCTCAGACTGGATAGAAATTGGGAAGCGGGTGCAAGCCTCCTTGAAATGTTATATAATATCCATCTTGTTTTTCCATCTCAACCTATCAAATATAACTTTATTGAGCACATCATAGAATCCATGCATAAACAATTTTTAATGATTTAAGGAGTTGTACACTCAAATTCCACTAAGACATTTAGGTTCACAACTTACTTGTGCTATTCTTTTCTATTCAAATTCAGTGGAATGTTCCAAACTAACAAGCTTCAGATTCAGCCATATATGAATGCCAAGGAAAAGAAAATGGCTCCAGTATATGATTGGACCACTGAGATAAGGATGCATGATTCTCAAAGGAACTACAATCATTTTGTAGAATACTTTTTGGCTTTGACATTTTGCATCAAGCAATTACAAATACTCCAATGCTTAGATTGCATATGCTATGTATAAATTGCATTCAACTAGGAAAGGAAATAAAATTGGTTGATTGGTACTTAATGGAAGAATATACTGTGCTAAGATTTTATGATCAGGAGTAGAGCCATGCAAACTTTCAATACATCTGACAAAACAGGTTTTTGCATTGGAATATGTAAGGTAGATGTAGAGTACTAATGAACTATGCTTTGACAATCAGAAGAAGAGGACCTTATTTCCTTCTTTACCTTTTTTCAGGTGGAGGGTTCACATTCAAGAGAAAAGCATTTAGTGTGGCACATGATCTTTTGAAATTTTTTAATTTTGGTGTTGCCTGTCACTGGTAGTATGATCCATGTGACACCATTAAATCAATGATTGTGGCCAATAGGAATGTTGCAAGAAAAATTCAACATCAAAGTAAACCTTTACTTGAAAACTTGAGAAACAAGGATTCTTTGGATGAGGTCAAAATAGCAATGGAGAAAAGTGCTACTAAGAAAGGTATTTCTTTTGAATAATTGTCAGCAAAAATTATGGCATTGCACCGAAAGATAATCAAGAGGTACAATGATTTTTATGAAAAAATTAATAAACCATATAGTAGAATAAAAATACTAGATTCTCTAGATAAGGAAGTTATAGATAAAAATTGGTCACAATAAAAAATTACTACCTTTTGGTCCATGAGGAAGGAGCTAGGTAAACTAAGAACTCTTGCATACTTTGGAGATAACGAAGAAGATCATGAGTTTAGAAAATTGTGGAATATAGAGCATCCCAATGAATGTGAAGATCAAGAGACTGATGATAAATCTAATGATGATAGGGAAGAACAAAGCTATACCAAAGTTGGTTTAAGTGAGGCCACAAAAAAACATATACTTCAGGAGTAGCCATAGCCAAAAAAATGGGTTATGAAGGTGGTCCTTTGGGGTCCCAAGGAAAAGGTCATTGGATGGTAACAAATGTAGAGCATAGAAAACTAGTTGATAAATCTGGCCTTGAAGCTGATAAAGTAGACCAAGTGAATACAAGTACAACTAAAACAATTCAATTTGTTAGAGCTTCAAATCCTAATCCTCAAGGTCAAATACAATCACAACTAATACATGCCCATGGTGGAGAACCTAGTGCAACTGCCACTTCCACTGGTGGTGATGGTATGGGTAGTAGTACTAGTAGTGGTTAATGTGTGTTACAAAAAAAAATTACACACAAGATGACAACAATACAAGATAGGTCACACAAACACCAAGTGATCAAGGCATGCAGAAGAGGGCAAGGATTTTGACAGGTCCAAGTCTAACTACCATTTCCACCACAAAGGAGTTATTTCCAAGCACTCCCATAGTTAGTGTGGTTGCAACAACATTAGCAACTACAAGTACTCCTAGTCCTTCACCATTGAAGCATTCCATTGTTCCTATGTCCCTCAATTTTGATTACATTGAATAGTTTAAAAAGAAATCAAAATTGTATAAAAAAAAAAGAAGCAACTGATGGAGAATGTGTCTGCTAACTTTAGAGCCTATAAAAACCATGGTATTACCCACATTTGACACAAATAAATAAATCATGGAATACATGAAATTTTTTCCCATAGTTCAAAATAAACCAGCAAATTAGATGGATCGATTTGAATTTCAGGTCAGCAGTTTGCAATTAGATTTTTTTGGGCTCAAAAATACTAAAAAAATTAATGTATCAAAGAAGAACAATGAATTGGTGTATACGTCATTGCTAAAGCAAGAGAGAGAGAGAGAAAAAGGTTGCAGAATCAAATAGAAAATTTATAGGTAGACCTAGAAAATGAGGAAGAATAGAGGAAAGAAGCAAATAACAAGAGTAATGAATTAGAAAAGAAAAAAAAAATTGCCTCTACATCAAGCAAAGAGAATAAAAAAAATGAGAAAGAAGTGAATGAACTGAAGCAAAGGTTAGATGAGAGCAAAAAGAAATATGATGAGGAAAAATCAACTTCAAAAAAATCAAGACAAAGCATTGGGAAAGGAAATGAATAGTGGGAAAAAATTGGAGAAAGAGAGAAAATGAAATGAAAGATTGGCCATAGAGCTGATGGAAGCAAAAAATGAAATTGACTCTTGTCAAAATAAGCTAATTTCATTTTATAGAGAAATAATGAGGCATATGAAACAAAAGATTTAGGAGGAAATAATGCAGAGGATTGATCATTTGTGTGAATTGTTTCAATTGATTGATGCTACAAGACTACATTATAAGAAGCTCAACAAATATTTGGTGGACAACAAAAATGTACTGGTATTAGAGAAATCTACAAATCAAGTTCAACAAATTGTTTACAAAGCTAGTGACAGTGAATTGGAATCAAAAGGGATTAATAATCAGCTTGTTGCCTCATTGATGTTGTCATCTATCACTCAAAAGTGTTTGAGAATGTGTGAAACACATGAATTTATGTGTCTGGCTATAAACAAGATGAAGAAGTTAGATGAAAAGGTAAGGAGCTTCATAGAGCTTGGTTTGCCAAAAGATTTTGATACAAATGAGCGATTCATTGGAAATGATGATTTAAGAAAGAAGATGGAGGATGCAAGAAAGATTGATTAGGACCAGTTTCCTTAGAACTCAAATGTGGAAAACTATTTGGATTCCATCAAACTAGTGATAACCTTCAATGCAATTTTGATTGAAACATTCAAGTCAAGTTCCAATTTCAATCATGAATTGTTAACAAATTTTCAAGTCAAACATCAGTTAGAAAAAATGACAATTCCACCACCTGAACATTGGAAGTTGCTAAAAAAGTTGATACAATGATTTGATATTTGATAATATGAGTTTCCAAGTTCCAACTTAGCTCTATGCAAAGTTTTCTTTGAGCAATATTTTTCATTTCCTCTATGTATTCCTTCATGTGAAATTCAAGAAAAAAACTCAAATTCAGTAAGGTGTTGATGTTCAATTATCTGTATTATTTATTTTATCATTTAAAGAAAAAGTATGATTTCAACTACTAGATACACATTAAACGATTTTTGATGTTCATTGTTGTATATTGTAACACCTCTCTAATCTCAGGCTAGTAAGGTAGCATTCTAATTTTGATTTGATATTTTAAAATGTTAAATGTTGTTATAATGAGATTAGACATTGATGGTTATATGAAAGGTTATCATGTTTAGCTATTATTTTGGATTACATGCTTATATGTTTATATATTGTTATCATTGCTTACGTATGATTATGGATAGGAAAGGGATGATGTCATAACACTCATATTCGAGAGGCTTACAATATCATGACCCCCTTCGTGATGATTGATGTTGCTTGGACTATATGTATATGCACATGTACTTTGACGTGTAATTAGAAGTGATGCAGGTACTGAGTATCAACTCCACCTGGATTCATAGGCCTGAGCTTACTCATATTCCTCAATGGTGGTTACTGGAGGTAGTCACAGGCCAAATTTCCCCTATCCTAGCTCACTGTACCCTGTTAGGGCAGTGTTTTCCTTGTTGATGTCTTACCGTTCGATTACCTAACGATAACGCCTGGAACACCCTTCAGCCATATGTTCTGACGCAACTTTCAGTTGTATGTGGCATACCAGTATTTCTTGTTGAGGTATTTTGTTATGGTTTTTGTGAATCCTTTATGTGGTTATATATATTTTATTGGTTGTTGGTGTCTTGATGTGTTTTCATTGACATCTCTTCATGATTTCATATATGGAATTTTATAGTATTTTATTGATTTGAGATTTGAATGGTTTAATTCACGAGATTTTAAATATGTTGTTTTTAAATGATTTTTATTGTTCATTCGAGAGAATGACATATTTCATTTGGAAATTTTAAATGATTTTATTAATCCTTTTTGTGAGCCCTCATAATTTTATTTAAATCTTCATGGGGAGCTTGTGTGTATTTAATGTTTGGATTTAAACTATTATTATTATTTTATATGAGTAGAGAATATTGGATATTTAGGGAATTTAATTAATTGCTTTGGGGAGTTTTAATAACTTGTTTAATAAAATTATTTCATTTTATTGTGTGAAGGGTTTAGTTAAAATAATAAAATAAAGGGGCAGCCTTGTCTAGTTGATATATATACTTTTATTCATTTTGTTTTTGGGGGGAGTTATCTTTTGGGGGAAGAAAATTTCTGTTTTGGGGGAAAGAGGAGAAAACCCCACAATTTTGGCAACTGAGTTTTGGAAGAAATGGGGGAGAAGAAATTTGTGGGCATATGATCGTTGGTTTCAGCATGCCATACCCTCCTTGATGTCCTATTATGGAACCCAGCCGCGCCTTCTTTGCAGAGTATTCTTTCATTTCAATTTTTGGGAAGAATTAAGGTATTCTTCTGTTTCTTACTTGAATTTATGAGATTATAAATGTATGCATGAGAGCATGTTTAAATGTTTTGGGAATCTTGGCTGCTATGGGTGTTGTCATGGATTTTTGGGTTGAGATTATGTTCAACCTGGTTATTGCTTTCTTTCTTTTGGAAAATATGAGGATTTTATAAATTTGTTCAATCTTCCCACTTTAAACTCAAATCCAACTATGAGATTCACTTGCTAATGCTCAAATCTCAACTGGGTTGGAGTCCAAAATGAATTAGGAATACTTTTTGTTTTGGCCAAAATTTGTGCAACTTGTTAAAAAAAAAAAAAATATTGTTGCTCATTATCCCCTTGCTAAATATGAATTTTAAGGGTGGATTTCATGTAGAAATGTCAAGATTTCAACTGGGTCTTTGGCAGATTTTAATTCTAGGCACTTTCATTTTTACCCAAATTTGTGCCTTCTTGTTAAATGATGTTTTTTTATGCTACTCTTTAACTGTTTGATATAAATGCAAAATAAAGTTATATTTCATGTAGAAACTCCCATATTTCAAATGGCTCGTTGTCCAATTTTTAATCCAGACACTTTCATTTTTCTTGTTTTTTTGTTAAGCCATGCATAAAATGGCGTTTTTGTAAATAGCACCCTATTTTGGGTCATAGAATGAAATAAAAAAAGTGGAATCCAACTGGAAACGTCAAAATATGAACTGGGTCTTTGTCCAATTTTTTATCCAGTCACTTTTATCTTTTATAGAATTTTTATGCCTCTTTCTCATGCGTTGAATAACAGTTGAAACTGTGTTTTGTGCCACTACCTCTTAATAGATTTTATCTATTTTAGAAGTGTATTTATGGGATGATTTAATGAAGTTTATACGAATTATATGAATTTCTTTTTTATGAAGTCAATGGTGAATGTTAGAATGTATTTGATCTACTTGGGAGTGTATGAGATCAATGTTTGCTCGATTGTTTTACATGGTTTTTATGATGGATTTTCAATGGCCTTTCATTGTTTCATAATTGCTTTTGGATTCCTCATTTGGATAAATGAGAAGGCCTATCCATCTGCAGGGCATTGAGTTATCTGTCTACAGAGCGTTGATATGGGCATGATTGAGTTTGACTCATCCATAGGAGAGGTGTACTTGATTCCATGTGGTGCCATTCCTTCGATCAAGCATGATGACATTCCATCCAATCAACACTCTAGCACATTATACCTCAGTAGTAATGAGTAGTACCTGACATGTTATTGTATGAGCATCTGCTTGTTGTGATATTGGCTTTAATGCATTGTATTTCATGTTTGCTCTGTGTCTGATGTGAGTGTTGGCCATATGTCACCCTTACCTTGTTATTTTTGCTTGGGCCTTGTGACTACCTTTGAGCATGGTGGGATGGCCTCTTTTGATTCCACATGGTAGGGAGGCGTTGCCACCACCATTGGGGACCGACGTACAGGTTATTGGAGCACCAGTTGGATTCATCCCCTCTTCTGTAATTAACTTATCTAATGATGTATTTTATTCATGGAAATGCTATTGTATCCATACTTATTCTTTTATGCACATTGTACTCTCTTGAGAGAAAGAGAAAGTAATCATAAATTTAATGAGAAGATATGTGATGATTATGTTTGAATTACGAGTTACGGTGTTAGTATCGAACTCACGTGTACTATGATAATTCTTTTATGGTTTATTTTCTTATTTTCATGCAAAATTAGAAGCTTTTGTTGTAGATTTTCCTTCTTGCTATAGTCTGCTAAAGTTCCGGAGCAACGTCGCCTTTTGTTAATGTTTTGTGTTGTTGCTGCAAAATTTTCAATACATTTTCGCCTTATGTTTGTTGTTCTATGTCACTGCTGCAAAGTTCCGAAGTAGCAGGAAGTTCTAGAGCATCGGCGTAGGAAGTTCCAGAGTAGAGGTCCCAGAGCAAGAAGTTTCAAAGTAGCAGAAAGTTCCAGAGTAGAGCAGAAAATTTGGGAGCAAAAGTTCTGGAGTAGAGCAGAAAGTTCCCAAGCAGCAGGTTCTAGAGCTGCAAGTTCCAGAGCAGGAAGTTCCATAGCTAGAAGTTCCATAGCTGGAAGTTCCAGAGCAAAGTTTCTGGAGCTATTATGTTTGCTCCTGTTTGGATTTTTCTCTGGAGGGTGGATTAGTCCTCTCCTTTGGGTTGTGATCAGCCATGCTTGGCCATGTTTGTTGTTGTTATTTCATTTTCGAAACTACTTTTTTTGTAAGTTATTCTTTATGTTATCAAAAAAAAATTATCTTGTCCTTTTTTGGCTCTTACCCTTCGGGGTCGCATAGCAGGATGTTACATATATGCTACTATTATTAATATGTTATTAAACATTGAGTTGAGTGATAAATCACTGAGTACATATTTAACATAATTAAAATATGAAATTATTAATAATATGTTAATTTATTCAATATGATGCATAATTTCATGGAATACAATATCAAATATCAAATACAGTCTAAAATATCAACTACAATTTGACTAGTCTTTAACCTAGGGCTTTCTAAAACCCTGTTGTAGAAATCTTGGTAATCCTCAACTATTTAAATTATGATTGTTAGTTTTGCAACCTAGGGCTTTCTAAAACCTTATTATGCTAAAACCCTAGTGTTCTTATGTTTTGTTGTTGACATCATTCACTTTTTTATTGGTCTTTATGTTATGACTTATGGGTATTGATGTCATGAGTCTCGCATCCCCTTTTGCTAGGAACTGCCCCTTTAATATCAGATATAAAATCAAAATCAAAACATTTACTTTTCTATAATTTTATTGTTTTATGTTCATTATGTTATGAAACATAAATGATTCCACAAGTACATAGGCCCATAACAAAATGACCTTTTCTTGGTTGCAGAACCACGGAAGTACACATTTTGACTAGTCTTTAAGTTTAAGTTATGACTTATAGGTATTGATGTCATGAGTCTCGCGTACCCTTTTTCTAGGAAGTTCCCCTTTAATATCAAAATTTAGTTATAATGGTTCCATGCCTCATTATTTACTTAAAGTCATCTAAGAATTTAATACTTTTCTCAAGCATTATCTCATGCATTTATTATTTGCAGTAGGCATTTAATGTTTGTATCAAGGATAGTTATCATACCTAATCACACCTTTCCTTTATATACAAGGTGTTTGTACATTCTAAATCATCTAGATCAATTCAAAACCTTTAATTTTCTATAGTTTTGATGTTTTATGTTTGTTACGTGGCAGAAGATAAAAGATTTTGCAAGTCTGCGGGCCCATAGAGTAATGTCCTTTTCTTGGTTGTAGAACTACATAAGGACACTGTGTGATGATATTAGCACATGGGATGTGGGAGAATTCTATTGACAGAGAGGACAGTTATGTCCTTTTCAAGAAAATAAAGGCTTTACTCATCATTGAAATTTTAGATTTGTATGCCACTTTCTAGATGGATGACCCATGTTCAAAATCAATAAACAGGTAGATGAATGAAATACACTAGCACAAACAAGAAGTAATGTTGGATGTGAATAATTATGGCTCATAATTAGCTTCATAAATTTATAGTTCATTTGTTTGGTCTAACATAGTCGCAAAAATCATAGAGGTGTGTCTGTTCCATGTCAACTTCAGCTAAACTAAAAAATAGGTATACCCTTCTTGGAAAAATTCACCATTGTTATTCTTGAATCTCATAATCTGGTCTACAAACTCTCTTGCAAAATATTGTAGAAATCTATTTTAAATCATTCTCAAATTATGAGTCAGTCAAACACACAATCCTTTGGCTCTACATCTAAAAGACCCTTTGAGGATGATATTTTGGCCTAGTTGTTAGGTTCCTAAAAAAATCCTCAACGTCAACATAACCTCAACCCTGATGTAGTAGAGGGGATGGTAGACATAGCTAGAAATTATAGAGATGTTGAGTTGAAGTATGAGGATGACATAGTCACTAGGTGAGAATTGTTCCTACATTGGTATGGAAAAAGAAACTACCATTCCCTTGTCACAAATGCATGGACCTATGATTTTGGGAAGCTAGTTGTTCCTAATGCCTTTATAAATGTGGAACTCATTAGACACCTTGCTTATAGATATGATGAAAATATCAAAGTAATTAGGGCATTGGATGGAAGTGTCATAATGGATATAACCAAGGATTTTATTTGTGAGGTTTTTAGACTCAATGTGGCCACAAAAAAGGTTATATAGCTTTCTTCTTTTAGAAGAAAATACAAGAAAGATAGGCATAGCTTCAAAGAAAAATGGCTCCCTAGGTTTAGACATAAAAGCTTATATGGAAAGTCATTGAGAATCCCTAATATCAAACTTGAGCCTTTTGATGTCAAGTCTTTCAAAGACTATTTCAAAAGTACATATTGGGCATTATGCCAAGTTTTGGAACAACATGTAGGCTAAAAAATGGACAAAACTCTTATGTATATGGTTGTTGATGTACAACATCCTTTTGTCAATAGTGACTTTGACTATGACATCTTTTTAGTTAACGCTATCCACAATCGGCTGGTGGACTTTAAGAGAAGGAAAAGTGGTAAGGAGCCTAAGGTGAATTTAATGTGGTATTCTCTCCTTTTCCATATACTTTTGTACAAAGGGAAAGATCATTTCAGTAGTTTTTCACAACTCGACATGAAAGATAAAGAGGGAAACAATCTCCCTGTGCCATGTTGGACCCTTATTTGGTACAAACATTGTAGTGAGTCTAAGTATTATTTACTTGATATTTTCTTTGTAAGACAAGTCATGGAAAGGTTGGGTCGACCTGGAATCAAATTGCACAAGAAAATTTTGGATTTCCTTAGACCAAAAGAGTGGAGGCCAGAGTTAGGAGTACAACATAACTAGGGAAATTATTACCTCCATGAAAACTTAGTCGTTATTAGAGTATATGGCTTCCCTAAAGGCCCCCATGTGCTACCCAGATTTGTGTCACCTAGGTTGGCATTCATGGAAATTATATGGCAATTGAATGAGACTGATCACTATCATTTAGGAAAATAAAAGAAAGGGT
The DNA here is from genome assembly GCA_007258455.2 of Sequoia sempervirens. Classification (NCBI taxonomy): domain Eukaryota; kingdom Viridiplantae; phylum Streptophyta; class Pinopsida; order Cupressales; family Cupressaceae; genus Sequoia; species Sequoia sempervirens. Next base: position 516,084,371 of record VDFB02270651.1, read on the forward strand.
CTTTTTTCCCTTATGTTGTTGCCTTTTTAGATTTCACATTTACCAGAGAAGGCTTAGATAGGCTAAAAGAAATTCTTGGGGAATATAGGTTATCTCAGATAAATGTTAGGGATTTTGACCCTAAAGGTTTCATATAGGAGCTTAGGAAAAAGGCTTACAAGGTCTAATTTTCTCCATCAGGTTGATTTAGATGAAGATGTAATAAGAAACTGCAAGGATGAATCTAAGGTAAAAAACAAAAAAGTGAAATGGATTGCATTCCACAAGGTAGAGGCAACAAGGATAAAGAATGATAAGGATTATCGTGGAATATTTTCTAATATTGATGACCCAATTGCTAGGATTAAGGTAGTGTTGAAGAATTTTGCAAAGTTGTAGGTAAGAACCCTATCCTGGAAGAGAAACTAGCAAAGTGGCCTAGACCTTAACTTTCTATTAGAAGGCCCCAAGGGCTTATTATTAGAGAAAATATCCAATCAAAACCACCATAGGTCACTCCCTCTCCTTCTCCTGGCCATCAAACAATCAGTGTGGATTATGATTCTCCCCCATGAGAGCAACCACAAAAGAGGATGAAATTTGAGCAACTTCCATTATTGGTTGATAATCCAATTCCATCAATCTAGATGAAAGTGAAGATGTTCATGTCACCATGGATGAAATTCAGTGATATATGCCATTCCCTCAAGACCAAATATTTCTAGCCTTTTTTAGCAAAAGTTTGGGTTGGATATGGCTATGGGGAGAGATAGCCTCAATGATGTGAGAGAATTTTCCTCTACAAAAATCATTTTTTATGATGATTTTATAAAATCCTAGGAGTTTAAAGAGTTTTTTTTTAGATCAAAGAGGGAGGAGTACCTTAAAAGAGTTCAATTGGCACAAGAAGATGTGCCTATAGAAAAGTATGATGAAGTAACTACAAAGGTAATACAAAAATGAATTTTGAGTGCAAAAACATTATGCCTAAGAAAGGGAGAAGAACAGTGGAATATAGTGGATTTCTACTACTCCCTAAATGGGATATTTCTTCTACAATTGTCTTTGATACTATTAGGAAACAAGAAGGAGAAGTTTTCTCCATAGAAGAAGAAGAAGAGATGGCATTGTCAGGATCAGGGTTCAATGAACATTGGGAATCCCTTGCAATCTGGGCCCTTGTCCAAATAAAAACAAGCCTTCAATCATTGAAGCATCAAATGGTAAGGGTATGAAAGGGATCTTGATTGTAAATAGGGTGTCTAACACCTCTGCCCCTAAATTTGTAACATTAGTGGTAGATGTTTCCAATTTTAATGAAGCTATTATTCAAAGGTTGAAAGATAGACTTAATATAATGACCAAGGAACATAATGATTTCATGGAAGCTTACAACTAGCTGCAAGTATTATGTGCTAAAAAAAAATCCCTTCTTGAAAGTGTGTAGGAAGTAGGCTCCTCTTCTACAGTCCCCCTGCTCATATGACGATTGAAAATGCAAATCTTAAAGAAAAGATTCAAATGTTGGAAGAGTAGTTGAAGAATGCTCAACAAAATCAACAAAAGGAGAATGTGTACATTGTAACATGCATCCTAGAGCATAGACTATCTAAAATCTTGAGAAGGCTAGAAAATACTCGAGTGTCATATCTAAATTTGAGAAATTCCATTGCTAGAGTAAGTGGGGATCAAGAGTGGCTCAAATATATATTCGAATAATAGATTCCTAGATTTTCATCTTTGGAAGGTATGTATAAGGGATCTAAACACACTTTTGATATCCCACCTAGTATCTATATTACTTTTGATATTTTCAATATGGCACAAAGTCATAAAGGGTATTTGGAATGTATAATTGAAGCTACACAAGAAAAAATGAAATCTTTAATAAATGTTGATAGAAGGGTTGTACCCTACCTATTAGAAGATAATGGGGAGTTGAAGACCCTAGAGGAATGGAAGGATAGTTTCAATATTCTAATCCCCACACTCCTCCCTGTGATTTGAAAGATGATGATCTTGATTTAAATTAGGGGCGGGTGCATGAAGATGGTCGCACTTTTGTGGCCAAAAAAAAGCTATAATGCGCTCTCGTTATAACGCGCTCGCATTATGTTGTTTTAAAAGCAAAAAAAAAAAGTTAAAACTATCATTTTCTATTTACTGTATCTCAGCTTTGCCCATGGCCAAAAACCCTCACTTTCACACTCGCGTTCTAGGAGGAAGGATTTCTACAAATTTTATCAACAGTTGGATTTTCTTTGCAAATATGGCGCCACGACAACAAAGAGGTGCAGGAGGTAAGTATTGTCTACTATTTGTTTTGAATTTCTTAGTTTGAAATTGATTTTGTTTGTTTTAGGTTAGATTTGATTGTTTTTATTTAAATTTGTAGGAAATCCTGCAAATCCTCAACAAGAAGAGGACGCAAATCCTCAACAACAAAATCCTCAACAAAATCAACCTCAACAACAAAATCAACCTTCCCCACCAATCACTCAATACCCTCTTGGCACTCAAGAAAATCTGAGGAGTGAAATTGACAACAATAGAAAACAACTTGAGGATCTTATCAGTAGGTTGAGTGATCCAAATGCTTCAACCATAGAAAGAATGTGTCTAGCAAATTCATTGAAAGAGATGTTAAAAAATGTAGATGCAATTACCCAACAAATATCTGGATGGCAAGATAGGAGGCAAACAGCCAGGGCATATTATGTAGACAAATTATCATATAAACAAGTAAAAGATTTAAAAATTACTAAAGGTGATTTGTGCTCTCTATTCACTGACCCTAAAACAAATCAAAATCTTACCCTCAATGCAAAGAGGTTTCCTATTCATTGGTGCCACCACCAAGAGATTAGGAACCATTTTTATGATAGATGGTATTTGGTCTTTGATTACCCACTGTGCAATAATTGTGAAGTCCCCCAATATTTTCTTAGGAAACTATACAGTGAGTTCGTATTGAACCAAATCCCAAATTATTTTGATATGAGGGAGTTCCAAGGGATAGGTGGGGGGTCAGCTCAGGATAGGCTCGGTGCATAGCCAGATCCTATGTGGCAAGGGAGATGCCCTCTCGCTAGGCCGCCTCGTGAGCACATTGTTATGCCTGTTGTTGCGAAGGAGAGTGCTGACGTAAAGACATTGCAGGCGATCAACACTTTGACCTGGAGTGTCATCCATCATAGTAGCCCTATTGTAGAATGCCATCTAGGGGAGTCTTCGGGTGGTGGCCTTCAAACCCATGTGTGTCAAGTGACTTGTTCATATGACCCCACTGGCACACAGGAGGCTGATATGCAAGATCCGTATGCTGCTATGCATGATCCGTATGTTACTACGCAGGATTCGTATGCTGCTACGCAAGATCCGTATGCTACTACAAAGGATCTGAATGCTGCTACGGGGATGGAGAGGATGGTTGAAATTTTGCATCGTGCATATGGCATTGATAGTCAGCTAAAAGTCAGCATGTTCATTGAATTTAATTTATTAAATTTCAATTCTGAAATGCATGATTAACTAATTTAGTTTTATTATTTTAATAAAATTGTAGGGTCACAATGTTGAGACTGGATACACCGGTCCTCCACCTACTTATTTCTGTAGTACACCTATCAGTGGGGTATGTAACTAGTAAGCAATTATAAATTTATTACATGTTAATAGCATTTTTTTATGAATGTTATTTTAATACATGTGATTTTGGATGTTGAATAGGCTAATATTGGTGGTTTCAATCAAACACCTCCTAGTGCCAGTGGATTCACTCAAACGTACATGGAGGTAATAGAATAAAGAGAACTTAACTAATGAATTCTACTTAATAGATTTGTGTAGTTTATATTCATATTTTTGGTTACGTTGCATTACACATCATTCAAACTCAAAGCATTAGTACTTCAAATTCCATAACTAATAACGAGATGTCGATAAATGAAAAAATTTCAATTGTACAATATAGTTGTTTAGAAAGTCAACATAAGCAACACGATGCAATTACTTCACATGGAGGCATGTGCTTGCAAAGGTGCACCACCACGACAAACTATGGATGCTTGGAAAAAATCTATGAAACCATAATAGTAAGCAATAGCATAGACAAGGCAGTTAGTGATGTAGAGCATCATATCAAAACACTCAATCATCAGGGTACATCTGATGCAGAGCATCCAACAAACACCATCAACATCATTTCTTCAAGGGATTTCAATCCCAAATAGAATCAGGAGAAGATCAAATATAATTTCATCATAAATCTACTTTTCATTCAACCAAAATCCACTCAAATTCTCTTAGCCATTCCATAGGCCATCATTCATCATTCCACTAATCAGTATTCCAATTGATTCATTCAAAGAAAAAACCATATTAAAGAAAACTTTGACTTAATCAATTAGATTCACATCATTCTCAACCACCATAAAAAAAAACATAAACCTGATTATTGACACTTGAACAATTCATCCTTTCATTTATTCACCATGGCAACAAATCAATTAAACCATACCTCACTATTATCAGTCCATTATCAAGCACTGTACTCACCATATTTTGACTGCAACAAACTATTTATAGGTTACAAACTCCTGCTATGACAAAATCTTGATTATCATCTTGTGGTTAATCACCAATTTGCTCAAAGGGCTTCATAATAGTCACCCATCCAACCATCAAAGTCACCAAACCTGTCTTATACACCTTAAAAAAAATTAGTAATATCAATCATAACATTAGTTTGATAGTAACCAAACACTCAATCATATCACAAAAGCTTTGAAAGGATACAAGTCAGAAATGTTGAAGATAGGAGAGATTGCCACCCCAAGAGGTAGCTCTATTTCATAAGCATTTTGGCCAAACTTGTAGACCACCTTGCAAGGTCCTATCTTCTTCATCATGATTTTGGTATACTTTCCTTTTGGAAGTCTCTCCTTCTTCAAGTGTGCCATCACCAAGTCTCCAACCTTGAATTGGACATTCCTCTTCTTTAAATATGCCTTTTCCTTATACTTCTCAACATTCTTTTGAAGGTTTTACTTCACTTGTTGATGAATATCCTTGATTGTAACAACAAAGTACTCACCTTGAGCACTTCTCCTAGCAACTCCTTTTAGATCTCTTAGTTCATAGACCCCTCTAGGGTGCATGCCATAGACTACCTCAAAAGGGCTTCTACCAATACTCCTATTCATGGAGTCATTATATGCAAATTTAGCCTGAGGTAAAATCAGATCCCAAGCTTGTCCATGCTCCTTGGTAAGGCATATTAAGAGGTTTCCCAATGATCTATTCACCACTTCAGTTTGTCAATCCATTTGTGGATGGTATGCTGAACTAAAGGACAAATTTTTGCCTCGAGTTTCTTCCACAAGGTCGTCCAAAAGTGACCAATGAATTTAGAATCCCTTTCAGAAACAATGCTTAAAGGCAGTCCATGTATCCTAACAACCTCCTTAAAGAAGAGACTTGCTATATGAGATGCATCATTGGTGCATTTTCAAGGAAGAAAATGTACCATCTTACTAAATCTATCAGCTACCGCAAAGATACTATCAAAACCTTTTTGGGTTCTAGGCAACCCCAAGACAAAGTCGATACTTACACACTCCAAAGGCCTATTGGGAATGGGCAATGGTTAATAGAGTCCTGCATTTTATGAAGTTCCCTTTTCCCTTTGACATATTATGCAGCCTTCCACATACCTTCTCACATCCACCTATAACTTTGGCCAATAGTAAAATCTCCTAACTTGTTCTAAAGTCTTGTCAAGGCCAAAGTTGCCTCCAAGACTCCCACTGTGTTTCTCCTTTATGATATTCTCCCTCATTGAGCATTTACGCACACACAATTGGATTCATTTGAAGAGAAAACCATTCTGCAATAAAAATTCAGAGAATTCACCATGAAAAGAATTCAAATGTTGCTCACAAACATTGTATACCTCCTTGAAAGATGAATCTTCATGATACATATCCTTCAATGCTTCAACCCCCATGCTTTGGAGTTGGATCTCTTGCACTACAAGTGAACTTCTACTAAGAGCATCTCCCACCTTATTTTATTGGCCCTTCTTATACTTTATTGTGAAAGTATAGGCTTTCAAAGACTCTACCCACTTCATGTGCCTATGACTGAGTTTGTCATGTGCATTCAAAGAACTCAAGGCATGATTATCAGTATAAACAACAAATTATTTAGGTAACAAGTAGTGCCTCCACTTTTTGAGGGCTTGGACCATAGCATACAATTCCAAATCATAGGAAGAATACTTCCTCTTTGCTTCATTCAGCCTATCACTGTAAAATGCAACCAGTCTTCCTTCTTGGCTCAAAATAGCCCCTATTGCTTGATTGCTAGCATCACACTCAATGGTACAAACTTTATCAAAATCAGGGAGCACAATTATAGGCTATTGTGCTACTCTCATTTTTAGATATTCAAACCCTTTATTAGCCTCATTGGTCCAAGAAAACTTACCTTTGTTACCTCCTTTGATGGTGTCCAAGATTGGTGCACAAATTTGGCTAAAGTTCTTGATGAACTTTCTATAAAAGCTTGCAAGTCCATGGAAGCTTCTCACATCTCCCATGGATTTTGGTGTTGGCCTTGAGTAAGAATAACATGCACCTTTGAAGGATCCATCTTCAAACTTCCCGTGGAGATGACAAAACCAAGGTAGACTAGTTCTTCCTTCATGAATTCACACTTTTCCATGTTGATCAACAACTTCTCCTCTTGTAACCTCCTTAGTACCATGTCAAGGTGCTTCAAATGTTCTTCTTTAGACCTGTTAAACACAAGGATGCCATCTAAATAAAATACAACAAAATTTCCAATGAAAGGTCTCAATACCTCATTCATAAGGCGCATAAATGTACTAGGGGCATTTGATAACCCAAAGGGCATCACCAACCAATCATAGAGCCCTTCATTAGTCTTAAAATTTGTCTTCCATTCATCCCCCTCTCTGATCCTTATCTGATGGTACCCACTCTTTAGATCAATCTTGGAAAAGTAAGATGCTCTTGATAGACAATCCATGAGGTCCTCCATTATTGGCATCGGGAACCTATATCTGATTGCACGATCCTATTAATGGCTCTTGAATCAATGTAAAGCATCCAATTCCCATCCTTCCTTGGTGCTAGGATAGTAGGAACAACACATGGGCTCAAACTCTTCCTCACTAGCCCTTTATCCAGTCAACTCTTGCACTTGTCTTGCAATCTCCTCATTTTGAGCAGGTGTCATCTTGTATGCAGCCTTATTAGGCAATGCAGCCCCTAGAATCAAATCAATATGGTGGCTTATATCCCTAATGGGAGGTAGGGAACTAGGTAATTCATTCACCATTATGTCCTTGTACCTTTCCAACAACTCTCAAAATTCATTTGGTGCATCTTCCTTCTTCTTTGTGGGTAGATCTGCTTCACTTTTGGCTTCATAATTAGGAAGAATCCTCTTCCTCCTCCTTCGTTCAAGGTCTTCATGAACTCCTTCTCACCCACCATCAAAACACTAGGCCCTTCATGCTTTTCCTTGTCTTCTTCTAGGAGAGGTGAAAGGTTGTAAGTCTTCCCATCCTTCAAAATGGAGTATGTGTTCTTCTCCCCATCATTCTTGGTCTTCCTATCGAAGTGCCAAGGCCTACCAGAAATATATAGCTTAATACTTGTACTCAAAATTTTGTTCATTAGATCTCATACATTATAAGTCATGACATGGATCTCGCTATTGTAACTTTTTTGTGATTGAATAATTTGTTGTTTTATTTTCAGATGTTGGTTGTGGGAACACCTCCAAATGTTACAAGGGCAATGGATATCGGTGTTTCATCCGCTATACAATCCTCCATGGCTCTGATAGAGGAGGTATGAGGCAAATTACTAAATTTCAATTTACATTTGTTGTTATAGATGTTAATTCTAGTGAAAAATCAAACCATTATTGATTCATAGTTTAATTCCTATTTGGATGGTTTATATAGGGCTTGAGCACGCCTAAGCATCAACGCAAATATTTCCATCGTGGAGAGTGATCATGAGATGGTAGTAAGTGATTATTTTGTTAAATATATCATTTCTTATAATGTAATTTCTATATATTAATGTCTTTACTTCTTATTGTAACAATTAAGACTTCACCAGGAGCTAAACTATAGGAGGAGCAGTAGGAGCACTCCTTGAGCATAGCATAAATGAGTGACGGAATTATCGCCATTAGATCGCCAAACAAAGGGAAAAGAATTTATTTCCTAGAGCATGGAGAAATGAATTTTGATTCCAGGCCCTTTGTTGTATGCTGGAACATGGCAATTTTGTACATATCTTGTATTGGATATATTTGACGTGCATATGGCATTCAAGCGTAAGCCTATATGGATATTTTGTAACTATATTTTATACTTATATTGACATATATTGATGTATATGTACATGGCTATTTCGTTAATACAAATCTTTTTTATTGATGGTGTCCATATTTTCTCTTTTTGACAATGTCAAAAGCATGGTTGCATATAGATTAGGCAAAAGACTTTTCCTTTTAGATTAGCAATGCATGGAAGTTTCAAAAGTATCCTTGATATTAAAAAAATATATGTGTTTATACCATAGCAGAGAAAAATCTTTTAGGAAAATTTTTGACAAACAAAAAGTATAAAAGATTTTTTGAAAAATCAGGAAAAAAGTCTAGAAAAAATCAGAAAAAAAAAATCAGATTTTAAAAAAATGGTAAAAAAAAAAGTAGAACAATTTCTGAGATAAAAACTTTAAAAAAAAAATTTAAAGGCATTTCCATAGCATAGAGATATAGAGAGCAAATAAAAGAAAGAGTTTAACTAATAAATTGTAAAAAATAGATTTTTTTAGTTTATATTCATATCGTTGATTACATTGCATTGCACATATTTCAAACTCAAAGCATTGCTTCACATTTGCATAACTATGCTAGATGCTAATAGATGGCGAAATTTCAATTACAATATATATTTTTTACAAGAGAATCAACCTAGCGGTTATGCAATTACTTCACATTACATAACTAATAACTAGGAGCAACTCCCAATTGCATTTGCTTGTCAAGGAATTCTATGAGACCACATTTCTTTGAAGCATTTTTTCAAATAGTTCACTGCCTTGTCTATACTACCACATTTTGATAAAAAATGTCCCTGCAAAGCATTTTTGTCCAAATAGTTCCCTTTGCCTTTGTTGCTATGGCTGGGAAATCCTAAAACAAGTGCTTCCAGACAAACTATGGATGCTTCAAATAATCTATCCAAAGCATAATAGTAAGCAATATCATAGACAAGGTAGTGAAATATTTGAAAAAATGCCTCAAATAAATGAGGTCTCAAGGTGATGGAATGCCATGACAATGAAATTCTTTTGATTGTCATGGAATTCCATCACCATGAGACCTCATTTCTTTGAGGCATTTTTTCAAAGAGTTCACTACCTTGTCTATGCTAACACATTTTTCATGCATGCCTATCAAAGCATTTTATCAAATAGTTCATTGCCTTGCTGCTATGACTAAAATCCTAAAACAGGTGCTTTCAAACAAGCTATGGATTGTCATCGCATTCCATCACCATGGGACCACATTTCTTTGAGGCATTTTTTCAAACAGTTCTCTGCCTTGTCTATGCTACCACATTTTTCATACATGTTTACCAAAGAATTTTATCAAACAGTCCACCTCCTTGCTGCTATGGCTAAAAGCCTAAAATAGGTGCTTCAAAATAAGCTATTGATGCTTGGAAAAAATCTACCAAAGCATAATTTAATAAGCAATAGCATAGACAAGGTAGCGAACTATTAGAATAAAAGCCTCAAATAAATGTGGTCTCAATGGTGGTGGAATGCCATGACAATCCATAGCAATTTTCTTGTCATAGCATTCGTCATGGCATTCCATCACCATGAGACCACATTTCTTTGAGGAATTTTTTCAAACAGTTCTCTGCCTTGTCTATGCTACCACATTTTTCATACGTGTTTACCAAAGCATTTTATCAAACAATTCACCTCCTTGCTACTATGGCTAAAAGCCTAAAATAGGTGCTTCCAAACAAGCTATGGATGCTTGGAAAAAATATATCAAAGCATAATTTAATAAGCAATAGCATAGACAAGGCAGGGAACTATTTGAATAAAAGCCTCAAAGAAATGTGGTCTCAATGGTGGTGGAATGCCATGGCCAATCCATAGCAATTTTCTTGTCATGGCATTCATCATGGCATTCCATCACCATGATACCACATTTCTTTGAGGCATTTTTTCAACAGTTCAC
>VDFB02270651.1:516094757-516200125 GCA_007258455.2 Sequoia sempervirens
CTTCATTTTTTCAAAGGAATATTTACATTTCATTTGGCATAATTTAGACATAGTTTAGATGCTTACTAGTTGCATTATAACTTAGTATTGCATGTAATCACTCAAATCCTTCAACATTTGCTTAGGGCTTGTCATTGTCATTAGATTGTTCATCATAAATATGAGGGAAACATCATATTTGCAACAAGTTGAGAAGGTATAATGGAGGTCAGCCATGGAGAATGAAGACATTTTGGTGAGATATTTTCATTTGTTTTCATGTTTTTCCTTTGCACTTCATTATCACTTTGGGTTTTTATGTTAATGCTTTAATCTACTTTGCAGAACAACACATCTAAAATTTTGCTACGCATTTGCTACCCAGAACGACACATTCTCTCTACTGCACCACATACACTTTACATAGTGACGCATTTACTCGGCCGTGACACATTTAACTTGTAGGTTTCTGCATTTGTTTGACAGATTCTAGAACACAGAACTGGGCTACATTCGTAGTATAGAATGATGCAATTGCTTTGTTGCGACACATTTGTCTGGTAAACTTTTGCTCTCAGGTTTTTCCATATTTGACTTGATTTATTTTTACATTATGCTTTTCCTTTTTGCAATCTATAGTTTAGGAATTTTCTAGTTACTAATCAGTGGTTGTAGCATGTGGCTTTAAGTCTTTTCGTGGGTCCAAGACATCTTCTTTGTGAAACTACTAACTTATGGTTTTGTAGGTTCGATTGTCCAAGGCTATTATTTTGAAACATTGTGCTTGTTGATTTCTAGATTAGAAAAAAATTCAATTGGTGCACTAAAAAGAAATTTTCTTGTCCTTTGCTTGATTTTGTTTGGGGTGGTAGGTGATTATGCTCTCACCTTGTGCAAACTAGGTGATCAGAAAACTAGACCCATCCATTTTTGTGTTTACCTTGATTCAATAATCAAAGTATCCTCTCCCCTTGCACATTTGTGAGATACTGGGTGTAAGAGAAATGATTATTGACTCTAGAATTTAGGCCTTCCTTGGTGGGAAAAAGTACTCACCCCAAGACGACTCAAACTAGCAATGGAGCTCTTTGGCCGAGCTACCCCTAATCAGTATATAAATGTGAATCCCAAGGGAAAGCCTAGGATTACGAGTGTGGATGGGTCATACGAAAAAAGTAGGATTCCCCAAAACCTTGTTGAGTGTAACCTCTTCAGGCTAAAATCCCTTCTTTAATGGAGCTTAATCTTTTTCCCCATGTACTCAAATGGGGGTCCTGAACTAAACACCTTTGTGTAGTAGCTAAAATCCTTCTATTTTCTAGCGCAACAATGGTCGTTGTGAAGGCATCCACATTCTTGCAATTCTTAGTAGAGGTGATCAACCTACCATGGGAGATTTATGGGGGTTGGAAGCTTGGTTGGCCTGAGAAGTAGTGCACTATAAGGGGGAGCCCATGCAACCAAGCTTCTTGATTTACACGCTAAGAATAAGTGCGGTTGGGGAAACCCACATGAAATCTAACGAATATTGTCCTGGCCTAACCTAGGATTGTGCTTGTCTTCATTGTGCTTATTTCAAAAGACAAAATATTGTGTTTTCCAAGTGTTTTTAGACATTCAAACAAAAAAAAGCATCACTTTCAAATCTAGAAACAAATAGTCAACCTCATACAACTCAAAATTTTGACCAAAATTGCAAACAAACTAGACCTTTTGCTTTATGCACTGCATCTGTTGAGACACATTCACTCTGTTGTACCACATTTACCTTGCAGAACACCACATTTTCTATGTAAAAACACATTTTTATTGTAGAACACCACATTTTCCTAGTACGCACCACATTTTCTTTTTAGAAAGCCACATTTGCTTTCTGTAACCTTGCATTTGCAGAAATTAAGCCTTATCTGCTATACTGCGATGCATCTATGACCTGGAACAACACATTCTCCTGAAAAAAAACAAGACTCTATCACATACCATAAACTAAAGTCAAACTTGTCCAAACTATCCATAAACATCTTTTTCCAGAAGCATCCTATCAAAACTAGAACAGAAAATTACTTAAATCTCTCATTTCTTGCACACTTTAGCTTGCATCTTACCATGGGGTCATCTTTGCATATTTTAGTCTCATCATTAGGCCTCACCATTTTCATTTTCAGTCATAAACCAACACCTAGGTCCTCATTTCATTTGCATATTTTGGATTAGGACAACTTTACCATACTTTACAAAATCTTAACTTTCAAAAGTAGGTTATCATTGGACTTAGTCATGACTATCTTCTTTAGTCATTGTCCTTTTGTGAGACCTTTCCAACTCATAAGTCTAGTTAGGACAACTCACTTGTCATTTAGTCCTTCAAACAAGTCCTTTGATATTCCAAAATTGAGACATAGATCAAGATTTGGGTGGTTAAGCATCACTCTTCCAAATCATTTTAGACCTTTGCATTCACATACCTTAGACATCCAAATCATTTTAGTCCTTACCTTGCATATCTTATCCTTAAATATTGTCATCATAATCCTCATTTGGCATTGGTCATTTCCTTAGTCAACATTTTCATATTAGTCCTCATTGTCACCTTGGCATTTGGCATCCTTTCTTGACAATTTTGTCACCTTGAATTAGTCAATTCCCTTAGGAAAATCTCATTATCACCTTGCATTGTCATCCTTTATCAAAAATCCAAAAACATAGTCTTGCACTGTCATCCTTTATCCAAAAAAATAAAAAAACATAGTGTCATTTGGTTTTCATTCTCATCCTCTTCCTAATTTGAGCAAATACCTTATATGGTTGAGACTATGCTTCAAAGAAAAAGAAGAAAAATGGCTAATTTTGGACAAGACAACAATACCTACATATTTTCCAATGACATGAATCAAAACATGAACCAAGAAACATATTTCATCAATCCTTTAAGTGAAATGAACATGCCATCTTCATCATGAAACCCCTTTGAACCATTCATACAAAGAAACCGACATGGACAAGTATACACAAAAGACTTAAAAGCTGCAGTGCAAAATACTGAGGTAGCCTCCTTCATAGAAGACTTAGTTTTACATGACCCTCAAAGGTATCTTGCCATGCTCTTAGACCAAGGGGTTAAGTTACCACATGGCTTGGACATTAACACTTTGAGACCAACATCACCTGACCATAATGTCAACAATACAAACATGCCCAACACTAGTCAACCTCAAAATAATACAAGCAATGTTTATGTTGGTGCTACCTCACAAACTGCCACAAGTATCATTAATGTCACCTCCAATGACAAAACCAATCAAAACAATTCCAATTCAATCAATGCAACATCCGTGGGAGGGACACCAACTATGTCACAAGCCATGACACAATCAATGCCAAAAATGTCAACAATATCATCACAATCAATTGGTGCCACCTTTGGGTCCTCATCAATGGGGAAAAGTTCTTCAAATCCTCTATTTGGAGCTTCATCCAGTGCCATGGGTGCCTCATCATCAAATCCTTTCATTGGTACCTCATTCAATCCCTTTGGAGGAAGTAAACGACGGGTCTTTATTCAAGGACCACAACCAAATGTTAACACATAATCACAATTTAATACCAATACTTCCCAAGGGAAAAACATGAACATTCCCCATGGACAATTCCAACAATTTGGACAAGGCAACCCAAATATTCAACACATGGCATCATTTAGACACCAAAATATTCATGGTCAACATATTCCCCAAATTTTGACTCAAATGGCTGAAGGGCACATTTTGACATATTCATCACATATTCACACCCATCAACAAGTCCCTAATCCAAGCTTTTGATACCAACAACATGCGAGCCAAAACACATCATACATTTCACAACAACACATCCCACAACAAAACACCAATATCTTTTCACAACAAATGGGGACCCATGGGATGCTTATTACTCCAATGTGTGATGAAGCAAACAATCCCATAATCAATGCCTTGACAACTCAAGTGGCTCATTTACAAAAGACCATAGAAAACATGCAAATGTTCAACAAGAAGTCACACGTCATATGACCTATGCTTATATCCTTTTGACACAAGTTTGTACATGCCACCATTCACTCCTAGATATGTGGCACCACATTTTACCAAATACAAGGGAAAGAAAAATCCTGTTGAACACATTCGAGAATTCGTAACCAACTGTATGGATATTGCTTATGAATAGACTTGATGAGAATTTTCTCTACGAGTCTTACAATACCTACACTAGAATGGTTCTCCACTTTGAAAGGGATAAAAACATAGGACAAACTTAAAGAAAAATTTGTAAAAAATTATGTGTATAACATTGACATGGACACCTCCATCACTAGCTTATGCAATCTTACACAAGAAGATGTTGGTGAAACATTTATCCCATTCTTCCAAAGATGGAGAATTCTAGCAAGTCACTGCCACATTGACATACCTAAGAAAGAAAAGGTTGACATGTTTGTCCAAACACTCTTAGGCCCATTGAAATATGGATTGCAAGTTCATTGTTGTACAATCTTCATAGACCTAGTTGAAAAAAGTGTCCAAGTTGAGAAAGCTCTCATTGCTAAAGGGGAATTAAATAATGGTCCCAAGAACACAAATGCAAATCTGCCCACAGACAAAAATAAGTATTGGGTAAAAAATAAACATGTTACCAATGACGACATTGTTGATGCCAAGGTCGTAAATGTGATGGGACCAGTACTTGATCTTAAAGGAGCTTAGCCACAAAAATAACTGACAACAATATTGACACCCCCTGTCAATAACCAAAATAGTCAAAATAGTCAAAATCAAGGACAACCCTGCTAGACAAGACAATTTCTGAAAAAGATGAACATACACCACTTTGGGAGAGCTAATTGAGGATGTCCTTAAGAAGCTCCTTCAAAATGGTCTCATCACACTTGAGGACCCTAAGCCATATGATCTAGGGTAGTTTAAACCATCATGGTGGGAAGATAATGCTTTATGTGATTACCATCAGGCTAAAGGGCATAAAACATCTTCTTGTCAGAAACTAAGAAATATTGTACAAGACCTCATTGAAAATCATGTAATTGAAGTGGGTGGGCCATAATTTGCATCCAATGCAGACCATAACATTCATAAGAACCCACTACAAGACCATGGTTCTAATAAAGCCTCCACATCAGGTTCCAAGACTAATAACAATCAAGCCAATTATGCTCGCATTGCATTCAATTATTCAGGAGGAACCATCATTAATAATGTCTGAACCTATGACGAATATGCCAATACCATAACTATCAAAAGGGAACCTTAATACAATGCCACTACTTGAAATAGAAAAATCACCATAGCTGGCCCACCTCCTCAGCAACCAAATATTACAATACCTGGACCATCCGCAAGGCAACCACAATCAGGCCCATCTGCAAAGAAGTCCCAACCTAAGATTTAGTTTAACCTCCTTGACCAACTAGGAAAAACCCCTACGCAAATATCCATACTCGAGTTGCTTCAAATTTCTCCTACGCATAAGGCTATACTTGAAAAAACCTTGCAAGAGTCCACTGTCCCTCAGGACATTGATGTCAACCAATTTGAGGCCATGGTGGGTTATCTCACTACAGCCCATCATGTAATTTTTTCAGACCAAGATTATTCATCACCAAAGTCCAACCATAATGATGCATTACACATTGAGGTTTTCATCCATAAGCATAAGGTCAAACAAATTTTAGTAGATGGTGAAGGAGGACTGAATATATGCTCCTTAAAACTGGTTAAGGCTCTAGGCTTTTCTGATGCTTGCATAGATGCAACAAAGAGCATAGTCATAAAAGAATATGATGATGAGGAACGTTCCTCTCGAGGTGTGATCACTCTTCCCATTAGAGTTGGACCAGTCATTGTAGACACAACTTGCCAAGTCCTGGATCTTGAATTACCTTATAACATTTTGCGTGGCTGACCTTGGATTCATGCCCTAAAAGCTATTCCATCCACATACCACCAATGCTTAAAGTTTCCCTTTGATGGCACAAAGATCACCATATATGGAGACCCCAATCCTTTTCGATATTGCACCAATCTAAGGGGTATTTCCAAACATCAAGTGCCCATCAACTGAGAGGCTCCTAGCTCTTCTTCTTCCAAATTCATTGACCCATCCACACTCGCATCATCATCCATGACCACTCCATCCACATCTTCTGCCATGTCATCATCTTCATCACTTCCTAAGGTTGAGTCCGTTGTCAAGATCTAGGACCTAGGTTATGGAGAATTCAAATTGAATATGACCTATAGCATCACAAAAATACCTGAGTCCCTAAAGGTCTATGGTCAACCATGCTTTAGAATGGAACCTACGGAAATTTTTAAGGTGCCACCAAAAACAATTTTCATTAAATGGGGAGACATGAACAAAGAAGACATTTCTGACATAACAAGATGTCTTTATAAAGAAATGGAAGACACCCTCATTACCAGTTAAGATATATGGAAAAGGATATGACATGATGAAGGCTAAAGGATAGGATGGAACTAGTTGCCTTGGTAGAAATAAAACTAGGAAAAGAGAGCCTATAGAGCCTTCCAAATGACCAAAATATCTTAGGTTAGGGTATGATCTACCCAAAAATGACGATCAATGTACCAATGGACTTTCGAGTGAGAGCGTGAATGTTTCAGAAAGTGTCAAGACTATTGAGGAATCCCTTACCGAAACTGACTTCCATGAGTGGGAATATGGCTCCCAATGATCCTTAAGCGATTGTTGTCTTGATGAATTGTTCCTTGAACCAGGAAAAATTACCTCTAAACAAAGATTTTGGAAAATGTTTAAAATTGACACAATTGACAATCCAAAAACCCCAAGGAAACAAGAAAACTGGGATGGACTCTTTGACTCAAGGAACAATGAAAAACCCGAATCATCTTCTAGTCCTATTAGCTATACACCTGACCTATCTATCCAGCCATCTGAACTTAATGACCATCATTAGGATTCATTTGAGTTGTCACACGACACTACCGACCATAATGATAGTCCTTTTGTTGCTTATTTTGACAATGAGTATGAGTCAAGTGAAGCAAAATTTTGGATAGAGTATGATTGGGAATTGGATGATGACAATTTTATTTTCAATGTCTCCAAATCTATCTGTACGCTTTCTGCATCCTCTCCATAATTCACCAATATTGATGATGGCATCTCATTAGTCTACCCACAACTAATTGATTGGGACCAATAAGGCCTGCCAGTCTTGGACATATTTCAAAATGACGAGGCCATTGTAGAATTTATGGGACTACATGAGGGAATACCTAGTGTTGATCACAAGGTTGGATTTTCTATTGATCTAGATTATGTGGCTTACTTTGGGGAGACTGCTCCATTCTCTAGTCATAAAATGAAAAGTAAAAATAAAACAAAAAATGAAATGTCTTTAGGTGAAAACCGAAAGGAACCTTCTAATGAAAAAAGAGTGAAAATAAAGGATGTATCTACGGGTGAAAACCTTTCTGAGGTTCCCAAAGATGGAGGACTAGAATTTCTTCCCATGACTAAAGATAAATTAGCAATGATGATAGAGGATACCATAGAAGTCAACATATCAATAGTAGAAGATCCCAAAATGGTCCTCTTTGTAGCATCCTTGACAGAAGAAGAGAAACTTGAGTTCCATAAATTCTTTGCAGAGCAAAAGATTAATTTTGTATGGTCATATGCCGATATGCCAGGGTTGGATCTAGAACTGGTTTTGCACCATTTACCATTACTACCAAACACTAAACCAATAAAATAGAAGTTGTGCAAAATGCATCCTCAAATTGCCTTGTTAGTCAAAGTCAAACTCAAGAAACTACTAGATGCAGGATTCATATGGTCTATTGACTATGCTAAATGGATATCCAATCTTGTACCAGTAACAAAGCCAAATGGTCAGTAACAAAGCCAAATGGTTAGATCCACATCTACATATACTTTAGAGACTTAAAAAAAGCATGTCCAAAAGATGACTTTCCATTGCCAAACATGGATATCATAGTTGACCTCATGGAAAGATACGAGATGTTGTCTCTCATGGATGGTTTCTCAGGATATAATTAGATTTGTATTTCCCCTGAAGATCAACATAAAACAACATTCACCTGTCCTTGGGGTACATACTATTGGAATACCATGCCTTTTGGTCTTAAAAATGTAGGTGCCACGTATCAGAGAGCTATGACGACAATATTCAATGACATGATGCACAAGATAATGCAAGATTACGTGGATGACCTTTTGGTTAAATCTTTGACAAGAAAATATCATTTAAATGTGTTAGAAAAAATATTCAAGAGACTGGAAGAATACAAGGTTTGCTTGAATCTAAATAAATGTGTCTTTGGCATAACATTAGGAAAACTTCTAAGATACATAGTTTCTCATAGAGACATTGAGGTTGATTTAGCCAAAGTGAAAGCAATATTAGACATGCCTCCTCCAAAAGGGATAAGTGAACTCAAGACATTACAAGGTAGACTACAATCTATCTAACATTTCATAGCCCAATTGGATGACAAGTTTCAACCATTTCAGTATCTTCTGTGCAAGGGTATCCCCTTTGTGTGGACAAATAAATGTCAGGAATCCTTTCAATTAATAAAATATTATCTCTTGTCACCACTTGTTTTAATGCCACCTACTAAAGGGAAACCTTTTCTTCTATACATTTCTACAACAACTTCAGTACTGGGGGCATTACTAGCATAGAATGACCACGAAGAAAAGGAACGAGCCATATACTACATTATTCAAACACTATTTGGATATGAGTTAAACTATATGTCCATTGAACATGCATGTATAGAAATTTTCTTTGCTACTCAAAAGCTAAGACACTATATGTTGAGTCACAAGATATAGTTGGTAGCAAAGATTGACCCCTTGAAATATCTCTTGAGTCACGTAGCACTGATAGGACGTCTGGAAAAATGGGTTATGATCTTGAACGAGTATGGCATTCAATATGTGGAAAGAAAAGCCATAAGAGGACAAGTGATAGCAGACCAACTAGAAGATGCACCTGTACAAAGTGATCATCCATTAGTGGCAGACTTTCCTGATGAGTCCATATTTCATACAAAACTTAAGTCACCTTGGAGGCTATATTTTTATGGGTCTCATACTAGTCATGGCTTGGGGGCAGGAATATTGTTTATCACTCCATAAGGAGACTCCATCCCTAAGTCATTCTGCATTTCCCATGTACAAATAATATTGTGGAAATACACTGTGATAGATCTAAAATGGCCATAAAATGGAAAATCAGATCGCTTCATGTTTATGGAGATTCCTAACCGTCATCAACTGCTAATGACAACTATGACACCAAGGAAACACCAATGCCAAAATGAATGGTTGATAAATTCCTGATACATTTCCTTTCACATGCTAACTTTTGAACAAGTTCCAAGATAATGTACAAGGTAGCGTATCGCGGATGGCTACAAATTGATCTCTCCTAGACATCCCAAGTAATTTTCCATACTCTGAAGTTCTGTAGAACAATTGGTTAATATCCCTACCTGGATATTCATAATCGAGATATTTGTTTGTTGGAACCTAATTTTCCTCGTATCAAGACATTTTATGACTATCTCGGGTCCTGCAAACCCTTCCCCAACTCCATCCACAACCAACTTAAAGTCCTTTTTATCCAAAAGCTTCACTTTATACACCACTGGCTTTATGGACACCCCTTTACCTTCATCATAGTTTCTCGACAACACCCTTCTTCGATGTATCGACACTAACGAAGAACACACAACCTTACGTGAAGTACATGAGGGTATATGCAGGTCTCATTCCAGTGGTCCTACTCTAGCCAAAAAGATAATGAGACTTGGGTATTATTGGCTGACCATTGAAAAATACACACTTGAGTTTGTCAGGACTTGTCGCCAATGTCAGATACATAGTGATTTAATTCATGCTCCAACACAAGAACTTCAGCCGATTACATCTCCTTGGCCCTTCACACAGTGGGGACTCGACCTCATGGGAAAAATCCACCCTACCTCTTCCAATGGCCACAAATTCATTATCACTACCACTGAGTACTTTACTAAGTGGATCAAAGCCATCCCCCTTACATACATAACCGACAAAAAAATTTCCAAATTCATTCTCAACTACATCATTTCTCGATATGGTATCCTGTAGTCCATCATCATAGACAACAGACATCTGTTCAAAAATCAAGATGTTTGTGAGTTATGTGAGCGATTCCATATTCAACATAATTTATCCATGCCAAATTACTCGCAAGGAAATAGTCAAGCTAAGGGATCCAATAAAACCATCCTTAAAATTCTCAAAAAGACTGTTAATGACACTAGTCGCGACTGACACATCCAACTTAACCCTACTCCGTGGGCTTACTACACCAGCATCCGAACACCTACAGGAGCCACTCCATTTGCCTTGGTCTTTGGAGCTAAAGCCATATTTCCCATCGAGGTTGAAATTCCATCCTTGAGAGTCTACATGAAGGGTCTAATAGATGATGAAGAATATAGACAGCCATGACTACATGAGCTAGAGATGTTAGATGAAAGAAGAAAAAATTCGCTAAACTATCTACAGGCGTATCAGAACCATCTCTGTCATAATTACAACAAGAGAGTCATGGTCAAGAAGTTTGACATTGGTGATTTAATCCTCATGCAAAATCCCAAGAATCAGGCTAATAGAGAAAAACTTGAAAAGTTTGAACCAAATTGGCTAGGTCCTTACATCATCATATCCTCTTTTGGTTTTGAGCATATCAACTAGCTACTCCAGATGAGGAACAAATGACAGAGCCTATCAACAATCTACATCTTCACAATTTCTTTGCATAGCATCAAAAAGTTGGATTGAAAACCTTAAAAATACAAAAAAAATGAAAAATATAAAAAATCGTCACCCTGATGAAAACCTAGCAAATAGGCGTCTTGGTGACACCAAAAAAAAAGAAAAAAGAAAAAATGACAAAAATAGTAAAGACAAATAATTCGTCCAAAAGTGAAAACTTGGTAAACAGGCGCTTTAGATAAGTACCATGGTGAAAACCTAGCAAATAGGCATCATGTGTAGTCGGTCATTGCTCTGCCATCTACTGTCACTCTATCTACCTTAGTCCATAATAAACAATCACTTTTCTGACATCTCCTTGCCACCCATCACAAAAACCATGCCATGGCTAATAATGATTGACATTAAGTCCAACATATCACTCATTTGTCACCCACACATTCCCTTTCTGCATTCGTCTAGTTGGCTAATCCTAGACTTGACTAGGGGAAAAATCTCATCATGTGACTATAGTGGGTATCGCACATGGTCTTGACAATCGAAAAAGTCCTAAAAAAGACCTAAAAAACAAAAAATGTCTTGAAAAAAGACAAAAGAAAAATTGAAAATGTCTTAAAAAAGACAAAAAAAAAAAGTCCTAAAGAAATCTAAAAAATCAAATATCTCAAAAACACAAAAATAGAGTCATTTCTTATCCAGTCCGTTGAGTCAGTCAGTCTTGGTCATTTTTCCAAACTACATTATCTCTGCGAATTTTCTACGTAGGTAAGGCTCACCTTGGAGCCCCTGAGACATTAGATCAATCCCTTTTAGGTTGTCAAGATAAAAATCATGGCTCAATTTTGGTCATCAAGACAAAGTCATTGGTCGTGTCGAACTACGAGGTCTCTGAGTGTATGACGTAGGCAAGACCATTAGTCAATGAGCCTTCGAGGCTGAACTAGGTCAATCCATTAGGGTTCATGACACTACAATGACACACACGTCAATATACCTTCAAGTCAAACAAGTCATCTCAAAGTAAACTACTACAACCAACTCTAGAAATTCTTCAATAAACACGTCAAACACATCAGTATGTCAACATTTGCATGTAGTCAACAACAGTCAAACTTCAGTCAAACAATAGTCAACCTTCTGTCAAAACTTTAGTCAAACTTTAGACAATTTATGTCAAAACAAATCAAACTCAGTCAAACTTCAGTCAAACAATAACATTCAACCTTCCTCATTTCAAACTTAGTCAAAATTCTAGGACAATTTCAAAACAAATCAAACTCAGTCAAAATCAGTCAAACAGTCAACCTTTGGTCTTTCTTTAGATGTGTCCTTCTGAAGAACAACCTTTGTCATTTATACCTTAGGATGTGTCCTTCCTAGGTACTGTCACTGTCATCTGGCATTTTGAGGGATCCTCGTGACATTTTGAGGATTGATCCTCTGGGCATCGACATTATTTAGGATGTGTCCTTCCTAAACTTTGACATTCAAACATCATCAAACATGACATTCGACACTTTGACATTGTCAAACACGACATCCTTGACATTCGAAAAATTTGGCACCTTTTGGCATTCGACATCATCAAACCTGACATCTTGACATTAAAACACCTAGAATTTAGACACACTTGGCAAACACTTGGAATTTGTCTTTGGCTCTTTCATCATGTTACTAGTTTCTCAGTGAAGTCCTGACAACAAGATTTAGAGAAGCAATGACGTATCATGACGATTGTCTTATCTTATCTTTTTGGCAATCATGTTACTAGTTTCTCAGTGATGTCCTGACAACAAGATTTAGAGAGGCATCAACGTATCATGATGATTGTCATGTCTTGTCTTTTTGGCAGTCATGTTGCTAGTTCCTTGAGGATGTCTTGGTAATAGGATTTAGAGGAGCAATGGCATTTCATGACTTGTCTTCCTTGTCTTTTTATGCTCATGGTTGGTTATGACAAAAAGACTGGGGCAACTGCGCTCTTATTATGAGTCATAATCATCCTTGTTTGTGACTGCTTGTCTTATGTGATGGTACAACCTTGCACACCTTAATCTATGTCATATCATAGTGTTTGTTGGCCATTACAATAATCCACCCAATGATGATTAAGAGCAATAATTATTAAATCCCTATAGTAAAATGTTGAAGGATTTGGCCTTTGTGCTAACATTCATCTTCTTTTTCCTTGTCATCTTGTCCCGTCCATCTCACGATGATATCCTGTGACATACAAAAACATAAGTGCATACATGATCATATAAGCATTGCATTAGGTCCATACATACATCATCTATATCATTAAAACCATATACATTGCATCACATATTGCATCATACATAGTCATGCATTAACATAATCATGAACATGGCATCCATTCAAATAAATACATTATGCATATCATCATTATTCATGGCATAGCATCATCATGACATATAAATAAACATCACATCTCCATGAAATCACATCATAAATAATGATAATAAATGCATAAATGACATGGAATATAAATAAAATCATCATAGGAATCATAAATGCATAATTCATATAGGCTCACATGGTAATCATAACTGCATCATCATAATAATCATCACATAAACATACATCATATATATATCACCTCAAAAAAAATGTCACAAGATAGAGTCACGAGATATCCCAAAAATAAAAGCTCGCAGGATCGATGGTCAAATATAAATGTCATAAGTGTCTAAAATGTCCTACTGCAAAATAATAATAAACATGGCTATGTCAAGCTCTCCTCATCCCCTCGAGGAGAAGATCTAGGGGACTGATGCTCTGTCAAGGGAACGGATCTTGCCATAGGTACTGTAACCTGTGCCTAGGAAGTTGAAGGATCTATCAATGTAACCTATGCCTGGGACGCAGAAGGATCTGTTGTTGTGACCCGTACTGACGACATCATCTCTATGGTAACATGAGGCTACAAAGACATTGTGACTGATGGATCTATCACTGGAGGTTGGCTGTGCATTGAACTGTGCCCTGAACTAATGGAAGCATGACTATGATTTGATCTATGACTCGAGGCATGCCTGTGGGAGTGGCTAGACTTGTGCCTTGATGATTGTCCTAAGGAAGTGGATCCCCCTGCACTACTCTGGCTCCTCTTGTTGTTTCCACTCCCTGACCTGCTACCACTGCTTGTCCTCATCTAAGATTGTGTCAAGGTAGGATCTCGCCTCTCAGGTGGCACCACCTACTCATATAACAACTTGTATCTTCCTAGACAGGTGCTAACCCTAGAAAACTCTCGCACCATATCTACTGATGGTCCTATGCATAACCATGCAAACTCCATGCACCACTGAGTCGACTCTTGCTAGAAGATCACTGCCTGATCCTACTCTACTCTAACCACCTCTAGCTTTGCCTGCAAGGCCCTGACCTATGCTATGCTCTCATCCAACCTCCTTTGTAGGTCTACCACCCGCTAATCTATAGTCATCTCATGTGGCAGTGGTGATCTTGAAGGTACATCCTCCTCCCCCTCTACCATCCTCCACCTCAGTAACCACTCTGCCTCATCTATAACATCATCGTCATCCCCAATATCATCCTCCTCTCCCATATCCTCCTCTCCTCTGACTCCCTCATCCCTCGACATCTCAACCTCCACCTCCATCTCCTGTCTGGCCTCCTCCTCTTCCACATGCACCTCCTATTTGGCCTCCTCCTCTGTCACATGCTCCTCATGTCTCTCCTCTACCATATGCTCCTCTTGCCTCAACTGCCTTGGGGATCGGTACCAAGGGCACTCGGTCTACAAGTTGTCTCACCCTCCTAGCTTGCCTCCCACCATCTCCTCCTCTCCTCCTCCTGCTGCCATCTCCCCCATCATCTCTATCACTCCATCTCTCCCCCCACCCCTGCCTCCATCTCTCCCTTGGCCTCTGCCTCTCCCCCTATCTTTGGCTCTGCCTCCCCAACCACCTCATGGCACACGTGGTATGACTAATCTCCTATCAACAGGCACCAGTCCATTTGAATCTGTCAAAGGCACTAGGCGATGATTCTACCACCATAAATCATAATTGGTTGTGGTCCCTAGATCTACAATCCCTCTGCTCCATCCCCACTGCTGCACCACTAGCCCATTGATCTGTTGCTCTGCAAATGGTATAGATATCAATGGACCCCATGCTAACTCTCTAGATGACTTGGCATACTTGGCTTTACCCATAAGAACACCCTGCTACTCATTGAAATGTTGTAGTACCCTCTGTGGCAGGTACATCTCAACAATCAGCTAGCTCTGCACAGTCTTGCCAATCAAATATCTAAACTTCTTGCAAAAGCTGAGATGATCAACCTCATCCTCCCACTTCCTATAGTCCCTATAAGGCCTCTAGATGAAAGATATCATGGTATCAATATGATGATGCTAGTAACCTGTCTCACCAACTTGGGTCTGTTGCAAAGCACCTACATAATAGTAAACATATGGCATGCCATCCACTAGCTATGGTCTCTAGATGGGCGGATGGAAAATAGCAACATGCTCCCATGCCCAGATCATCAAGAGCATCATCTCGTAGCCAATGCTTTGTGCTCTCCCATAGGCTACCTCATGTAACTAATTATATAACATCCCCAATAGGCAAGGTCCCTAAGCATACACAGTCCTATCCTGTCTCATCCCGATGACCACATCACCCCAGCCAATGGGAAATTTGTGTCCTCGATAGTCAGGAATCAATACACCTCCAATCAATGTATCCAAAAGGGCATCAAATCACTCATAATGCTCTGCCATGAACTCCTAGCATATCTCATAGCCCTCAATCCCCTACCCTGTGCCTTGATCATGATAATAGGTTGTGAATGTCTGATACCCATGTTGGGGGTCGTATACTATCCACTCTCCTAGGATCGGCAGGTGAAGGATCTTATACACATCCTCAAGAGTCACAGTAGCCTCCCCCATTGGCAAATGGAAGGAGCAAGTCTTTGAATTCCATCACTCACAAAGTGCAGTTAGAATCCCCCTATTTGCCTAGATAATGGGCATATAGGTGACATAGTAAAGTCCTAGCTGCATCAATCATTGTCACTTTCTCTCCTGCGGCTAATCCTAAAATCTATATGTAGATGGCCTACTCTCACGCTTATAAATGGGTGCTAACTATCTCTACACATGCCAAAACATGCATCAACACCTTATTGAAAAGCATCATTATCATTTATCTAACTCAAAAGCATTTAAAATTTAAAATTAAACAAAGTCAGCCTTGGTCAAAGTCAAAGTGAAATGCAACGCATTGACTTCATTTGCATCACAATAAGGAATTTACGTCATTCTATACATCGATTGCATCTTGATCCAGCGATTGTGTCGCTCCCGCTTGCATTTGCGTCACAACAAAGAAATTGCGTCGCGATTTTTTTCTTATGCGTCACTCAGTTCAAATGTGTCACTTGATTCTGTGAATGCATCACAATATTTCAAATGTGACATTATATCCTTCAATTGTAGCACAACTTGGAAAATGCGTCATGATTTTTTGTAAATATGTCACAGTTCATTGTCCTGACCTAATGACCTTTCGCATTTGTGTCGTGACACATCAAATGCATCAAACACTCGTGCAAATGTGGCTTACACGCATGCATATGCATCACATCACATTTATTACTCGACCTAAACCCTAAAATTAGCACAAAAAATGATGAAATGACAAAGTAAGATAGGGGTACGTATCATTGGCTTTGAGCCCTTCGGTCACCTGTAGGTCTGCATGATCTCCCCGCAATGCTCGATCACTGGAATCACCATCTTCACCAAATTCCTCCTCGCTCTGAGCTCTTAAAATTACTAAGGTTAAAAGTGAAAATGAGTTGACTTTTACCCCATTTTCAACCTATTTATAGGGTCAAAATGGCATTTGTCAAACCTTTTATTACTGGAGGCCCTTTTGACTGACTTTGACCACCCTTTTTGGCTGCTTTAAGCTCCTTGAAATTTGAAACCACTTGCACCATCGCTTTTCTGGTCATCAAATTCACTTATTGGGACACTTTCCAAATTTTTCGATTGCCAAGCCAAAATTTGAAAATTTTCCTGAGGGGGCATAGATACTTCATACCTTCGCTAGGGCATGACTGTGATTTATTTTCTTTGTCACAATGCGACAGGCTGCATTATGACAAAGAGGGGAAAAATGTAGACACATAAAAATGACCTAGGCCTGCAAACTCTATTTTTCACCTTCTTCTTCCTAGCATAATTAAGACATTTTAATTATGTCCTTGGTCCACCTTCATCTATTAATGAAATAATTCAGTCTTTTTATTCTTCATGATTATTAAATAAATAAATTTTATTTATTTATTTAATACGTCACTAATTGTCTAATATCTTCCCATAATTAAATAAATTTCTTAATTTATTTAATTATCTTTATTCATTATGTCTTCCTAATTATTAAATAAATAAATTTTGTTTATTTATTTAATATGTCGCTAATTCTTAAGTCTTCTTATAATTAAATAAATTATTTTTAATTTATTTAATTATTGGTCACCTTCTCTAATTAAATAATTATATTTAATTATTTAATTTGACATTTCTCTCTTTTAGTAAATAATTTAAATTAATTATTTACTGTCATGTGGTCCCACCTTTTGAATTAAATTAATTTTTAATTCAAAATAGTCTTTTTTTTCAAAAATCAAATAACTTCCATTTATTATTTGATTTTACAGCCACCTCTTTTTATGTGCCAATCTTATCTCTTGTCACATGCATTGTCAACCCTTGATTTGATTTTCTAAAAATCAATCCAGTCCATTCATTTTGAATTTGACCTAATGTTTCCCTAACCCTAATTGTGGGTTGTCAAATTGAATCTTGTCCATTGATTATAAGGGCATTTGTCAACTTTTGATCTTGGCCATTCACTCAAAATTGCATTTTCTATAAAATGGCAATTTTGGTCTCATTTTATCATCTCATGTCATCTTGCAATCTCATGCTATCTAGATCTCATGCAATCTTGTTTTAGGCACTCTTGTCATTTTCTTGCACTCTTGTCATCTTATCATAGACATATTTACATATCACTTGGCATAATTTAGGCTTAGTTTAGATGCTTACTAGTTGCATTATAGTTTAGTATTGCATGTTGTCATTTCAAATCCTTCAACATTTTCTTAGGGCTTGTCATTGTCATTAGATTTCTCATCATAAATTTGAGGGCAACATCATATTTGCAGCAAGTTGAGAAGGTATAATGGAGGTTAGCCATGGAGAATGAAGACATTTTGGTGAGATTGTTTCATTTGTTTTCATTTTATTCCTTTGCACTTCATTATCACTTTGGGTTTTTATGTTAATGCTTTAATCTGCTAACCCTAGGAAAATTCCCTTAGTTACAGGTGCAGAAGTCATTTTTCCATTCGCGACTCAGCATACAACACACAATATTTTTGGGAAGTTACAGGTACATCTAGTCAAAATTTGTTAAATTTGAATTTCAAAGTGTGTACATGATTTAATTGAATTTTCAAATTTGAATTATATATATATTCACTTAAATTAATCACTAGTGGATTTTTGTAATTTACAGATATTGATCGATCTAATCCTTATAATTGTTAAACAATTCATGGTCTTAGAAGTCTACATCAAATCATGACAATGGGAAGTAGAAGGCCTTATGCAATTAATGTGAGAGAAAAATCATGTTTTTGTGTTGATTGCATTGAGGACAATGCAAATATTATTCAATATGAGAATATTAGAGATGGGTATGTTTCACAATGGGAAATGAAACAATTAATGTCACTACCTCCTTTTGATGAAAATGACAAGTTCGATGTCTACAATTCTCTATATTCAGTTGATTATGAACGTGTATCTGATTTAGTTGTTACAAGCATGGAAATTGATTGACTTAAAGTTGATTTAAATATATTCTATGTAAGCAAGTCTTGAGCATGTTTATATATATTAAAAATATATTTACAACTTTTGTAAACTTTACATGGTGTGTGTACAGGAGATATTTTTGATGTTGTTGCATATCCCGACAATGCGGAAAGTGTAGATTACTATCTACTAAGATGTACACAACCAAAAAGAAAATTGGTGGAATTGATGACAGATGGTGATGGACAAGAGTATCCCATTGGATTAGTCATTATTGAAGGCACATATTATCAGCAAATAAAGATAGATAAAAATAGTATTATATTTGTTGATTATATGCCAAGACAAAAGGTTCTACATTACAGTCTCTTAGTTATAGCAACAAAAATAATTTTAGAAACTTTACCTAAAAGAGGACGTGCCAAACAAAAGTGGATATATATATATATATATATATATATATATATATCTGTCATACATATATATATACTCAAACTTTTTATAGATCTATCTATATCTATATTGATTGGACATGTGACATGATTTAGAATGGGTATTTTTCAAAGGCTTGGTCATTTATTTCTGGAATTGAATTTAAATTTGTTCCACATGTGGAATTCTTAATTTAGTTCAATAATATTTAATTTCATAATTTACATTTGAAATTCCACTTAAATATGTATGTTAGATCATATATGTTTGATACAAAACCTAGTGACTTTAAAAATATTTTCAAACATTTTTCCTAAATTCCTTTAAATCGTCTATTTCCTATTGCATTTTTATGTTGGACATGGAATTCTTTTAAGTTCAGTTAAATCTTTGATTTCATTTGCTGAATCTTAGATCATATATATGCAATTTATAAAACCTCGTGACTAAATTAAAAAGTTCACATTTTTCCTAAATTCGTTTAAATCATTTATTCCAATTGTATTTTTATGTTTGACATGGAATTGTTAAGTTCAATTTCAAATCTTCGATTTCATTTGTTCAACTCCACTTATATGAGCTAGATCATATTATATGCACAATTTACAAAACCTAGTTTATGTTCCAATTTTGCATTCAAATTTATGTTCCATGGCATTCTTAAGTTCAAGAATCTTTCATTTCATTTGTTCAACTACACAAGTGTAACTTGCATCATATGCAATTTACAAAACATCTAGTACAACTTTAAAAATTCATTTTTCCTAGGGTCACAAGGATGATTTAAGGAATTTCTAGGAAAAATGAATGTTTAAAGTTGTACTAGGTGTTTTGTAAATTGCATATGATGCACTATATACTTGTGGAATTGAACAAATGAAATGAAATATTCTTGAACCTAAGAATTCCATGGAACATAAATTTAAATGCAAAATTGGAACATAAAATAGGTTTTGTAAATTGTGCATATATATGATCTAGCTCATACAAGTGGAGTTGAACAAATGAAATAAAAGATTTGAAAGTGAACTTAACAATTCCATGTCAAACATAAAATACAATTGGATTAATAGATGATTTAAAAGAATTTAGGCAAAATGTGAACTTTTTAAAATTCACTAGGTTTTGTAAATTGCATGTATATATGATCTAAGATTTAACAAATGAAATCAGTTACATTAGTATTTAACTACCCTATGACTAATCAAAAAAAAAAAAAAACTACCCTATGACATTGTGGTTGTGTTCTTTTACTATATAAATATATATTGTGTGAGAGTGTTCATGTTGGAAGTCTTCTTTTGGTCCCCTAGTCACATGGGTAAACACTAACTTAGCTATGTTGAATACCATATGAAGTGTTTATGTTCGGATCATGTGGTTTTAGAAGGTTTTAGAAGGATTTTCCTAGCAGGTTCTTAAATGTGAAAGTGTTGGTATGCTCTTTATTAGTGCAAATTTTTTATAGTTTTTCGTATTGGGTTCCTAAACTATGATTACTTTATTGTAATTTTGTGACAAATTGGATCTAGTTGATTTGGTGTTTGAGTGGTGAAGAATCTACATGTTGTCTCTAGTTTTCTTTATTTTTTATGTTACTAATGTGACATTCAATATTTTTATTTTATTATCCAAGATCTATAGGCATTGTAATTTATTTTCTTTCATTTAGAGTAGCAACCATGATTTTCTATAACCTTTGGTATGTTACTTATGTGTACCATTTTGTGAATTTTCTCGTATGGGTTCTCTTGGATTGGTCTTTCTTGTTCACCTTGGTGAATTGGAATATTCATTGTAGTGAATCATAGTGATGGTGTTTGGGGTGCTTGAGATAGCTATATTTTGGCATCAATAGTTGTTTACCGTGTATAGCTTGAGACCACATGTAACGAGATCTTTGGTAATTATGTGGACTGATCACTTTTTAATATATAGTTGTCATTGGAAGATCTAGATACTTATATTATGTGCATAGTGAGATTTTATCAATTTCCAATTGCATAAATGTTCCATGGAATTCTTAAGTTCAAGAATAGATTTGATTTCATATACATTCAACCCCTCTTATAGCTCATCATCTAGATCACTTTCTTTGCATGCACAATCAAATTCATGTGTATTAGATTATATATGGAATTCTTAAGTTAACTTGAATAGATTTAATTTCATTTACATTCAACTAGACACAAGTATAGGCCATCATCTCGTTTGAATTATTTGCATGCACATTCAAATTCATGTGTATTAGATTATATGGAATTCTTAAGTTCATATAGCATCATATATGCAATTTACATTTAACCTAGAGTGACTTTAAAAATGAACATTTAGATAAGAATTCCTCATCATCTATTTCCAATTGCATTTTTATGTTCCACTTAAATAACATTGAATCTCTTAGGAATTGACCTAGAACTTACATATTTACATTCAAATTATTTCTATTTCTTGACCTATTTAAAGACAAAATCATTTTTATAATTAATTGTACATCCATCTTTTTAAATTTACAAATAGCAACCATTAGATAGTCCAACATTTTTATTTCATGATGTAAACAGATGTACAACAAGTGTTCAAACCATAATAAATTTAAATAAAGGTACAAACTTGCTAAATAAATAAAACCATAATAATGCACGATGTAAATAGATGTAACAAGTGTTCAAACCATAATAATGTGTATAACAAACCTGTTCAAACCATAGTAATGTATGAATGTGATGTAAATCATAACAAGTGTATACCATAAAACATAAATGTATGTAATGTAATGTAAATCATAAAAAGTGTCTCTAGCATAATAATCTGTTCTCAAACCATAATATTGTAAAACATCTCAAATAGAGGGATATCTAGTATGAATAGAATCATCAGGTCTCTGGCCCAATCTCTCCCTCGATCCATGGACCAATCTCTCCCTCAGTCCATGGCCTGATCTCTCCCTCTATCCATGTCGCAATCCCTCTCCTGGTCCAAGATGTGTGGATCCATGTCTTGATCCAAGCTCTCCTAATTTGTGTCCTAAGCCTCGTCCCAAGCCTTGCACAAGTTCAAGTACACATGTAATTTAATTTTTATTACATATATGTAAAATTATCTAAAAATTACAATGTACAAGTTCAATGTGTTCAAAATTACATCAAGTAATTTATTTTTTATTATTTAAATGTACCTCAGTTGTATATTGCATGGGATCGCCATCATGCTCCAAATTTCCAAACTCTGACAAATCACCATATTGCTAAAAAATTTCAAGTACACGATTTCAATCAAGAGTTAAAGAACTAGACTTTAAAATAGATTATGTATGTACATAAATTTTTAGAACACAATTTATATATATAAATTATTCAAGTACCTGTCATGCCTCCTCAATGGCTCTACCAATCCCACTAATATCACAAGTATGCAAAGACACCGCAGTGGGATTTATAGCTGGTACAATATCAGTGCCAAAAAGAAGCCGACTATATGTACCATGGACAAGATCAGGTGCCCCCAATAACCTCAATGTGATCTGTAACATGCTAAGGACCCAGACAAGCTATAGGATCAATAGAAACATGATGTGCATGGGATCTTGTAGGCTGCTGTGGAATATCCTCTAAAGTTACCACCCCGTGGCTCATATGTGTACCAGGATATCATTGTCTAATAAAATCCTGTACCTGGTCAAGAGGGATCACATAGTCTTCACTGATGACCTGATAAGTTGCTAGTAAATCCAAAACAAAGACTCTACACATATAATGCAGAGTCGTGTGACTCATATGATCAACATTTGAAGGAGTAGGTAGATCGGCACGAATAAACGGATCATAAGATGTAGATGTAGCCTTAGTGGCAGGAAGGTTGATCCGCATGCATAATAAGTATCTACCAACTTGATCAGATAACATCTGATTGATCTATGTCATAATAGTGGCAATATTATCAAAAATATGGGATCTAGTAGAGCATGTTGTTGACTCCCTTGTTGTTGCTAATTCCAAATGTTTTGGTAGAACCAAAAGGTTTGGGCCAACTAATGCCCTCTTGTTCATGGGCGGTGGAATATTTAGACATTTAAACTCTTGTTTGTCAAAAAAATGGCCTTTACCTTGGCCAACATGTTCAAGATAAGATGTGTAGTGCACATCTCTCTGTAAATGAAACTCTGCATATAATTGTTTGAAAAAATATTGTGGCAACTCATCATTGTGAGGCCATCTATGATAAGCTTCCAACCATCTAGAATATATGAATGGCACAACAAGAGGATCTACACACCACATCACCATATATCCTTTAATTCTATTTTTCCCTCTATAAAAAGGGAACATGGTAAAAAAAATTTCTTGTGAAACTAATTTTCCAACATCTTTCCATTTCCCTGTGCCAGTAACACTCGACAATATAATCTAGAAGCAGAAATTTCCCTACAAGAAGACGGGAGTCTACAACCACTATGGTTCACTGTGAATATTTCATTGCCAACTAGAAAATTTGAGAACTTATGGACAATGGATGGGACCACATTCATGGAGTGAAGCCATTTCTAGCCTAACTTCACATGAAATTGGTCTGAATTAGATATGATAGAGAATGATACTTTATTTCTTCGGTCCTAGTTGTAAAGAGAGTGTGATCGGGTCCATCGTAGCACGAGAAAAACCATCATGTGTTTTAATCCATGCTTTTTGGTTTATCTTATCTATCTTGAGTAAGTTCATGCACATATAAAAGTTCTTTTGTGATCACATTCTCTTACAAATGGGATTGATTAAAATACTAGAAGTGGGCTTGTTATTGATTATGTAGGCTATGTAAAGAGGACCATGGTGCATGTTTGGTTGTTTCTTTTAAAGTGAAAGTAATGTCAATGGTTTGTTGTTTATGAGGGATCGATGTCAACCCTCCTATCATTGTATCAATAGTACTTTGTTCATTAGTATCCATAGGACTTTGTTCATCATCATCCATAGGGCTGATTGCTTGGGATTATCATCATCTATGTCAACATTCATCACATTGGGCTTCATTTCACTAGCTGTAAAAAATGAAATATTATGGTTGGGCATGGGATTGGTAAATATTTACAATTTTTGGTTGGGAGGAGCCACAAACTTATTACCTTTGTCAGAATTTTACACCTCCAATTTTGGATATGATTGGAATCAATGAGGTCTTGCATAAGATGTTTAAGATGCTTGCAATGTTTTGTATCATGTGTCGCTTTTGTTGGTGATAAGCCTGATAGGCATTGTCTCTAAAGCTCAGAGGTAATGCCTTACTAGGGTCAAGGGGTTGAACGTGAGGTAAGGTAAGCATGTTTTTGTTTAATAGTTGGGTCATAATGTTGTGAAGTGTGTCGGGTAAGGGAGCGAATTGTCTTTGTGGATCCCCAAAGATATAAGGATTACTCTTCTTTATAGAAACTACGTGGGTATCAACTGGTTGGGTAGGTTGAGAGGTGGAATTTAGTTGAAGGGAAATTTAATTTTGTCTTTTGAAAGGTTGGTAAGAATTTTGGTTTGAGGCTTCGGTCTTTTCGGGATAGGTAGGGGTGGCTTTTGGTTCACTACTGGTTAGGGAATTCTGATAGTATTGAAGGGTAGTGCATAAATGCATGAAGGAGGGGAATTTCATCATGGTGAGATTATTCCTTATCTTTCTTTGCAATTTTTCTAAGAACATCTTTTGAAGGTAGGAATCAAGAATCTTCACACTGATTTGGGAATAAACTGATTGGTAGCATGAAATAAAGTTAATGAATTTTTCACCCTCATTTTGCTTGCATCTCATCAAATCATCCAATGTCATTTCAGGGACCATGTGCAATTGTAAATGGTTAATAAAGGTCTCAACAAATTCATTGAATGAACAAATTGAGTTATTCGGTAATACAGAAAATGAATCCAAGGCAATGTCTTTCAAGGATGAGGAAAAAAGTTTAGCCAAAAAAAATTCTTCAAGGATAAAGTCACTACACAAAGTAGTAAAGGCATTGACATGATTTGTAGGATCTCTCTTTCCTCCATATTTCTCGAATCTAGGGATCTCTATACCTGGTGGAACTAGAGTTCTCAATATATCTGAGGACAATGGATTGCTCTTGACATAGTATGAAGGTGGACCATTTTGATTTTGATTTATGGTGGAAACTTGACATTGGATGGATGAATTTTTTTTTGAGAGGTGATTAATGATATGGTCATTGCTTGTAGTGTGTGATGGAGATGAATATGATAGTGGTATGTGTGTTGGAAGGACTAGGAACAAGCAATTGAACACAATATGGAATGCATTTTTTTTCAATTTTTGAATGCAATAAGAATATTTCTAAATGTAATTAAGATGAAGAAAAATGCACTTTTCAATTTTTTTAATGAAATGAAATGATGCAAGAAATTAAAAATGCAACCTATATGCACTTTCACTAATGCAAATATAGGAAACCCTAAATGCAATTTCACTAATGCAAAATGCAAGATACCTTAGATGCACTTTCACTAATGCAAGATGCAATGCAAGAATGAATGCAATCTAGATATAAGGAATTTAATGGACTCCAAATAAGAAATGAAATGAATTCTCAAAAGAGTCGGGTTCACCAAAATGATGAATTGAAAAATACAATATCTAAAGATATCATTCTTTTTCCACCAATCATTCAATAATGTCCTAGGGGTCCTAATAGGAATGACTAACAACCTCACAAGGTGAGTCAATTCACAATTAGGAAGGACCTAGGAGGGGGTTCTTTGAGTTCTAAGGGGTTCACCACCAAGAAAATTCTTGGAAAAGATTTAATGTTGGAAAACACAATGTCATATGCAAAATAACCTAAAACTAGAAATATATTCTAAATGAGAGATGCAAATAATGAAATTATGTAATAGTAAGATAGTATGTGTGCACCTGGGAAATGTGGAGATTCTATGAGGATTCTAGAAACATAAAGATGCTTCCAAAAAGTGTTGTGGAGGACTAAGACGACCAGAATGGCGTATTAGTCCCACTACTATTTTTCAGGGAAAATATAGAGTCTTCAGATGTCAAAATCAGATCTAAAGGAATCTTTGAAAAATATGATCGGGAGGAATAAGACACCCAAGATGGTGTATTATTCTTTTTTTTAATTTCTGCAAACTCTGAACAGGATCTTGAGGTCCAAGGTCTACACTTGCTTCCTTTTCGATCTCAAGTTCTAAAAATTTTAGATTCAGCCTATAGGTGAGTTTCTGTAAAGTTTACAACTTTGTAATGAAACTTTGCACTCCAAGTGATCTTCAAGTCTTCAACCTAGATTTGCAATCACAAATATGCAAGATGGTAAAAACTTGTTGTTTGTTAGTGAATGGGTGTTTGCCTTGGTCAAAACCCTTGTTGGTAACCAGACCTTGAAATGAAATAGAAATAATGAAGGAAATGGTGAAAGAACAACATGCAATGCTACAACTCACCAAACCCTTATAAAATCTGAAAACTTGTGTGCAATGGCTGCAATGGATATGGATCTTGAATGCTTGAAAGATAGGACTTGAATTACTTGCTTGAATCAAAACCCTACATCACAAATGCTAGCACAACAACACACATGATGCAATAAGCTCTTTGATATGATGCTTGAATCTTGAAATGGCTCCAAATACTTGATAAATATACTCTTGAAAAGACTTGGATGCTTGGATTGCTTGATAGATTGCTTAGGATGCTTGTTAGGAGAAAATGAGAGAAGGAACCTTGTATTTATACTTATGCTTAATATCCTAAAATTACATCACACCAAGCCGACATATGAATTCATTAAATAAAGGAGGCTAAATCTTGCCAGAATTTGAAATTAAATCTTGAAAATGACTCAAGGAGGACTAAGACACCCTAGGTTGCATCTTAGTCCCAATTCCTAAAAACTTGGGGCATAGACACCAAAAAGGGGCCCAATTAGGACATCTCAAAATCAAGGTCCCAAGAGCCTTGGGGGACAAAGACGCCCTAGGTGGCATTTTAGTCCTGACCCAAAAATTAGGGACACACCGATGAAGTCATTAAATTATCATTTATGCATTGGATAATGTTGGGATTAAATTGAAAAGTATGTAATTCATAGGGATTTTGGACACAAAATAGGATCAATTAATCCATAAAGAGGCATAAATAAAGCAAGGTGGTCCCAAACAAGTGTGAAAATGCAAGGGTATGTATTTTCCTACACTATAGTCCCCACTATTTATTTGGAGGGAGAAATCTGAGATGATTATATTCCACAATATACTGCTAGTTGTTACTGAAATGATGGGAAAACGGGTGTGTTCTATTCAAATGGGGGTTCGCCAATAATTTATTAAAAATATAAAGGGAAAAATGGGGTATAATGCACCTATCTCCCTCTATCTGATTAGGAAAAAGAGATCCCTTAAGCCAAGGTTGAATTTCAACCTTTAGGTGACTCAACCTTGAAGGAGATCATGATGTTTTCTTTATGATCTAGGATGGGGCAGATATGTTGAAACAACACTTTTTTGAGAAAGACTAAAAATAGTAAATAAACCCAAAAATGCAAAGTTACACTTGAAATTGAAAGATTAAACCTTAATCTAATAGAACCCACAACTTTCAAACATATATGAGATGGTTTAGTATTTTTTCACCTACCATCAAAATGTTGTTGTTGTGTGTCCTCTAGGACTCATTCACCCAAGGGAAAATGGGTCTTTATAGGGCTTTCTGAAATTAGTTTCTAGGTCATCTAGCTCTATGTATGCACTCTCAAATTCTCTAGATTTCACAATTAAAAGTTTGAAAATAAATCTTATAGATGAGTTTTCGTGGCTTGATGACAAATTTTTGAACTTTTACAATTTTTCTCTTTGATAGATCAATCTTTCTTCAACCTAAGATCTTCAACACAAACACAAGAGAGAAAAATTGTTTGTTTTTGGTGAGTGGTGGTTTGCCTTGGTCAAACCCCATTGTGGTAATTAAACCTTGAATTGAAACAATGACACATGAATGGAATGATGAATGAATAATTGCTATGTTGCAACTCACCAAACCCTTTATTTGAAACCCTTGAAGGACTACAACTTAGTAGAGCTCTCCAAGGTCTAGATCTTGCATGAATGGCTTGATTGGATGTTGATCTTGATGTTTGAAACCTACATCACAATGTTAGCTCCAAGAACATGCATGATGGTTGATAACTTTGACATGGTGCTTGAGATCTTGATTGCTCCAACAAATACTTGAGAAAACTGATCTTGAACATTTTTGACAATAATCTTAGCTCTCGTGAAAATTTCACTTGAAATCTAGATATATTAGGATTTGAATTTGACAAAAAGACCTTGTATTTATAAACAATTTTCTAATTTCCCAAAAATTAAACATTACAAGATGACACTTAAATATTGAATTTAGGACCTTCAAATGCCACCAAAAACATGTTTAAAATTTAAAATTGTGATCTTAATGGGGATCTATTTTCCCTCCTAGCCTAAATAATTAGGACCTATTCATTTCTTGGTGATAAAATTAATAAATGCATTAATTAAATCACAAATCCCCTTTTAGAAATTGCAATTACTTAGGGTTGTAAATGCAAAATTTAGGCAATTAGAAGCTTAATTAAGTCCAATTAATTAAGGGACCCAAACATAGTGTGAAAATGTAAATTAGTACATTTTCTGACACTATAGTTACCTAGATATTTTTGAGCCCATTATGTAACTTTAAGCATGACATATGAGGAGTATTAAGTGTAGGAGAATTAGAGAGCTATAGATTTGGTTACACTCATTGCTTATAGGGATAATAAGGTATCAAAGGTTTAGGTATTGAATGCATAGTGTTATAAGATTAGGGGTGAGGTTGTTGTGCTTATAAGAGAAAAATACTAGGATGTGATGAAAGAAAAGAGTGTTGAGATGACACATGGCACTCTATAGAGATAGGTTGAGTAGCTCCATATAGATATTCAAAGAGCTTAGATCACTGGACTAACCAACCATAATCATCCTAGAGTATAGGCCTTAATAGATTAGGATACAATTATGGATGATGAAAGTTTGAATCACAAAAAATAACAATGCAAAAATCACACTTCAAAAATCACTTCAATAAAGCTCAAGGTCTTGGCTCAAAAATTAGAATTTAGATAACAATAAAAGTCATCATAGCTAAGATTTTGATTTTCTCCATTATGGGTTACTCTTTAAAGTAACAAACTATGAAAGAACAATAATGATATGGTGGAATGGTAATGAAAAATGATTAAAGATAGATGACACTTGTGCTTGACAATGGTAATGATAAATGATTGATAATACTTGATAATGCTTGATAATGTTTGATCATGAAAGTGATAGAGTGATTTTTTTTTTATCATAAGAGTGCTAGGGGGTTTGAATGAAATGAAAGCTTATTATTTATATGTTTCACTTGATATTTAATCAATGGTGGAGATTAATTTCCAAGATTAATGGATAGGAAAATTCAAGGTAGGGTAAGACCTAAATTTGAATTTTGATGGAGGGAAAGATCAAAGGAATTAATTAAATTAAAAAATTTAATTCAAAATGATAGTTGGAGAAATAAATTAATATTAATATATTTATTTTAGAGGAAAAGATTTAAATTTAAATAAATTATTTTAATTTATTTAAAAGAGGAGTGTTAGCTGATTAAATAATTTTTGAAAAATATTTAATTATGAAGGACCAAAGATAAATTGAGCTTAATTAATGTTGGAGAGAAAGTGATAAATTAATTAAATAATTTAAAATTATTTAATTATTATGAATGAAAGGGGAAAATACTAGCTTAATTAAATAATTAAAAATTATTTAATTAATATGTACATAGAAGAAATGATGAGGATAATGATGAAATGATAAGATGAAAATGTATTAGTCATTTTTAGGTGTCTACATTTCTCCCTTATTTGAGACAATATGTTTTATAACATTGTTTCAAAGAAAAATATTGATGATATGCCTCGATATGCCTCAGTGAACTGAGAGATGGAAGCAAGATGCCCCCTCGAGAGATTGACCAAGGAATTTTTTTTCGGTAAAGCTCACAACAAGATGGATTAGCTAATTCTATGATAATGACGATGATATGATGATGATGATGATGATGATGATGATGATGTTAATTATGATTATGCATATATATGATGATGGATAGATGCTATGATTTATTATGATTATGGATGTTTATTATTGTGATAATTATGATTTATGATTATGATGCACATGTTATGGTTATGATATTATGATGCATGCTAAAATTTATGAAAGGAGAATATTTAGTGAAATCAATCTCCACTAGGGATCAAATATCAAAATGAAACCTATAAAGAGAAGATATAACAAAAGGCGATATGAAAAATGAACAACATGCAAAGGATAAAAACAACTCCTTGTTACTTTGAAGAGGAATTGTAGAAAGTGGATATCTTTTTTCATTTACCCACCTTGCATGGACTTTGAAACAACACACAATCACACATGCAAAGAAAGATAATCATGTCTAAACCCAAGCTTCTATAAGCACATAATGATATGCCTTCATCAAGAAAATACGAGAAAAAATATATCTAAACATGCAAAGGAAGAAACTCAAACCTCGATCCAAGCTTCTCTAAGCTCATTAAGATATAGGCTTTCATCGAGTAAATGTGGGAGAAAAAATAAAATCAAGAAAGGAAAAGAAAATCAATTAAGAAATGAAATCAATAGCCAACATATCTCTTGCCAAAAGATAAGCTCAATTTTGATAGATAGGGCCCATTTTAGGAAGGATGCATTTGTTAGGACCTTACTCTATTTTGATAATTCCCATTGTAGGAAAGATAATTATGTTAAGGCATGTAAATTGTTTTTCATAGGTATAACTATTTATGCTGAAAATTGAAAAACTGATTTAATCTATCAAACCCCAAATCAATATTTCAACATAACCTCAATGAAGCATTTCTTAAATAAAAACGCCTGCAAAATGAAAACTAAACTATGCAAAAACTAAAAAAAAATTCGTCAAAAGAAAATCAGCTCCATTGTTTTCCTATTTCACCATGATCTTGATTTAAGTGAAACAAGAAGCTATATGATGAACATAAAAGAAGATTGATAATGTATAAATGTATATTATTTTTGGTGAGAAGAGAAGGCTTTTATAGATGTCCTCATGGGAAAGATCTAGATTTCAGGAAGAATGTGGGATAAATGATTGAAGTGGGAAAATGCATATTGTAATTAATTGAAATTAATTGAAATGAGAGAGAGATAATGGATGTATTTTATTATATAATGTAGGTTAAAATCTTAGAATGAAGATGTATTTGTGAGTTAATGAATGATTTAAATGGATTTATGTATGCAAATGGTTTAATGAAATATGCAATTGGATAAAGATTAAATGATTTAATGATTTATGAATTTAGATGAATGATTTAATGATTTTAATGCATGGATAATTTAATAATTGTGCAAATGGAGAGATATGAAATGATTTATGGATAAATGGTTGATTATGCAAATGGTTAAATGCTTATAGTATTATTGAATGAAAAAATCCTTATAATATGGATATGATTTAAATGAATGAATGAATGAATGAATGAATGAATGGAAGAAAGATATTAAATGAATTAATTAAACAGATAACAATATCCATTTAATTAATAGATGAAAAATAGGATAATTATGAGGATAAATTTTGAGTCTCTACAATAACGAAAGGTAGGAAATGAGCTATGCAAGCCAAAGATTTAGCTCAAAAACTGAAATTTGTTTTAGCTTGATTTTTGTTAAAGCCCAATGTTTTTAGATTAAGAAAATAATTTTAAGATATAGGAATCCAACCCAAAAACCAAGGACAAAGGAAAATTTCCCCTAATTAGGGAAAAAATTCACATGGATACAGGACATGACAAGATAGCCAAATAAAAATGATAGATATGAACAACCAAGTCATGGTAGACAAGGAAAAGGATATTCAAATGCTTAATGATAGGAAAATTAAATGGAGTATAAATGACAGGTGAGCAAAATGGAATGCAATGATGAAAATAGTATGTACAAACTGCTAGGATACCTTGTGGGTCATGCATATAATTTCTTAAGATAAATGTTGTTAATAGGATCTTCTCAAGGTTCTCCTTTAGCTATAGAAAGTTTATAAGATCTTGAACAATAGTTTGCTATAATTATAAAAGTCCCAACCAATTAGGTTTAAACTTTCATTTCTTGTCTCTATCCTATTGATTATTTTGATTCTCTTTTAGGACCATATCTCTAATATTAAAATTTTGAGTTTTGATGTTTTTATATGACTACTATGAAGGAATTCATTAAAGATGTTACCGAGGAAGGTAATTTCTTTCCAATCAATATGGTCACTCTGCAAATGGGTACCTCAAATTTGAACCTAATGACGATAGAGGAGATGTCTACATCACTTTAGACAATCCCACCTATGTCGCTGTCACAAGAGGTCAACAAAATACTAATAAAAAATGTACTCCAAACTCTCCAAAAATTTTGCATACTAGAGCTAGTGTCATTTCAAAAAGTGAAAATGTGTCACACATAGTAACAAAGGATTCTTCCAAATCCTCAAATTTTTCACCTGTCGAAGATTTTACTAGAGCTTTTGATATTGTTGAATTCTACAAAAACTCTAAGGTAAAAATTTCACAAGAAAAATGTTTATGGATGAATCTTAAGGAGTTGGATAGAATAATTGAATATGTTAGGGTAGGATAATTTGAGTCCCATGCAAGCTTAGATAAGAAAATGATTAGTTCTCAAGACTCAATTGCTAATGTAGCATCCAACAGTTAAACATTTTCATCATACACCTTTGAGGATAAACCCAATCCTTTCTGTGTATCATTGTTCATGAGTGGGTTCAATTGGATAACTGCATTGTTGAATTTGGTGCTTCCGACAATGTTATGCTTGCAAAAATTGCTCATGCCTTGGGGCTGAACTTAACTAAGACATGTTAGAGTAAAGGTTTTCACTTAATTATATTAATTAAAGTCACCTTTATTCTACTCTTAAGTTTTCACTTTGTAGCATATTGTGACATTTAATAATTATATTAATTATTAAATGTCTACCTAATAGGGTTTCTTTTAGGTTTTGCTTGATCTCCTTTTCAAAGATTGATCCTTATGCCAAATAATCTATTCTATTGTTATGATAATATCTCTCTCATATTTCAGAGCTTCAAAACCCTCTTGCTTTTTTCTCCATTCTCTTCCCTTTGACAGGTATCCCTTTGCATGCAGGTGTTCTTGGACTCCGAAGTTGGTTTTGACAACTTCTACATGGTATCAGAGAGTGGTCCTGCTGTAACCTGTTCTTGTTTTGAAGATTTTGGAGCTACGAGGGTTTGATCGGGCTTTCAGAAGTTTGCAGGTTGATTTTTTGTGGATCTGACCTACTCCATTCTTTGGGTTCATTTTGGGCCCAAATGGACCTCGCCGTTGGATTCGCAACGCCTGAAAAACCTATATTTTCATATAAAACTTGTCCGATTTGGCCATAGTTGATTAGGGAAGCAAAAAATTTGGCCCCAAGGCTCATTTTACAAGGTCAAAAAATTGAAAAAAATTAAATTTTTTTAATTTTTCACATGTTTTTAGCACACAATTAAAACACCCCCGGTGGCCACCCCATCTACCACGGAGGATGCCACCCACTCCCTGCAGCCATCGGCGGCCTCCCTCTCACCCTCGTCGATTACGCTCACAGCTTGACTACACTGCTTGCTTAAAGGGAGATAGCCCCCACGGGCTTTAAGACAGAAACCATCCCGGTCACCTTGGGAACCATGGTCCCAGCAAGCGCCCAACCCTCAGCATCAGCCTTGGTCACATGGGTGGCCAGAGTGGGCTTCGCCGCTAGCCCGACCCCACCAGTCCTGAGGTGACAAAGGGGCCCTTTTTTAGCCCACAGGGCTCTAGAGACCAAAATGGACTTTTGGGCTATTTTACAAATCGGGCATATCTTTTGCATTTATTCTCTATTTTCAAACAAAAATAGGCATTGGAAATCTAGCTCCAAGCGTCCCGATGGTGGGG
The DNA here is from genome assembly GCA_007258455.2 of Sequoia sempervirens. Lineage (NCBI taxonomy): Eukaryota > Viridiplantae > Streptophyta > Pinopsida > Cupressales > Cupressaceae > Sequoia > Sequoia sempervirens. The sequence continues at coordinate 516,128,975 of VDFB02270651.1, forward strand.
GTTTGATCTCTTCAATTTTCTATTTTGATTCTGTTTTCTCTGTCAAAGTCCATGTAAGGTGGTGTCGGTTTTTCTCGTGGTGGTCTTGGCTCTATGGGCCCTGGCCTTGCTTTGGTAATTTCTAGTTTGATTGAATAAAATTCTTTTACCCCTTTTAAAAAAAAGTATGTAAATAAAAGGCTTATATGAAAATGAACAACATGCAAAGGATAAAAACAACTCTTTGTTACTTTGAAGAGGAACTATAGAATGTGGATATCTTTTTACATTTACCCACCTTCATGGACTTTGACACAACACATAATCACACATGCAAAGAAAGATAATCATGTCGAAACCCAAGATTCTATAAGAACATAAAGATATGCCTTCATAGAGAAAATATGAGAAAAAATATATCTAAACATGCAAAGGAAGAAACTCAAGCCTTGATCCAATCTTCTCTAAGCTCATTAAGATATATGCTTTCATCAAGTAAATGTTGGAGAAAAAATAAAATCAAGAAATCAAAAGAAAAGCAATTGAGAAATGAAATCAATAGCCAACATATCTCTTGCCAAAAGATAAGCTCAATTTTGATAGATAGGGCCCATTTTAGGAAGGATGCATTTGTTAGGACCTTACTCTATTTTGATAATTCCCATTGTAGGAAAGATAATTCTATTAAGGCATGAATTTTTTTTTCATAGTTATGACTATTTATGCTGAAAATTGAAAAACTAATTTAATCTATAAAACCCCAAATCAATATTTCAACATAACCTCAATGAAGCATTTCTTAAATAAAAACACCTACAAAATGAAAACTAAACTATGCAAAAACTAAAACAAATGCCTTCAAAATAAAATCAGCTCCATTGTTTTCCTATTTCACCATGATTTTGATATATGCATTTGTTTCTCTCAAATTTTTTTATGAGAACAAGTGCAACAAGAAGCTATGATGAATAGAAAAGAAGATTGATAATGTCTGGATGTATATGATTTTTGGTGAGAAGAGAAGGCTTTTATAGATGTCCTCATGGGAAAGATCTAGATTTCAGGAAGAATGTGGGATAAATGATTGAAGTGGGAAAATGCATATTGCAATTAATTGAAATTAATTGAAATGAGAGAGATAATGGATGGATTTTATTATATAATGTAGGTTAAAAGCTTAGAATGAAGATTTATTTGTGAATTAATGAATGATTTAAATGGATTTATGTATGCAAATGGTTTAATGAAATATGCAATTGGATAAAGATTAAATGATTTAATGATTTGTGAATTTAGATGAATGATTTAATGATTTTAATGCATGGATAATTTAATGATTGTGAAAATGGAGAAATATGAAATGATTTATGGATAAATGGTTGATTATTCAAATGGTTAAATGCTTATAATATTATTGAATGAATAAATCCTTATAATATGGATATGATTTAAATGAATTAATGAATGAATGGAAGAAAGATATTAAATGAATTAATTAAACAGATAACAATATCCATTTAATTAATAGATGAAAATAGGATAATTACATGAGGATAACTTTTGAGTCTCTACAATAATGAAAGGTAGGCAATAAGCTATGCAAGGCAAAGATTTAGCTCAAAAACTAAAATTTGTTTTGCTTGATTTTTGTTAAAGCTCAATGTTTTTAGATTAAGAAAATAATCTCAAGATATAGGAATCCAACCCAAAAACCAAGGACAAAAGAAAATTTCCCCTAATTAGGGAAAAAAATGACATGGATAAAGGACATGACAAGATAGCCAAATAAAAATGATATATATGAACAACCAAGTCATGGTAGAAAAGGAAAAGGACATGCAAATGCTTAATGATAGGAAAATTAAATGGAGTACAAATGACAGGTGAACAAAATGGAATGCAATGATGAAAATAGTATGTACAAACTGCTAGGATACCTTGAGGGTCATGCATACAATTTCTTAAGATAAATGTTGTTAATAGGATCTTCTCAAGGTTCTCCTTTAGCTATAGCAAGTTTATAAGATCTTGAACAATAGTTTTCTATAATTATAAAAGTCCCAACCAATTAGGTTTAAACTTTCATTTCTTGTCTCTATCCTATTGATTATTTTGATTCTCTTTTAAGACCATATCTCCAATATTAAAATTTTGAGTTTTGATTTTTTTATATGACTACTATGAAGGAAGTCATTGAAGATGTTACTGAGGAAGGTAATTTCCTTCCAATCAATACGGTGACTCTACAAATGGGTACCTCAAATTTGAACCTAATGATGATAGAGGAGATGTCTACATCACTCTGGACAAGCCCACCTATGCCGCTGTCACAAGAGGTCAAAAAAATACTAATAAAAAATGTACTCCAAACTCTCCAAAAATTTTGCATACTAGAGCTAGTGTCATTTCAAAAAGTGAAAATGTGTCACACATAGTAACAAAGGATTCTTCCAAATCCTCAAATTTTTCACCTGTCAAAAATTTTACCAAACCTTTTGATATTGTTGACTTCTGTTAGAGTATAAGTTGCACTTTCACATAGAAATTATTCATGGATGAATCCTAAGGAGTTGGATATTTAGATGAATATTGTGTACATAGGATAATTTATTCCCATTAAGCTTAGATTATTAGGGATTAGTTCTCAAGACTTCAATTGCTAATGTAGCATCCAACAGTTTAAACACTAAATTATTCTCCTTTTGGAAAAAGATCTTTTATGTATTTGTTCCTGAGTGGGTTGCTTTTTATTCTTGCATTGTTGACTTTGTATTTTTGCAATGTTATGCTTGCACTTGGACCTGGAAGTTGGTTTCACAACTTCTACAAGACATATGGAAAATGTTACTCTATGGAATCCAATCAAATTCCGATTGGGAAAATTAAAGATGCACAAGTTGCACTTGCAGCTCATCCAAAACAATGACTCAAGCTCACAATTTTGGTGGCTGATATACCTGCTAGTTATGGTATGCTCTTGAGTAGAAGTTTTTATAAAGACCTAGGAGGTGAAATCCAGGTAGATTGGTCCTATGCTACCATACCTATTGGAAGTAAGAAAGTGTGCTTAGAGCTTGAGCCTAAGGCTAAGATAATAGTATTAAAATTGGAAGATCCTAAGGTGCATATTTTGTTCATGGAAGCTGAATTTGGGAACTATATATTTTTTTTTAGATGAGGATAAAGAAGCCAGTAAGGTTACTCCAAATTCAAATTCAGAACTTTGGATGATGTAATTTGATGGGAGTTGCTCTAACTCTGGATCAGTAGTAGGTGTGGTGCTTATTTCCCCTTTAGGTGAACAATTTCCTTTCTTTTATAAACTAGAATTTGAAAACACTAATAATACTATAGAATATGAGGCTCTTTTATTGGGGTTGGCTGAAGCAAGAAGTATGGGAATTAAGATGCTTAGAGTTTTAGTAGTTGCAGATTTGATTGTCAAATAGGTGTGGAAAATTTTTACTGTGAAAAATGAAAGGCGAAGACATTATAGGAACAAGGTATGGGATTCTATTGAGTGTTTTGACAGTTTTTCAATAAAGTTTGTTCCTAGAGAACTAAACTATAGGGATGATTCATTAGTAGTTTCTTCTTTCGTATTAATCCCACATCCAAATTTTGAGAATAAATCCTATAGGGTTGAGTTGATTTACCGATCCAGTGTCCCTGATAATGTTAACCACTGGCAAGTATTCAAGAATGATAAGAAGATTCAGGCCTTCCTAGAGAATGTTGAGATATTTGCCAAAAAAATTTTCCAAGGGAGCACCAGTGAGTAAAGAGTTTAGCCATGATGATATCAATGACTTGAAGGATGGAGTCATTCAATTGAAAGGTAATCAAATTTCTGAAGGGTTGGTCTCTTTGGAGGACCTATTTGACCATCATGATCAATCTATTAAATGGAAAATGAGTGAATCTATTGATAGCTTAGGAGAGTTTGAAGTATTAAACATTGGTGATCTTCACTCCCCTAAGCTAGTTTACATTGGAAAATGTTGTTCTCCAGAAGAAAGGGAAAGATTGATAGCCTTACTCATTAAGTACAGGGAATTTTTTTCCTGGTGCTATGATGATCTTAAGAACATCATGGGTGGAAAATTCCAGCATCACATTCCATTGAAAGGAGGGATAGCTACCTTTAAGAATAAAAAAAGGAATTACAACCTTAAGGTAACTGATGTGATTTTCAGGGAAATTGACAAGATGCTTAAAGCTAGAATAATCTACCTAATTCATCATTCTATCTCAATAGCAAACATTGTTCTGGTCTACAAGAAGAATGGTGAAATAAGAATATGTGTGGATTTTAGGAACCTTAACCAGACATCTCTAAAGGACAATTATCCACTTTCGAATATGGACCATAATCTCTAGATAGTTTTTGGCTCAAAGATGATGTCCATGTTGGATGGTTTCTTTGGCTATAATTAGATTAGTGTGGTGGAAGAAGACCATCATAAAACCAAATTCACCAATGAAATTATCAATGCCAGAGAAATTTTTTAGAGAGCCATGGACTTTTCCTTTGGGTATCTCAAGAATAAGATCATAGTCACCTACCTTGATGACTTGATGGTATTTTCTAAGAAAAGAGTGAATCATTTGAGGGATTTGGAGCAAGTACTACAAAGGTGTAAAGAGCATGGTATCTCCCTTAATCCTAAGAAGTTAGTATTTGGAGTTACTGAGGGTAAACTGTTAGGTCACATAGTGTCCAAAGAGGGGATAAGGATAGACCCAAAGTGAGTTAAATCTATCTTTTAGCTAAGTCTTCCTTATAGAAAAACAAGTGTAAGATCTTTCTTTGGCCAAGTTAACTTCTTGAGGAAGTTTGTTTCAGATTTCTCTAAGATTACCAAACATATAGTGGAGATGATGAAAGAAAAACAAGTCTTTAGGTGGAATGAAGTTGGAAAGCAAGCCTTTAATGACATCAAGGAAGCCATTTCCCATGCTCTTGTTCTAGTTTTCCTTGATTTCAAAAAGGATTTCATCATTTACTATTATGATTCAGAGCACACTATGTCTTCTATCTTACTTCAGGTCGATAAGTAGAATGTACAAGTTCCCATATCCTTCATGAGCTTAATTACTCCCAAATAGAAAAGCATTCTTTTGCAATGGTTAAAGTGATCAAATGATTTCATTTCTATATAATGCACTCGCATTCAATTGTATATGTACTAGACCTTGATTTTAAAAGCATCCCCACTCAACAAGATATGGGTTGCAATAGAAGAGGAGGATGGATTGCAAAGGCACAAGAATACGACCTAGATCTCAATCCTACAAAATTAGTTCGAGGTAGAGGACTCTGTAAACTAATGGTGGAAGATCAGAATGAGTTAGAAGATGAATAAGACCTTCCCCTGGTATTGACCATTAGCCTCTAGGATGAATGGTTCTCAAATATATCCTATTACCTCACTTATGGAGAATTTCCAAAGCATCTTTTAGGAAAGAGAAGGAGGAATCTAAAGTTGAAGGCAGCCAAGTATATAATCTAGGAAGACACTTTGTACAAAAGAGGACTAGATGGTGCATTTCTGAAATGTGTGGACAAAGGTCAACAAGAGAGGTTGTTGGGAATGTTTCACAATGAAGCATGTGGAGAACATTTTTCTTCAACCGTGACTACCTTCAAAATTCTAAGGCATGGTTATTATTGGCTAGGTATGTTTAAATATTCTTATTACTTGGTAGCAAGATGTGAAAAATGCAAGATTTTCCTACGTAGACCTTAGTTGGTAGCACTTTGGCTTAGGCCTATTGTGATTGTTGGACCCTTCCAACAATGGGGCCTTGAGTTCATAGGGCCTATATTAACCCTCAACCAAGTGAAGGTCACATCCATATTCTCATAGAAACATATTATTTTACTAAATGGGTTGAGGGAATTCCTATGAAGGGAACCACTTCGGAGGTGGTTTTTGATTTCATTAAATAGAACATTCTAGTCAGTTTCAGGGTACCTTATAAACTAGTCATTGATAATGGAACAAGCTTCTCCTCCAACAAAATATCGCTTTTTGCTATGACTATGTAATCTTCTTATTACACTCGGCTAATTACTATTCATAAGGAAATGGTTAGGCCGAGTCCAATAAAAAAAATTTGGTTAGTATCATTAAGAAGTTGGTAAACAAGAACTAGAAATATTGGCACAAGAAGCTCTATGAGGCTTTGTGGGTAGATAGAATGACTCTAAAGAAAGAAATTGGGATGAATTCTTTTGATTTGGCATATGGAGTATGAAGTGTATTGCCTCTTCCACTAGAACTATCGACCTGTAAGCTATAGACTACAATTGATGATCAAGAATTCCACGATGCTCTAGAAAAGAGAATATTTGGAAATTATTGAAGAACAACATGATGAAATGGTAGATAAGATAACTATGCATCAAGCCAACGTCAAGAATATTTTTGATAAGAAGGCCAAACCGAGGAAGTTTATGATTGGAGACTCAATATTGCTATGGGATAAACATAGGGAGTTGAAGGGTGCTCACAGAAAATTTGATGCTCTCTGGACTGGTCCATTCAAAATCACCTAGGAGTATGGACCTAATACCTTCCATTTGGCCTATTTTGAGGATACTCCTCTTCCCATTCCTTATAATGGGTAGGATCTTGAGCTCTACTAGATTTGATTGCTTTTAAGAGTTCCTCTTTGTAAATAGTTAGTCTAGGTTTTTGCTTTGGTTTTGGTTGTCTTCTTTTGGTGTTTGAAGGTTTTGGTTTGAATGATATTTTGACTTTTTCCCCCATTTGATAAAGCACTAATCATGTAAGTTTCACTTCTGGGTTCTTTGGTTAATCCTTATCAATTTTTGTCCCTAGTCAGAGCCAATTGTTATCATTTTTTGGTCATCCTTGAAAAATCTATTTTATTCCTAATTTTGGCTAAGTTCTGAGTCATTGGTATTTTGAGTAAATAGTATAACTCAAGTGATGTTTATTAAAATTTCTCTAACCTTCCATTTTTTTTCCAGAAGACTTTCCCTTGCTTTGTCTTTAACATGCAACAGTATTTTGTCAAGTTATGTGAACCTTTGTACTTCCCACTCCAATCTATTTTCTTAGTTAAGTCAATGTTAGTGGTGTTTTATTAAGTTCATAAAACTCCCCCATATACTACCTAGATAAAGAATGATCAACTCGGTAATGCTTATTAAAAGGCGGGTGATGTTTTATAATGAAATATGAACCTTGACAGTGATTTACAAAGGTATATGAACTACCCATTTCTCTGCCCCTTAGTTGTTCCTTTCCAATTTTTTGAAAAGCAGTTGCAATGAAGTGGTGATTTGAAAGCCAACACATGCCTACATGACAAGAGGACATCATTGGGTCATGATTATATGCTGACGAATCTACTTAGCACCAGAAAGAATTATGGAATTGATAGGCTAATCATCTATAGTTTTCAAACGGGAATCAAAACATTCAATATGCTTCACATACTATTTGAATTTCATGACGTTAAGGATACATATGATTTTTTATACACTTGGAATGATGACATGAGAAGAGGATGTGTAGTTTAGAGATTCTCTTAGATATCTTATTTTTTTTATGGTTGCCTGATTTTGGGCCTTAGATGATACATACCCTTAATGCCTATCTACTTGCACATTTCTCATAGGGAATTAAAAGGAAATTCATGCAAGAAACAAACATTCTTCAGTTGGGACATTAATACTAGTTGACATGACGAGGAAGAGCACAATGATGCAGATTTTCATCCTCTAAATCTGGGTGTTTTGAGGTATTTACATTTTTATCTATTTCTTTCAAATTGTAGTCTCCAAGCTTAATTCTCTTTGCATTGTAATCTACCTAATGAAAGCCCATTCAAACCCTAGGATTTCAGTCATGGCAAGAATTAAGTGCTAGGGTTACGAGTATATCTCAGGGTTAACTTACAAGATGCTTGAGATAGAGGACACTAAGCTTGGGTAGGTGAATATGAATTAATTTAGAGAAAAATTCAATGCACCCAATCCATCACCCATCACAAAAAAGGTAATCAATAGTGAATTGGTGGAAGTAGTTGCATTCCCTGTGGTGGTCCAATTCCCAGAGCTAATTCTTGAATGCATTAGGCATTATGATTCTCAAGTTTGAGAGATTAGAACAAAAGATAATAGGTTGGTGGTTAAAATTCAAAGAACCACCTTTACCTCATGTCTAAAGATTCTAGAAAAAGAGGCTTACTTAGTCCTAGATTTCACTAATGCTCAGATTGAGTTCTCACTCAAAAAGGGGTATTATTGGAATATAATGGTGAAGAATTGGCTGGCGAAGCCTAGCCAGGGAAAATCTCAGTTGCCCTAAAATATGCATAAGAATAATTTCGTAGATTAGATATCTAATATAGTTATGATGTTGCAAAAAGTCCAAGGAAACGAGGATGCTTATGGGTTTTAAGAGTGGATGTACTTTTTCATCTAGATTGTGCTTGATGGAATCCAATTTTTGGACTGGGTGCAGATCATTAGTGACAAGTTGAATAGTTTTCTTTTTTGTACACCCTTAATAAATAATTTCACATGTCCTCATACTTAATATATTTCATTGCATATACCACATCATGGCCAGGCTTGAGAGCAAGTGACCTTCCCTGTGACTAGGTATCAATTTTGAGTACCTTTCAATAAGTTACAATTGAAAAAGAGTTTCCTTCATCATAGAAGGATATATCATAACTTTACCATGAGGATGACTAGGGAGTTACAAGGAAAAATTAAGATTTGGCTTTCACCAGAAGCCATGTAGTTTTTCAATTTCTATGGTATCCATTTTATCTAGTTTCAGAGGTTCTCTTATATAAGAATGGGAAATTATACTGGTTTCCCTATAAAGCTCCCAAGGAACCTGAAAGATATATTTGTAATGATTGAGGTCTATAGGCAGCTAGACGATGTTAATAAAAGGTTTCAAGAATGAAGAAGAGTGACAGTGTAGTTTCCAGTTGGTTTTGGTCCTTTCACTTGTGAATCCATGTATGATGCTTTGAACATAGAAAAGGAGATTTCAAGGTATAATTTGGATACTTATGATGAGAATTTTCCTTTTGACCTCAAATATTATGTGAAGGATAATTTGAAACTAGGACTTGGATTCTTTCATCTACCAACTTTAGAGGATTTTTGGGCTAAATGCTTTGATGAATTTGAGGTAAGGAGAAGTAGCTAGATGAGATTATCTTTGAGACAAATAGTCACTTATGGCTTGGTCTGGGATGTACAAGGAATTGAGGATGATGAATCTAGTCTAGTAGATCCAATCTTCATAGAATTGATAACAAACTGACCCATCCCTGCTATGGATTGGAGTAATAAGAAAATGGAGACAATTGAAGAAAGGACCATAAATGTTTTGGAAAGGACTCAAAAGTGGGTGACTAAAGAGAAAAAAAAACAATCTCACCCCTAAACTAGGTCACAAAACACTAAGCCTGCAAGAGGCAGTGATCAACCTTCTAGAGAAATTTCATGTGTTATGCAGTCAAAAGGCTAGGGTGATGGTCACGAGGAACCTCCTAATAGGAATTTTTTCCAATAGACTTGTGGAGAAGATCTCTTTGATCTACCCCATCTAGACAAGGATAAAAGGGAAGAAGGAGAAGAAAGTTATTTAAGAAACATTAAAATCAATAATTCCTCCTCGTCCCATCGGTCAACACCTATTAGAGAGGTAAATGAACCTCCTAAGCATAGGTCTAACCCACCTTCATCACATAACATACAAACCAACACTCCTCCCATGAAGAGAGCATTAGTTGACTCTTCCAACTCCAAGGTGACCAATGTTCTTGTTACCCTTGTTTGGCTAGAAGATACTTTATCAAAGAAAAGGAAGGAAGTGCAAGTAGATCTTTTAAGGCAAGATATGGTGGTTCAATTTCTTCAAAGGACCCTAAAGCCTAAGAAGTTGAGAACTACTGCTAGGTTAATAGATGATGGCAGCTCAAGGAATCTATGTCTATAAGTTGCATGTCCCACTACACATAAAGAGGTTACTCAGGTGACTGCAAGTGACTTCGACATTGACAGGATTAACTTAGGACCTCCTATGAGGGATGGAGATGCACACAACTTCTAGGTATCAACAACGAGGATGGTTGAGTGATCTAAGAAAGACAAGGAGATTAAGGACAAGTTAAAGAAACAAGTCCAAGCTTTAATTGAATGTCTAAAATAAGTTTTTGATCTTCCTCCTCAACCAATTTCTCAAGTTGAATTTTCCTCTAATCCCATGGAAATGATAGGGAAGGAAACAATAACTAAAATGAAAATTTGCAAAACCTTTGGCAAAGCTATCAAGGAGTGGAGTGGTTGTTTAGTAAGGAAAGATAATTAGATTATTTTTGAATCTCTTAGATGTCTCCAAAGGGTGAATGCTTCAAGGTCTAAGATTGAAGAGGAAATCGCTGCTATTGAGAAATAGAAAAGAATATGGCATCAGTACATAAATGAAATTAAAGCAATGATAAGTTTTGGGATGGAGAAGTTAGCCACAGAGCAAATCATACCTAATGTTGTTGATGCCCATTGCATGATCTAGAATAAGAGTGTAGAATGAAAATTACAAGTCACAAGGCAGGGCCTATAGAAACTCCAAGAAATCATAACTAAATGCAACACAATCTTAGATGAGATTCATAAGAATCTTGCAACCCTAGGATTGCAACTTAACAGGGGAGGAGATGGAAAGGGTGAGAATGATAAAATATTGGAGAATGATATCCAAAAAATAGTTGATGGGATTTTTAGCTCCCAAACTTTCAATGTGGAACATATGAAGAAGTTCAATGAGTTGGACCTTATCCTATCTCAGGCAACTGGGCTCATGGAAACTTATGATCAGATACTTGAAGTTGTTTGAGATAGCCAACTAGTGTGGAGCTTATGAATGGTGAACATAACTATTCCCCAACATAAGGAGCTACCACCTATTGCAAAGGCTTTCCAAACCATGTGAAAAAGACTCGTTGCATCTTCAAAATCTAGAAGTGAAGTGCCACCATCTTAACTTTTGAGTTTCTCTTTTATTTCTTGAAAAGACTTTATAGTTTTAGTTAGTTATGGGCAAGAAAGAGAAGTAGTTACTTATCCACGTATATGTGTGTGTGTGTGTGTTTATTTTTGATTAGTTACTTTTTAGACATCATTTTACAAAGACCTAATATTATATGCTTTGAATACAATTCTGCTTTACTGTGAATTGAAATTGTCAACTGTCTATGTGCATCTAGTTCTTGTCTGTGTGCACCTAGTTTATGGGATAATTTGATATTCTTAAATCTATGTGTTTGGGTGTATCTTTATGTTTATGCTTATTCTTGTGTGTGAGTGTATGCATCTATCTCTGTAATAAATTTCACTTTTCAGATAATATTAGGCTTATATTTCAATTATTGTTTCATCTTATGCGAACTGGTCTTAGTGCCAATTTCTTTATTGTCTTTCCTTTGCATATGATATTGGAAATATTTCTTATATTGGGTTCCACCTTTCCTGCTTTTGAGTTAAAAGCATATAATTTGTTTTTTTAGTTTTAGTTAAATTCATTAAATATCATATAAGGGAGTTTTACCTATAAATTTAGAGGATAATCACTTTTCTAAAGAGGGTTATTATCTAGAGCTGTTGGGATAGAGGAACCTTTTTTGGGAAATAATTCTACATTATCTCAAGGCACCCAATTTGTTAGCCAATACTATGTTACAACATAAACTAGGTGTTCATTTATTACACTCTACATCCACATCACACTCTCTTAGCCGTGACATAATTTATATTCATTATAACCATACATGTAAGAGTATGCAACCTATTCAATACTTTAGATTTTATTTCCAATTTTTTTAATTAGCCACATCACTTATACTACTTGATCTAAAAGAATAGTAGTAATATTTCAAAACCAATAATTTCTTGATTGTATTGACTTCATAGTTAAATTATTTCATATACATCTAATTTCTCTACAAGATTATTCATAATGATATTTATTTAACTACACATCAATTAAAATTGAATTTTACTTATGATCTATCTCTAGAGATATTACAAAATTCAACTAGAGAACTTCATATGCATAGTAAAAATTTAATTTCTAACACCAATCACATTACAATGCCTACATGATTGATTGTAAAATAAAATAATATAGATATATAATATGAAGGTGAGAACTAATCTTCATTAACATCCAATAGGTATCTAGAATATAATTGACACCTTCTCATCAAAATAAATCCAATTTAATGTCATAAAATTATATAAGAGTTTTGTTGACATTAATTCAAATTAAACTTTCTAACACATATATATTTCAAGCTCATGTATCATAATATATAAATTTATCACCATACAACCTTTAAATATAAGACACACTGGATGGTACAAGATAATTATCCCAAGGTAACTCTAACCTCATAGGTTTTAATACTACAACATAATGAATAAATTTCTAGGTATTCATGTCCAAAATCCTTAATCACATGTATCATGGATATTATTTGGTTATAATAATATTATGGAGTTCATCTAGTAGCCTTGAGGGAATGACTAGAGACATTATCAACCTTAGTGTTAACTTCTTTAAGGAGTTTCGACTTCCTAGCCATATCATTACTAATTTTATATTCATGTGCAAGTTGTGATAAATTATCAAATACCTCTTCTTAATTAGTTAGTTAAAAACAATCAATTAACTAGCTAATCACTTGCACATTCCTAAGTACAATTAATTCAATTAATCACATCTAAAACCAACTTATCCCCCCAAAACTACAACAAATCTTATTCATCTATTATTTCTAGACAATCCTTACCCTCAATTTATCCCATGTGACTCTCACATATGTGGAGAGATCTATTTTCTCCTCCCTATATCCTTATTGTCCTCACACATATATGAGAGAAAACTTGTCAAATTCCTTTTCCACTCTTTTCATGTGCTTGTTAGTGTAGGTTTTTTATTTTCCTTATGTTAGGGAATATTTATTTTTCCTACACATTATTAAGCTTATTTAGGTTATATTAGAATGGTTAGGATGAGGACATGTGGCATCATCCATCAATCACATGTATCACTCACACCCACCTTTGGGTAGTTGAGTCTCACACCCTCTTTTGGATTTATTAGCCACCTTCCATAGCCATTTGTTTTTCCTTACCCAAGTTGGCATAACCATGTAATCTAGCATTCACCAAGAAGGTAAAACTCCCACCTATTATGGGAACTTGGGAGTTATTACTCCTCTTGGAATTATCTGCCATTATTTTTCTATATAAACAACTCACCCCTCCCCTTGGCTAGTAATATGGAATGCTACTTCAGTGCTAAGGGAGTGTTGAGTCTATTCATCTCCTGATCTATTTTCTTTCTTTCCTTCAATCATTCTAATCTTGGGTGATTTCACAACCAAATATAACATGGTATTAGAGATAGTTATGAGTTGTGGGTTAGCAATTTTTCAATCCATTCTTGAAAGAAAAGTATGCTCTTCTCTTGCATCCTATGATGACCTAGAGAATAAAAAACACTTGATAGAGATCTTAGTTTCTCGAGGGGCTTCCTTTCTATTATATTTTATTGCAAGTATTTTGGAACTTTCTAAAGACATTCTAAGCTCACCATTGAGTTTAGAGTAGCCAAAAAATTCAAAATTGACTTTTGTTTCATCCAAATCGGACATCAAATGCGAGATCTATGAAGGGTTGAAGAACAAAGATTTTCTATGAATATCTAGCAAGGTCTTAAAAATATGGGCACTTTGAGGCAAAAAAGACCGTACCATCGCAACCAAAAGGCCCAAAAATCCCTATTTCCATATAAAATTTGTCAAATTTGGAGAAAGTCATTTTTGAGGCAAAAAAAGAAAAGAAAGTGAAGCCGTACGACCCCACCTACAAAAGGTACAACACACTTTTCAAAAAAAATAAAAATTCTACATTGAAAAATAAAATATCATTTTGCCAAAAAACTATCCACAATTTTTTTATTAAATATAATTTGTTTTGAAAAAATAAAAAAAAATCCTTGAAAATTTTAAAAGTTAAAAAAAAGTAAAAATAAAAAAAAGAGGGGCACTGCGCAGGCCTTGTATAGGCCATACCCTACATGGGTACCACGAGTACCCTTAGGGACCCCCACCCTTAAAAAAGGGTTGCTTTATTTATTGAAAATTATTATTTTTATTAAAAAATTTAAAATTTTAAGTATTAAAAAATCAAACCTCAAAAAAAAATTCTACACCATATTTCCATATACTATGTACCTTTGCATCAACTTTTGTGCCCAAGATTCGACAGTCCACTAAAGTTAGTAGTCCTTTTTAGTAGTTCCTTAATTTTGGCAAGGTTCTAAATTTAGCTAGCGGACTTCTACTTTGGTGGTACTTCTAAATTTTCTGGCAGTTCTCTATAATTGGTGGTTCACTAAATTTGGAGGCAGTTTTCCAAATTTGGCGAAGATTGATTTTTTGAAATTGAAGATCCCTCTCCATTGAGATTTCCTTTTCTGCACCTAAACTTCAAAGCGCAATATCTCAAACATACGAAAGCCTTTTTTAGAGATTTTTTTTTTATTTGAGGTAAAATTTTGTGCTCTTCAAAGTGGTGGAATCCATTTTTGCTCAAGTGATCCCGTTTTTCTAGAAAATTAGTTTTCTCATTAGATTTGAAGGATAATCCTTGTTTTTTGAACTTCAAACAGATATAACTTTCAAATATGACCTCAGATTGAGGTAATTATTTTTTTTGAAAGTGAATATTTTTTTGAGCACTACACATTGGTGCTATTTTCAAGTTCTCATTCTAGTATTTCATTCTACTTTTAGTATTTGAGTCCATTTTTGGATATTGTCAAACTCTAGAAAACAAATCCAGCATTGTAAACACACTGATTTATAAGGTTGCAAATCATTTTTTGTTCCAGGGGGGATTCTTCATTGAGTGAAAAAGGGGGGTGTCTCTCTGTGTGTTTCTTCTTTCATACTCTTACATTGCAACAACAATCTAAAATGGATAAAATGGTTCCTCTAGTCACACCATAAAATTACTTTGAGTGGAAAAATGAAATGGAACTTCACTTAAGAAGTTAAAATTTTATAGAATAACAATGGGTATTGATAAGGAACCTATAGAGGATGAAGAAAATCCTAAATGGTTCAACAAGTGTTATCAAGCTTTTGACACCTTATGCATGGTTGTATCTCCTGATTTACGCTTTCATATTATGTCTGCAAAATCACCAAATGAAGTGTGGAATACTTTGAATTCTCTCTTTGGTAAATAGGATGATTTTAGAGCACATTCATTGAAGAGTGAGCTCATAAGATTGAGCCCTTGCAATTTTGGCACCATTCAGGATTTCTTTACTAAGTTGAATGCCATAAGATTATAGTTGGAGCAATGTGGAGTTAAAAAGGATGACTCACAATTGATTTTAAGCATTCTTTGAAAACTTTCTCTAGATTATCCAATGTTTTTTCTATATTTCATTCAATGAAAAGAGCCTTATAAGGAAAAGCATTTACTATGCCTTCTCTAGGTGAGTTTGCTTTTGATCTCACAAAGGAGCAAGATAACTTGATTCAAATGGGCATTATTAAATATTCTAAGTCTCATGCCTTGGTTGCAAAAAAGGCACTAATAAGAAAAACAAGAAACATAAGAACCAAGGAGGTAGAAAGAAAGATTTAGATTAATTTTCATGTACTTCTAAAGTAGAATCTAAATTCTCTTCAAAAGAGGATTCATCTAAAAAGGAGAAACCCACTTGTGCATATTGCAAGAGGAGTGGACATGAAGAAAATTCTTGATATAAGAAGGATATTAATTAACTAAAACATTTTCTTGAGAAGAACAAAATTAGTTTTCCTTCTCGAATGGTTGATTCAGATTCTTCTTCTAATTCTAAAATTTCAAAACAATCAAAATTTGAATAGGAAAAAGGCCATACTACTCGGGAAGGTAAATCAAAAGGTAAAGCTCTTTGTGCTTCTACAAGTCTTGGATCAAGGAGATGGCTCCTAGATTTTGGAGCTTCTCACCATATGGCTTCTACAAAGTCTATGTTCTATTCTTTTGAGCCTTGTGTTATGCCACCTATTTTGATGGGAAACAATACTTACATGAGTGAAATTGGGAAAGGTTTTATTGATATTGGGGATTGCACCTTCAATGATGTTTAGTGTGTACCTCATTTGACAAATAATCTTCTTTCCATCTATTAGATCACTCATGGTGGAGTAGGGAAGACTATGGAATTCACACCTAATTTAGTTATCATTCGAGACTTGGAAAGTAGAGAAATAATTGCTACTAGGATGGTTGATCATGTATCTTAGTTAAACAACTTTTTAGAATTTGCACCGGATGATGGTTTTGATCCTTTGGTTGTTGATCACACTCCTAGTGTGAGTTTTACTTTTGAGAACTTTGGTTACTTGAAGTTGGGTATTCTCACATCACATCTAGTTCTTGAGCCTTACATTCATTCCCCTTCACCTATTGTTGTTTCTGAGGATACTAGTGTTTCTACATTCATGGCTACTAGTGATTCAGTGCAACTGGATCTACATTGTCTTCTAGATATAGCTACTTCAGATGACTACTTGGTAGACATTGTAGTTTTATTTATAGAGTCTCATATTTCAAATTTGGGAGACACTATTCATGACATTCATCTTCTCTTTAATGGAGTTGATTATTCTTCAGTTTTTATGGAGGAACCCTCGGATCCTCTTGTTCATTCTCCACATGATGATTCATCTCAATTTGACATGATTATGGATACTTTTGATTAGCATTTAGAGGAGGAATCATTGTCTTCAAAGGAGATATTGGAGTCTTTGGATTTTTTTCCACATATATCTCTACTAGGTTTTGGATTTTCATCTTCATTTGTGTGGCGTAGAATGCCAAATTTTATGGTGGTAGTTTTCAACATTAACATGGAGACACATGATCATTTTTCAGATACTTCTTACATTTTAAGCTTCCTTCCCTTATATTCCTTTCAAGAATGTGAATACATTCTTCATACACCTTTGGTTTTATGTCTTCCTAATGGGAGGAAGAATGTTTGACGATCATGGTCCATCTTCTACATCCATTTTCGAGCATCAACCACTGGCACCGTTGACTACTTGAAGGAAGGCTACATGGTATTTCTCATCCTTTCTATTTTGGAGGGGACTTCTTCCTTGCATGGGATTCTTCTTGTGTTGGGAATTTTTTTTTAATTTTTTCTCTTTTGAGGAGGAGTTTTTTCCCACTAGGTTTTCTCCTTTTCTTCAATTGTGAGAGATTTCATTTGTACATGGGTACCTAACATGGCCTAGTAGTCAAGACCCATCTTTGTGTCTTTTCACCCACCTAAGCTATGCTTAAGGGGGGTGTTAGTGTAGGTTTTTTATTTTCATTATGTTAGGGAATATTTATTTTCCCTACACACATTATTAAGCTTGCTTAGGTTATATTAGAATTGTTAGGATGAGGACATGTGGCATAATCCATCAATCGCATGTACATCACTCACACCCACCTTTGGGTAGTTAAGTATCACACCCTCTTTTGGATTTATTAGCCACCTCCCATAACCATTTGTTTTCCTTACCTAAGTTGGAATAACCATGTAATCTGGCATTTACCAAGTAGGTAAAAATCCCACCTATTATGGGCACTTGGGAGTTATTACTCCTCTTGGAATTATCTACCATTATTTTTCTATATAAACAACACTCAGTCCTCCCTTTGGCTAGTAATATGGAATGTTAGTTCAATGCTAAGGTAGTGTTGAGCTTATTCATCTCCTAATTTTTTTTTTCTTTCCTTCAATCATTCTGATCTTGGGTGATTTCACAACCAAATCTAATAGTGCTCTCTCACATGTGTGAGATAATTCATCCTTAACCCTTGGATTTGGTTAGACCAATCCCAACCCTCCATACCTATTGATTTGCATCCTCCTTAAGAGTGTCAAGCTAATGAAAACACTTGGAATCCTCTCATCGATTGTAATATATTTTTAGCGTCATTGTCACCCTTGACAATTTTACACTACCTAGGCTTAGCTCCCCCTTATGTGCCCAAACATTATTGTGCTTACAATTTTCCTATTTTGTAATCATCTTATAAAAAATATAATTAAATTGGGAAAATTATTTGATATTTATTTATGAAGGCCAAAAGACCCAAAATAGGTCTAGACTAGGGCACGATTGCCCTTGTCCAATCTATTTTGGCCCCAATTTAATTATGTCATTGCCAAAATTTTAACATTTAAAAATCCAATTTCATTTTTTAGATTTTGATAATTAATTTTATAGGAATTAAAGGAATGCATATAAATATAATTCTTTTTCACCATTTTAAATCCAAGAATTTTGGAATTATAATTGAACATCTTAAAAGAATTCAAGAAAAAATTCAAGGGTAGAATTAGTAGCATTATTGTAGTGCTTTCATTAATTGAGATCATGGTTGAAATACATTAGGAAGAGGAAGCAATTATGATCAAGGAGCTATTATTATCAAGCATTCCATTTTTATAAATATGTGTGAGTTATCATCTACATGTTAGCTACAATAATCTCTTTTTTTTTGTGGACTAACCTCTTGTAGTTCTATCAAGCAATCCAATAATCCATCAGTTCACTTTTTTGGCAACACATGGTGTGGACATCACTTCAACAAGGGTTTCATACCAAGGTAAAATTGTCATTTATCATCTATCATTTATCATTCAATTAATTATTGTGTTGGCCTTTGCCCAACCTAGGGAATTTCCTCTTGATCATCATAATTAGTTGTACATGGAGGTGAAAACACCAAAACAAGGTTTGACTTTTGAAAGGCCTTATTTAACACAATCTTTCCCCCTTTTTTCATGTGTGTAGGATAGATTCAGATGTTTCATCAAGAGCAAGTCACAATAAACACAAAGCAAACTGTATCTTACCTTTAAAAGTTTTAGATCTCAAAAAAGTAGCACCTCAACTAGAAATGGGTTCCAACACCCTTGTCCCTCCAATTTAGGCATAATTTTTAATAGTTCAGTTTCCTTTTTGTATCTCTTTTTTGGATTTGTAACTATTCTATTAGTTTTCATTTTCATATATGTGAGAAATTACTTTTTGAGATATAGTGTTTATGTCAAATAGGCTTGTTAAATCACACATAAAATTTGTCATCTTTGCAACAAAAAGGACCAAACCCTAGGAGATTGGCTCTCCATTGTGGAATCAAGCCAATCATAAAACCTAGTTGGTTTGTGTCCAAATGTAGAGGGAAAGTGAAAAGAATCTAATTCTTGTTGGATCTAGGATCAACTTTCCTACTTTACATTTTGGTGAACCCAACATATCCTAAACATGTAATTTTCTAATTTTCATAGCATAAATTTTGAAAATTGATCAAAAACATAAGTTATTTGAAGATCTTATTATTGATTTTCATTTTCTTGTTAAAATTAAGCATTTGCATTATTTTTTCATCCCACATTAAGTACCTTGGTGAATTCCATTTAGATCAAAATTGCAAATATTTTAAATTTAATTTTATAATAATAGATATGATTTTCCTTGCTTAGGGCTTAGATATGAGTTATTTCATTGAGAAGTTTGAGTATAATATTAGGTTATTTCATTTATCAAAGTGCATGCACATTTTAGTGAAAAGAATTGAAAACATAAAAGACTCACATAGTGTTGTTCATTTCAAAAGATCAAAAGGTGTTATCATTCAACATTTTCAAGATAAATTGATTAAGTTGCATTTCAAATTTTTGAAAAATTTAATTTAAAAATATTGCATTGCTTTTAAAACATAAAATTTTATGCATGTGTGTGCTTCACATAGACAAATTCGGTTTTCATGTATTTCCATAAATCTATTTGCTTTTGGACCAAAACCCATGCAGTCTCCAATCCTTAGAAAGTATACTTAATTCCTAGATTTTTAAACTATTAAAATTTTGCATCTCTAGTCTAGGGTGACCACACCGTTGTCTAGTCATTTTGGCATCAAATTTTTGTGGAAAAACTTGTCTATGAATTCTATTCAGATTTAGTTTCTATTTATGACATTTGGTCTTGAAACTTCTAAATTTTGTTGTGCATTTCTAGTTTGGCCCTAATTCACCTAATTCATTGGACTACCCTTAAAAAAAGGACAATAACAATATGTTTTTTTTTTAAATCTACTTTTGATATAGAAAAATATGGATTGTCTAAAAAAAATTTTTGGGGCACTGCCTTGAACCCCATTCCATATTGTCAAAAGGGACATACAATGATCTTCGACCGACCAATAGTTTTCCTACCTATGAGAACATCATGGTGAAAGATAATAAAATCATTAATACATTTAATAACATAACTTTACCTAATATTCATTCTTCAAGTAATCATGAAATCCATGATTTCCCCTCTCCTAATATCTCTCATACCTATGAGGATATCTTAGCACAAGAGGATGCAATCATTGATACTCATGATTGCCCCTTTCCAAATATCTCTCCTACTTGTGAGGGTATCTTGGTGCAAGAGGATGCAAACATTGATAATCATGTTTTTCCCTCTCCCAATATCTCTCCTAATTGTTGGTAGAACCCTAAAATTTTATCGTTCCACTGGTTTTTGTATGCAGGCTTGTGATTTCTTCTCCCTCAATGTTATTAGGGTTTAGGGTTTTATCACTCTATTCATTTACACCCTTAATCCATTTACTGGATTGTATTCATTCACTGACTGGCTGCACCAAGTCACTGCTTTAATCAAGTGGCATTTTATAGTCCCCACTACCATCATTTTAACTGGCCCCATCATTTCAAGTCACTCAACGAGCCTAGGAGGTCCCCTTTTCATAAGAAACTTATTCCCACGTGTGTTTTGACACCTTTTAAGTATTTTCTCGTGGTCCACCACCCATCCTGAGTTTTTCTTGAAATGTCCATGCTCATCACACGATGAGTGATACACTTCCTTTCATAGCACCACTTGAGTCTATCACTCTCGGCTTATCGCTCATCACGTACTCTATTTGAACTATTGGAGGGTAACATGCGATGAGTGATGCACTTAAAGTCTTAACCCATCGCTAGCCCTTCCACTATCACTAGTTGTCTTGTGTCATTCAAAGGAGAACCCATGACTGCCGATAGGTGGAATTCTACCCCATTGCATGAGTTTGATTTATCATCAGTTGAGGAAGCTCAATAGAAAAGGAACCTAGGATGAGTGAAGTAAAGCAAGGATCTTGAGCTAGGATCTTCCTGTGGCTAGATCAACGGTTGGAGTCTCATCACTAGCTCTGAGGCCATTGCTTGATGAGGTTGCAAAGTGGATTGTGAAGTGGAAACGGGCAATGTGTTTCGAGATGTGGCTAGGATCTTCCCATGAGCAACAAGATTGATGGCGAACAAGTCAAGGATAGTTGGGTAAGGATGCAGATGGGTACATGGCAGTTTTAAAGCACCTCCTCATTGTTTCCTAGTACAATCAATAAAGCAAGTGGTGATCCTTAATGAGCCTCGTTGATTGAGTTTTAAATCTAGGATAATTGACGGTGGAGATCAACCATGTAGTAATTGATCTTTTTGCTCACCTAAGCGAGCCAGGATGGCCATTAATTGTGACTAGCCTCAATTTCCTCTATTTAATGAGGATTTGTTGTAGCTTATTAAATCATTCATGAATTACTAGAGCATAGAAGTGACTGTTGTGAATACTAGAGAGACAATTTCAAGAGTTTCAAGTGCAGGTTGTGCTAAGGTGGTGGAATGGCATCTTTTGGCATGTAAGTGTGTATGTTTGTTGCATTTCTACTACGGTTCGGTTATTTTCTATGACTAGAATCTATGGGTGTTTTCATTGTTCATACGTGAGAAGTTTCTGGAAGTTGTGGTTTATATTCTTCTAAATAATTGGCTCTGGTTGCTATTATATCCTAAAAATATGAGTGAGCCAAGTACTCATGTTACACATGTCCAAAGGTCTAGAAGGTTGAGTATGTTGGAACCAGTTCCATACATACCTGAGGCCAAACCTCTTAAGGTAGAGGTGCCAATTGTTCCAAAGAAAAAAGAGAAGTGCATGTAGAAAATGTGAGGGTATGTGTAGGATCATGATGGGCCAAAAAGTGGTGTTATGATGGGTATGTGTAGGGTGTGTGGCTGATGACTTTTTTTAACCCAAATTTGTTGAAATGAAAAGGGTTTTGAAAGGGGATTCTCAGCTTTCCACCAATGTAAATTATGCTTTACTTTGACTTTAAAATAAATAATTATTATTCATTTTCTATTTGAATTATGACTAAAGTCTGATTGATTGGCTGATTGAAAAACATCTATAGCTTTCAAATGGTATCACATTTTTTGAATCTAAAACATGCATCACATTTTATGCTTTGCATACTATAGGATTAAAAAAAATTGAATTTCATGAAGTTTTGACCAAGTTAAGGTGGTTAGACATACAAGTTTTTATATTTTTTCAAAGTTGTAATAAAAAATTCATAATTACTTCTTTACTTGGAAACAAATTACAAAAAAATATGTATCACATTGAGACATGAATCATCTACTTATATCTAAAATCTTATAAAAAAATATTATCATAACTTCATTATGGTTAGGGTGGTCAGACAAACACCTACTTATTTTTTCCTTGAAATTTAAGTACTACTGCACATTGAAATTTCAAATTTTCACCAAATAGTTTTTTTTTTAATAAACCTAGTAGTTTAGAAACTACATTCAATTTGCTACAGATTTTATTTTTACATATTTTTGAAATAATATAGACAAATTATTCAAATTTTTATGTCAACTTACCTAACTCTGATTTTTTTGAATTTTTCACCACATAAGGGCCTATTTTTTCCATGATGATCCTACACATACCTATGAGAAAGTTGTTGTGAGGAGTACCTATGCCCTAAGGAAAAAAACTGTCGCAAGAACTGAGCAGGATAAAAGAGAGTGGGCCTATGTTTGTGAAAGAATTAACGAGGTCTGGTGCGGGCCCTAGGGTTTTCTTGTAGAAGCCGTCTACTCCCATTTTAATTTTAGGTAGTTCTTCAAGTGAAGAGGGAGGAGCTGACTCTATCCCTAGCCAATGCCCTATGCCTTTGGTGCCTTATAGTGACTTGGATGATGAGATTGTTATTATTGCAACTCCACTCTCTATCAAAAGACCCGGTGAGGGTGTTTACTCGGTGGCTGACAAGGCTCGATAACACCCATGTCCTCTTCTGCTGGTGTTGGGATTTTTGGATTTCGTGGTGATTAGACTTATAGGTGGTTGGTTCATAGGTTCATGCAGTTGATGGTGATGGTGGTTATTTTGGCATTAGTGAAAGTGCCAATTTTGGCTACATCTTTTAGAAGGCTTGTGTGGCATCTTCGATAAATGACTAGGTGTTCTTTTTTCCTTTTTTCTTTCCCATGGCGATGGAATGATTGAAAAAATTACAGTCTGGGAATTGACCCTAATGAAGTGACATGAATTGTGAAATTATCATAAAATGTAATTACATTTGTACTGGTTGCTTGTTGCTCCCTTGTACTATAAAAGGGATTTCATGGCTCAAATGTAGGGGTTCTGATAATTTTTTTGAGTCCAATACATTCTAGGTAGGATTAGAGCATAGGAAACAAAATGAAAATACAGAATGCCCAATGAATCTGCTTGTAAATTATCTTGGTTATAGGTTATATATGTAATAGTCTTAAATGGTTTTACATGGATTATTGATGTTGAAACCAATATAAATTCCAAAGCATATACTATCCTTTTGTGTGTTTTCATGGATCATAAATGAAATTATAAAAGGTTTTTTTTGTTTATATCTTCAATGGTTCAATTGAATGTATGGCTTTATTTATCTGCTTTAACTCAAAGGGTTAATTAAAATGCTTGAGAAAAGTCATGGGTCTGTGAGAATCTACTAGGATTTGATAAGAAGTGAGGTTTTGGATATTTTTAGTTTTTGTATTGCAAGGCATTACAAATATTTTCCATATATATTAGGATTAAATAATCTGTGTATTACTGGTTGTTTCATATTGATGAGGCACTAGCTTGTTTATCAAGAATTCATGCAACCAAGTGAATAATGAGTATGCTTAGTCGTGGATTCAAAATAAGAACAACATTTATCAAAAAATTTCCAATTCTAAAATGCAAGTTTGAAGTATGTCTGCATTCCTAGCAAATAATCATTTATTTACTCAAAGATCTGCCAAACCTTTAGTGGATTTTTCATATTTTCCTTGATTAGGAATGAATCTGTGTTGAAGTGTTTGTGAGGAATTGATATATCAAATGAACACAAGAAGGAATACCCTCCTTGGTCCCATAGAGCCTAAAGTGCAAGATTAGAGACCTCATAATTCTCTATTCGTTGTGTTGGCCGCTAGCTTGGAGCAATTCTTGAGCATAAGGGTTGGCTACCCTTTAGATAATTCCAAGGCTTAGCTAGGAAAAACACCAACAAAAATGGTGACTCTGTTGGGGAGAATGTTCATTCTCCAGTTGTAGATTGTTGTATCATAGAGTCAAATGGTGTGATAAATCTAAACATCTTGTTCAAATATTACAAAATTCTTAAACCTGCTGAAAATATTTGTAGCAGCAAAGCTTGAAGGATTTGAAGGTGACTCCATTGTTGGAGAAAACCCAAAATGAAAGTTATTTTGAAGGTACTTCATCTCAACTAAAGTATAATCCTCTGAAGAGATGTGGCAACTCTGATTCAAAGAACCTAATGAAGAATATAATGAAGCTTCAAATCTGTGAGTTTCAAGATCAAAGATGGATGGCTGCTCTAAAACTCTAGGTATTCTCACACATTTGAAGAAATAATGTTATATTTGCAGATAATTTGTGGGAATTTTGAATATATTTTATGTAAATGGCTCCCAATTGGGTGAAATAACACTAACATAGGGAAAAGAAAGGTAATCTTTGCATAAGTTTAAAGTGAAATTCAAATTGATGTAGGAGCTTGTCATATTCAAAAACTTCACTAGTTTAAAGATATTATGCAAAGTAACACTGGGAGACTTGGATTGTGAAAGGAGCTCAAAATACTTTTGATAAGTCTAACAAAGTTTGCAAAAGGTGTACAAGATGTCTTGTCAAGTTGAAACTTGGATGTAAGCCTTACTGAAATGACACCCGGTGATTACCCTTTGCCACAACAAAGGAATTTTAGTACTGAAAGGTACAAAGCTATAAATTTTAGTAACATTTATGGTTTCCCAAATATTGTACCACCTAAGCTTAGAAATAAGATTCCAAAGTTTAGTGGAGATAAGTCTAAATTAGCAAGCAAGCATTTGCAGGAGTTTGGGGATATAATGGGAGATTAGGAAGTAAATCATGAAGATGTTGTGATGAAGCTATTTGTTTAGTCTATGAAGGATGATGCCAAAGATTGGTTCTCATATTTTCCAACATGTTTTATAGCTTCATGGGATCAGTTTAAGGTGGCTTTTATAGAGAAATTTGGTGAAAGGGTAAACTCAAATGTGGTAAGGAAAAACTTCATGAAAATCCATAGAAATAAGGATGAATTGGTCACTGCTTTTAATCTTAGATTCACTAAGGCAATAAGGGTAATCCCAAAAAATATAAGACCAAACGATGTTGAAGGTTTGGTTGTATACCTTGGTGCATTTGATAGTAAAATGAGTTAACTATTAAGGGATAAGAAGCCTGCAACATTACACCAAGCATATCAAAATTCCATGGATATTGAGAACAATTTGAAATACTTAATGATGAAAGGATACATGGTTGCAAGTATTGGTCACCCAAGTGCACCTCATGTAGATAGACCTCATGGATTAGATAATAGAAGTGCTTTTCAAGATGGCAATGCCTCTGATGTTGTATTTTCTCCATTGTCAGAATATGCTGACCATAGTGACCCCAAGTTAAGTGTCAACAAAATTTGAACAATGTTTATAAAAAAATCTTATGTTCAAGAATTGTATGAAATAAAAAGATGCAAGGGAGAGTTACCACATGAACTATTTTTGAGATTTATGGATAAAAGTCCTTGACAATTTTAGACCTAAAGAATCAGTGTGCATTGATTTGTTTTGTGAAATCTATGAATTTGGGCTAAGTACCTTGTTTAAGGAATTAAAGCGTCATAGCCTTGATCAAATACCTAATTGGATAAAGGTTATGGAATCTGTCAAGTGTATTAACTCACAAGATGTGAATTCCCACAGTGGAGATATCAATTGTTCTCTTGAAAAAATCAAAAGATGGAGCAACATGACACTGTTGAGGGAAAGGATACATGGGATGATAATAAAGTAAATATGTATGAATTATTTTCTAATGATGTCTCATAAAGAGGAGAAGAAAAAGAGATGCATGATGTCATTCCATGTCATGTTTTGGTTAGTGAAAATAGTACTAGTGTTGATGACATTACATCACAAATCAGTAATCAAGACATTGAAGATAGATGTTCAAGTACTCACTTCAAAGAGTTTGAGCATGGTTTGTATAGTGATGAGTTTTCTAGTGATAAAGAATATAATGGCAACGAACCTGATTACTTTTTTGATGACTATGAATGCTCTTATAAGGATGATCCAAAGGTGTTTATTCCACCTAAAGAATGCAATGACATAAATATTCAGGGTGTAAATTGTTCATGAATACAGGGAAAAATTGTAGATGATGCATTCCTCGAATGCAATTTGGGTTTACTATCAATAAAGCATGTGAATTGTGAGAGTGATGAGGAATTTGAAGACAAAAATGTGTGTGTTCAATATGTTGATACTATGTATAAGGAAAAATATGGTTAACATGCTTATGACACTATTGCTCACGACAGTTTATATGATGCATATGTGGAGATGGAAGCTACACATGAAGAGGAAAATAGTGTACTCATGAATGACATGAAGGTTTCATCATTGAATGATTAGAATACACATCACAATAAGCACACAGATTTTGAATCAACATAATTACATGTTGAGAGTATTGAACAACTTGCTAATTTGTCTGAGGATGAATTTTTAGAACATGAATCAAAGATGCTAATCATTGATGAGGTAAATGAAATTGGGAATCTATTTGTATACTCTTCCAATGATTATGGTGATTCCAAACATAGTGGTGATGAAGAAGATTTGAATTTTCATGTTGACAAAGTAGGGGCTTTTATAATAGAAATTAAAGTGTGGGAAAATCCCTTATATGATGAACCCTCACAAACATGTGAAATGATAAATGATGGCCCTTACTGGTGTAGAAGCAACCCACTTTTTGTTGAAAATCTTGATGAATGTTTGAAAAATACCACTTGTGAATTTGAAAGGTATATTATAAGCAAGACAACAAGTAATAAAAACTAGATTAATGCTAAGAGATAGGAATTTGAGGATAGAAATGCTATTGTCCATAAGGACAATATTGAGTACAGTGTTGGTATTAAGGAGAGACAATTTGTTGAGTCTTCAGAATATGTTGACATTGCAGATTTGTTTGATTCATGTGGAAGAGAACCTATAGGTCCAAATAAAAAGAAGCATGATGTTAATCAATATGAATGTTCGCTTGAATTCTTTGCAGGAGCTCCACATCTTATGGACCTTATCATAGAACTATTTTCATCCAATGAAGTCAACACTTATGCAAACATGCATGAAGATTCCCTTGTGGTTGTATCTCATTCCTCAGATACATTAGGAGAATCCAAATTTAGCATACAACAGAATGTCCATGAAGAATTAAAATTTGAGGAATAGGTGGAGTGTGATGTTACGACCTATGATCAAGTGGAATATGAAAGTTTCATTTTCCTAACTCACTTGAATGAACCCATGGTACAACAAGATGATGAGAAAAAGAGTTTCATGATTAGTGGAGTGGATCATGTCAGTCATGGTGGAAATGGTTGCTCAGAAGTGCACAATACAGATGCTGATCCTCGGATATCAAAGTAGAATAAGGTATTTGACAAAGGAAAAAATTGTTTTTAAGCTTTGGGGGGTCGTTGGGCCTCCAATTTAGAGAATGAAAGCCAATGAGAATGGGTAAGATGGTTTATGGGATGGGAAAAGAAGGCTACATCCTATATCCTTGTAATCATCCTCATTCTTTCTGATAGTTTGCTTCAATCGAAGATTTTGATTCTTGCTATACTTGCAAGAGTCATACATCCCCAGTCGGAGCCACTGGTGGAACCTTAAAATTTCATCGTTCCACTGGTTCTGTGTGTAGGCTTGTGATTTCTTCTCCCTTAGTGTTATTAGGGTTTAGGGTTTTATCGCTCTATTCATTTACACCCTTAATATATTTACTAGCTTGTATTCACTCATTGATTGGCTACACCAGGTCACTGCTTTAATCAAGTGGCATTTTATAGCCCCCATTATCATCATTTTAACCAGCCCCATCATTACAAGTCAATCAGAGAGCCTAGGAGGTCTCCTTTTCATAAGCAACTTATTCCCACGTGTGTTTTGACACCTTTTAAGTATGTTTCTTGTGGTTTGTTTCCCATCATGAGCTTTGTTTGAAATGTCCATGCTCATCATGTGATGAGCGATACACTTCCTTTCGTAGCACCACTTGAGTCCATCACTGTGGGCTTATCGCTCATCATGTGTTCTGTTTGAACTGTTGGAGGGTAACACATGATGAGCGATGCAGTTAAAGTCTTAACCCATCGCTGGCCCTTCCACTATTGCAGGTTGTCTCATGTGATTCAAAGGAGAACCTGTGACTGCTAATGGGTGGAGTTCTACCCCATTGCACAGGTTTGATTTATCACTGATTGAGGAAGCTCAATAGAAAAGGAACCTACGATGAGTGAAGTAAAGCAAGGATCTCGAGCTAGGATCTTCATGTGGATAGATCAGTGGTTGGAGTCTCATCACTAGTTCCAAGGCCATCGCTTGATGAGGTTGCAAAGTGGACTATGAACTGGCAACATGTGATGTGTTCCAGGATGTGGTTGGGATCTTCCCACGAGCAATAGGATCGACAATGAATGAGTTAAGGATGATTGGGTAAGGATGTAGATAGATATGTGGTAGTATTAAAGCACATCCTCATTGTTTCCTAGTATGATCAATAAAGCAAGTGGTGATCCTTAATGAGCCTCGTTGATTGAGTTTTAAATCTAGGATAATCGACGGTGGAGATCAAGCATGCAATAATTGACCCTTTTGCTCACGCGAGCAAGCCAGGATGGCCATTAATTGTTACTAGCCTCAATTTCCTCTATTTAATGAGGATTTTTGTAGCTTATTAAATCATTCATGAATTATTAGAGCATAGAATTGACTATTGTGAATACTAGAGAGATAATTTTAGGAGTTTCAAGCATAGGTTGTGCCAAGGTGGTGGCATGACATCTTTTGGTATGTAAGTGTACATGCTTGTTGCATTGCTATTATAGTTCAGTTGTTTTATATAACTGGAATCTGTGGGTGTTTTCATTGTTCATATGTGATAAGTTTCTAGAAGTTGTGGTTTATATTCTTCTGCACAATTGGCTCTGGTTGCTATTATATCTTAAAAATCATGAGCAAGCTGAGTACTCCTATAACATATGTCTAGAGGTCTAGAAGGTTGAGTATGTTGGAACCAGTTGCATACGTACCTGAGGCCAAACCTCTTCTGGTATAGGTGTTAATTATTCCAAAGAAAAAGAGAAGTGCATGTAGAAAATGTGAGAAAGTTGTTGTTAGGAGTACCTATGCCTTGAGGAATAGAACTATGTCATCAGAACCAAGTGGGATAAAAAAGAGTGGGCCTATGTTTGCGAAAGAATTAACAAGGTCTGGTGTGGGCCCTAGGCTTTGATCAAAGAATCCCTCTTCTCCCATTTTAATTTCAGGTAGTTCTTCAAGTGAAGAGGGAGGAGTTGGCCCTGGCCCTAGCTAATGCCCCGCATCTCTGGTGCCTTATAGTGACTCAGACGATGAGATCATTATTATTTCAACTCCATTCTGTATCAAAAGAATTAATGAGGGTGTTTACTTACTGACTGACAAGGTTGGGTAACACCTGTGTCCTCTTTTGATGGTGTTGGGTTTTTTGGATGTCGTGGTGATTAGACTTCCAAGTGGCTTGTTCATGAGTTCATGCAATCAATGGTGATGGTGGTTATTCTAGCATTGGTGAATGTGCCAATTTTTGTGACACATTTTGGAAGGATTGTGTGGCATCCTCGATAAATGACCTAGTGTTCTTTTTTCATTTTTTCTTTCTCATGGCAATGGAATGATTGAAAACATAATGGTCTAGGAATTGACCCTATTGAAGTGAAATGAATTGTGAAATTATCATAAAATGTAATTACATTTGTGTTGGTTGCTTGTTTCTCCCTTTCACTATAAAAGGGATTTCACGGCTCAATTGTAGGGGTTCTGATAAATTTTTTTGAGTCCAATATGTTCTAGCTAGGATTAGAGCATAGGAAACAAAATGAAAATGTAGAATGCTCGATTAATTTGCTTGTAAATTATCTTGGTTATAGGTTATATATGTAATAGTCTTAAATGGTTTTCTATGGATTACTAATATTAAAACCAATATAAATTTTGAAGCATATACTCTCCTTTTGTATGTTTTCATGGATCATAAATGAAATTATCAAAGGTTTTTCTTCATTTATCTCCAATGGTTCAGTTGAATGTATGGGTTTATTTCTTTGTTTTAACTCAAAGGGTTAATTAAAATTTTGGAGAAAATTCATGGGTCTATGAGAATTTACTAGGATTTGATAAGTTAGGTTTTGGATATTTTGAGTTTTTGTATTGCAAGGCATTACAAAGATAGTCCATATATATTAGAATTAAATAATCTGTGTATTGCTAGTTGTTTCATATTTGACTCTATTTATCCAATTGATGAGGCACTGGCTTGTTTATCAAGAATTCATGCAACCAATTGAATAATGAGTATGCTTACTCGTGGATTCAAAATAAGAACAACATTTATCAAAAAATTTCCAGTTCTGAAATGTAAGTTTGAAGTATGTCTGCATTCCTATCAAATAAACATTTATTTACTCAAAGACCTGTCAAACCTTTGGTGGATTTTGCATATTTTCATTTAGTAGGAATGAATTTATGTTGAAGTGTTTGTGAGGAATTGATATATCAAATGAAAAAAATAAGGAATACCCTCCTTGGTGCCACATAGCATAAAGTATAGGAGTAGAGACCTCAGAATTCTCTATTTGTTTTGTTGGCCACTAGCCTGGAGCAATTCTTGAGCATAAGGGTTGGATACCCTTTAGAGAAGTCCAAGGCTTAGCTAGTAAAAATACCAACATTTGTGAGGATATTTTGGTGTAAAATGATGCAATTATTAGTACTCATGTTTTTCCCTCTCCCAATATCTTTCCTACTTGTGATGATATCTTGGCACAAGAGGATGCAACCATTGATACCTCATTGATAGAGGATTTTCAACAAATATTCAACTTAGTTGAAATTGTAAGACCCCATTTGATCATCTATCCCCCTTCCCATGTTCTTAAGAATCAAAATATTCCTTCACTCATTATAGGACCTCATTCAAACTAATCTAAACAACATGGTCATATCCTAAAATTTACAAAACAAATCACTCAAAATAATTGTATACAAAAAAAGTTTCACAGAAACCAAATTATCATGTAGTTGATCACACATATGATACTTGAAATAACAAGAACCCAAACCAAATGAAAACCTTTATTCCATTTCCTCAACCTATTATCCCTCCTACACCTTGCCTTCCTCAAAATAATGGTAATGAGTATGACCTTGTTGAGAAAAGTCATAATACTCTAGCCAAGATCTATCTTTGGGATTTTATTCAAACTTCACCTACCTATCATGGTATGCTCCAAGAGGCTTTGCAAAATACTGTTGTACCACCTTCTATTAAATTAAATGATGTAGAATCCTTGTTAGATAACATGAATGCAAAAAACTTGGATATTACATTCCATCAACAAGAGTTACCTCCTGAAGTCCAAAACCAACATGAGGCTCTAATTATATTAGTTGTTATAAATAAAATTGGGGTTAGACATAATCTTATTGATAATAGATCAAGTATTATTTTTTGTAGCATTGACCTTTTAGATAAGATGGGCATGGATAAGAATTTCATAAAGCATAATAATCTTTCTTTTCATGGGTTTGATAATTTTGGTAGGAAACCATTGGAGACAATCACACTACCCATTAAGGTAGGACCCATGATTTTTTCTACCCTAATCCATGTCATACCGAATCCTCTCTCATATAACCTTCTTATGGGTAGACCATGGATTCATTCCATGAAGTGAGTCCCTTCTCTTCATCATACAATGAAATATGAATATAATAACAAGATATATACAATAAAAGTGGATCCAAAACTTTATTTACATGCCTAATCTGAGTATAACATTTCCATCTCTCCTAGTACTTTGATTCCATATTCAAAAGTAGAACTCTCACCTTTTAATGATAATGATACTACAAAGGAACTCTTGGGTGATGATTGGGGATCATTAGGTTTTACACCTACTTTCATGTGGGATTCTAAAATATCACCACCAAAGTCCAAAGAGTTGAACATTGTTTTAGTAGCATCAACACAAACTAGTACAAATAATGATTAAAATAATTCTTCACCTTCAATTACATGTTTTGGTGATGATTGGGGTTCATTATATTTTACACCCTCCTTTGTGGGAGATTACACAATCTCACACTCTTAGTTCTAAGGAGTCATGTATTTCATTTTCTCAATTTT
The DNA here is from genome assembly GCA_007258455.2 of Sequoia sempervirens. Classification (NCBI taxonomy): domain Eukaryota; kingdom Viridiplantae; phylum Streptophyta; class Pinopsida; order Cupressales; family Cupressaceae; genus Sequoia; species Sequoia sempervirens. Next base: position 516,161,765 of record VDFB02270651.1, read on the forward strand.
TTTCTACATCAACAATTCTACATGCATCATCCCATGATGGTGATTAAGGCTCTTTATCTTTCTTCTCTCATGTTTTGAGATTTCTAAACTTAACATTGCAACACCTAAAAAGTATTTTCATTCTTGCAAAAGAATCAATTCTTCTCATAATCATTTAGACAAGACTTCTCCATCTAAGTTGGAAAAGTGACATGGGTTTGGATTTAAAATTCTTTCTAAAATTGGATAAATGAGAACAAAAAATAAGTATTCAAAGATAATGTGAAGCATAAACCGTACCTTACAAAAATAGGTTTTGGGTTCTAATATTATCCTTCATATGCATCTCATCCTCCATCATCTATTATATTTATAAATTATTGAGATAAGTGAGCCAACTTTTCTTCACAAGAGAAGGGATTGCCTCGTAGTACTTATCCTTTATCAGAGCAAGAGAATATTTTGTCGAGGCTTCTAAAATCCCACTTGATTACTCCTCCTCTTCCAACATGTAATAAGTTTCATAAAAAATACTCTTTTATGCATATCATCAAGTGCATGGTCATTCCACAAATGAATGTCAGGCCTTGAGCAATAAAATACAACTTATTGATTGTTGTGACCATTTGTTGATTCACTTAATCATTCTAAATGATAAGCTCTACTCTATGGTGTTTCTCCTCACTATGTGGAATTTTTAGCTTCATGTGTTTGCTCATTGCCATTCATGGTAGTACAATCTTGTGTACGACCATATTTTATCTTTGGTAGCAACATAATAGTCTATTTCATGGTTATCCTTTCCTTTGGACTTAGGGGGCAAGGATAACTAGTTTTGGAGGTGTGTATCCTTCTTAAGGATCACCTCTTCATCTCTTGTTTCCTTAAACTATTAGAATAACACTTGTACATAGATATTTTAAGGGCGGTCATATTACCCAATCCATTTCATTGGTGTCTTGTGAGAATGGACTTATTGACATACCCCTATAGTGGCGGTGTTATTTATGACATCTCTTGAGGCATGGTTATCAATTCATCTTGTGTGATGTTAAGCATTTATCTATATCCCATGATGCTAAATGTTTATGAACCTCCTTAGGTGTGGTTAGCAATTCATCCCCCATGACATTAAAATTTTGCACTCCCTAAAGTGTGATTAGAAAAATAGTTAATGGATTTAGCATAATAGATATTTTTGGTTTATGAACTTGAAAATTTTTACATGGCCACTTGGTATCTAGGGTCCATTTAGGATCATGCGGTCCAAACTAGGCCCTTAAGTGGAAATAAAAGTTTAGAAAAATAGAGTTAGGCAACTTGACATAAAAATTTGAATAGGTTATTAACATAATTTAAAAAATATGTAAGAACATAATTTGTAGAAAATTGAATGTAGTTTCTAAGATACTAGTCCTTTTTTAGAAAAAAAAAGTAAATATATTTGGAGAAAATTTGAAATTTCAATGCAGTATTACTAAATTTTCAAGAAAAAAAAAAAATCAGGTGTATGTCTAACCAACCCTTAGTACTAAGATTTTTTTTTTAAAAAACTTTCAATATAAGTAGACACATGCCTAGATGTGCTACACTTTCATAATTTTTTTGCATGTAAATAATTATTTATGAATTTTTTATTAAAACTTTTTAAAAATATAAAAACTTGTTTGTCTGACCACCATAACTTGGTCAAAAAATTATGAAATTCAATTGTTTTTATCCTATAGTATGGGAAGCCTAGAATGCTTTTATCAATAATTGTTTGACCACCATAACTTGGTCAAAAAAAGTGAAATAATTTGAGAATTATAAATGATTTTCAATCAACCTATCAATCAAGATTTTAGTCATAATGCATGTAGAAAATCAATAATAATTATCCATTAAATTTAAAATAAGGCATATCTTATATTGGTGGAAAGTTGAAAATTTTGCCAATAAACCCTTTTCGTTTCATTGAATTTAGATAAAATAAAGTCATCAACCACAAGGGTGAACTTTGGAAAGCTAAGGAAAATTTGTAAATACATTTTTGCAGTTGAATTTCCAAGTATGATACCCTTAGGCCAAATCCCAAGGAAAACTCGAGGGAAATCCAAAGGCTATAGATTTTGTCAAAAAAAATGAATATCCATTTGAAATGGATATTTGTTTCAAACAGACACCCATTCAAAATGGATATCCATTACGTTCAGTGTTTTTAAAATATTTTGTATTATTAATATATAATAAATAAATTATATATTAATAATACATAATATATATTATATAATATATACTTGTAGTGTAGGAAAAAGTATCCCTTTTTCAAACTTAATTTGGGAATTAATATTAAAATGAACTAAACTATTCCTTAATTTAATGTTGTAATATTTATTTTACATTTTCACATTAAGTTTAGGGCCCTATTAATAAAATGGACTTAATTGTTCCTTATTTTTAGTGTTGTGGAGTGTGCCTCTTTACACTTTCACACTTATCTAGGGCTTTATTAATTGAGGTTAATTTTCCTTAATTAGCCCCTTTAATTCAAATATTAGTCTAATTAATTATAATTTACAAAGAGGAAACACAACATTAATTAAAAGCCTAAACATAACACTTATCATTGAGCAATGTGTGTTCTAGGTGAGTGACCAAGGACCCATTCACCCATGGGTGAATGAGAACTCACTTAGACTTGGGACCTAAATTGAAATTATGTTTTTGGTGATATTTTAATGATTTCAAATCTATATTCACATGTCAGCTTGTGTTATTTGAATTTAAAAAAATTAATGTTACTTACCTATAAATATAAGGTCATTTCACTATGTTTCACCTAGCAATTTGAAGAGAGCATTTCTATAGCAAGTTTATGAGATCAAGAGAATTTCAAGGTATTCATGAGAAAATTTATTGAAGAATTATTGCAACAATCAAGATCCTATTGTCATGTCAAATTCTTCTTTCATCATGCATGTTATTAGAGCTAATATGTTGATGTAGTGTTCATAATCCATTCAAGCATTCAAGGCATTATTTCAAATCAAGTTTCAAAATCAAGATCCACATCCATTGAAGTCATTTCATGCTAGTTATAGATCTACATTCCAAGGTTCATCTAAGGTTTTGGTTAGTTGCGACATTACTTTGTTCGTTCATCATTCCTTCATGTTTCATTATTTCATTACAATGTTTAATTACCAAAATGGGGTTTGACCAAGGAAAACCCCCATTCACCAAAACAAAAACATTTTTCCTTCTTGACTTGTGTTTGCAAATTTAGGTGGAAAAACTCTTGAAGAGAAAAAATGAAGTTTTCAAAGTTGTATTTGTTGTCATCATTGTTACAATTTCATGAAAATTCACCTACAAGATTTATTTTTGGCTATATGACTATGAAAATTGGGGATCTCAAAGTAAAAAAATAGGATCAAAGAACCCATAAACCATTTTTACAAATTCTTAGCCATAACCCATTAGCCATAGGGTGAATGAGTCCTTAGTTAGCTTTAGAAAAGCACTTTTGGTAAATGGTACACATCTTCTTACCTCTCTCAAATCTCCAATTTGATTTTTGGTTCCATTAGTATTGAGCTAAATCTTCAAGATCCAAGTTGTAGGTTTCATTTTGGAGTTAGTTTGCTATTTTTAATCTTTCTCCCCAAAGTTTTATTTAGTTAGGATCCCCATCCTTGCAAAAAAAGGAAATCAATAGATTCACACTTTGACTTGACTCACCTCACTTGGTCGATAGTCACTTCATTGTGTGGATATCATTTCCTAATGAAATAGTGGAAGATATGTCCCTAATTGAGTTCATCAACCCCGTTTTAGTGAACTCACCCTTATTTTTCCATTTTTTTTCATTTTGGTGAACCTAGCGTTTGATCAATGCATTTTTTTGATTTTGGAGTCCATTTTCACCCTAGATTTAGATATTGCATTCATTTGCATTGCATTGAATCTAATTTGGGGTTGTTTAGCTTGCATTAAATTTTCATTTCATTTAGGGGTTTTAGGATTGAATCTTTTCATTCTTGAAATCTAAAAAATACAAAAAAAATCAGTCATTTTGCAAATCATTTACATAGCATTGCATCATCATTTACTTGCATTTGAAAATTGAAACAAAATTCCACATCAAATTAGGTCTTCTAGTTTTTCATTTTTTCATATTTTGTATTTGTATTCAACCTTAATTTCACAAAAAAATTAAACTGTAACTTATTGTTTTAGATAAAAATCTAGAAACCGTTGATGTGTTTTTTATGCACTTCTCAACATAGGTAATTAATAGGTGCATCACCTCTCTTTAAAGACAAACTCCAACAACAAGTTGCTAAAAATCACCCCAAGGTCTCTTGGGTGTCAGGTCATGACTTGCTTGGAATGTCTCAATTGTTTCATGTGATTTGCTGGTAATCACAGGGTGGACTTACAAATGAGTTACAAAACGGGGAAGTTGGGTCTACAAATGGAGTTCCAAGGTGTAGAAATTGATGTGCAATTGTTGTAGGTTCAAAATAGTAGTCTAGAACTCCTATTCCATCATCAGATTTGGCTTTACAATGTGCAATGAACCTTGCCTAAGGTTACTATTAAAAGAAACAAAAAAAGGGCAGGGGAAGGGAGAAGTTCCTAGACCTGAAACTATGAATGAGTAGTGGTCATGGAGGCTAGTATACTAGAAAAACTTCCCAAACTGGATTTTTCTTGGCCAAGAGGAACCTACAATTACACAAAACTAGTGCAATCTTCTAAGGGCTGCAGATTTTCAGATTGCACACATAGATCATGAATATGCAATTGAACTAAGTTGCAACAATGAAGTAAGGAAGCCTAAAGTAGCTTTACAAAGTGATTCATCATAAAAAAACCACAAAAAGCATGAGCTGGAAATTCATCAAATACTATAACAACAAATGCTATCATCACTTCCATTCAAGAAACTACAACTAAAATTAATATGGAAGTAGAACCATGCGCGCATAATGAACAAACTCAAAAGAAACACCCATAAATCATGCAATGTTACTTTCTATTACTGCAAAATGCCTTTACATCAGTTCTCCAACCATTTACAAATGAGAGGGGGACCCCTATTTATAGTTTTCCTATTTATAGCTAATTGCCCTTTTGCTATAGCTGAAATTGTTCAAAAGATACCTTCTTGTTGGTGCATCTGTAGTATCCTTCAACCAATCAAGTGTACTTTGTTTGTAGACCTGCACCATTGTGGGACAACTTAGCTTCCTCCCGATTTGATGGGGAAGCCCCTGATGGATCATGATTGTTTGATAGAAAAATCAGACGACCCCTTTGAATGTTCACAATAGACAATCCTCTAATTTCCTTTGGTACTAACCCCTTGGTTATGCAGCCATGTGTTTATCAATCTTTCTTTTTTATGCAACCTTTAGTTTGTTGGTCTTTCCTTTTGACAAGTCATCTATCATTTAGGCAATCATTTCCCCTTGGGGATCATCCTTATCCCAGGATTACTTTCGTAGGAGGACAAGCGAAAGCACCCCATCAATATGCATGGTCTGTGAAGTGATGCTCCAACCTTGACCGGGCTCCATGGATGGTTTTGATTGATATTCCCCCATGCAAACATAGCAAGTGGTATATGGGTTCTTCATCAAATTATATTCCTTGTAATTTCATCTTCTCCCTTCCCTCCTGTATCAAGTCTCGAGTCAAAACTGCTTTTAGTGGGGCTCTATGGATAATGTCGTAGGCTTCCTTGATGGTATCCATTCTATGATAAGAGCCCTACATAAAATAATAGTTTTGAATTAAGTTCATGCAAGTAATGATATGAAAATCTCTAAACATGACTATTTGACGTCCATGTGACCATATAATCCATATTTTGCATGATTGCTTAATTATAATTTAAGTAGTCCCATTACTTTTGGGAAATCAATGACAAGTGATAGTAGTGCCAAAAGGCTCAAATTGCTTAAAAAGAGGGCACCTTATACCTCATGGTATGGATTAGAAGCATGCTAGGGATTCTAGTTTCATTTGGATCTTTTCCTTAGAGAAGACTACTTTATTGAATGTGCCCATCAGCCTTCCTATTTTACAACAATCACCCCCATCCTAGACGGCCCCAAATTTTTCCCACTTACTAAATGGGCTAATGCCATGAGTCAAGGCTAGAGTGTGTTTTCCATTTCCCCTATTCACCATTTTGCTTTGAGTGAATAATAATAATAATATCCTAGCTTGGTCATCGTGTTTGTCCTATGGCCATTATGGGTTGGGGGTTATGAGATTACAAGGTTGTCTCATGAAGACTTCTAGGAAATGGGCCAAGTGGTGCATAAATAAAGGCACGGGCTGCCGTGAAGAAGATGACATCCTGAAATGGCCATCCATGCTGCAGAACCCGCAAGCGAGAATTTCGTCTCCTAGTAGCTTGCAAATGGGGGGGAAGGGGTATGGTATTTTGATTTACCTTGTCACTTCATCAAATCAACACTTTGTGCCCTCACATCACAATATTCCATTGATTAAGTAGCTCGCATCACCATGTAGAGAGAGTTCTTGTGGGCACTGTAAAGGTGGACTCCGTCGGGTAGATGAATGTGGACAGCTGCCATACAATTTCCATTAGAAAACTACACAACCATAGTAGCTACCTGATTAGTGGAACTCGCACAAAGGAAATGGTTGAGGCAATAGCGAGCCTTGTAGGAAAGATGTCTGTTAGTTTTATACTAAAGTCTCTAGCTCCACAGATAGACGTTGATATCCCTGTCTCCTCAAAAATTACTCCCATCCATACCACTGCCCAACCGATCACCAAAGATTCAAAAATTCTCTTGTGACACAAACGTAATCGCATCACAGGCTTGGAGGCACTTTGAGGCGTTTGTGAGGAACGAGGGAGCGGGTGGTGATTAGGTACCCACAGAATACCAACTTCACTAAATGCTTTGAAGCATCATTTACCCACCTTTGTTGATCAAGAACATTACACCTTTTTCCCCTTGCCATTTTGATTTGCTAAATCCATAGTGTATCACCCACCATAAATTTCTTCGAATGTATTATGCAGCACGATCTCAAGATGAGTCAAATGACTCCAATTTTCCCATTGAATTCTGTCTTTGGAGTTTATATGATGAATGAGAGATGACATTGGCTATTGTGGGATAGGCATGGTGAATGTCTGAGATCATTCATTACTATGCAATGGAAAGTCTCTCGAACTTATGGATTCAATCTGCCCACCAACGATTATGATTAATGTCTTCACAAAGTACAGTTGGATTATTAGCATGAGTATGACACGTTGGTTGGATGATGAATTGTGAGAGGCCTGGTCTTTGTCTAGCTTGTAACATCTCCATCGATTTAGACTTTCGAAACATGCATAGATAGATTCAAATAGGGGAACATTTAGTATTAAGGACACAGTGGCCTCACGTAGTGGGAACCTGTAGGATGGCTATTGTTAGATCAAAGAAGGCAGGATGTTGGTAAGAATCACTGTTTGGATAGCCTTGGTGGTGGTAACCTTTGCAGCACTTGGAGTGGCGGGTCCCACACGTCAGGATTCTGGGGAGGGGAAGCCATCTAGGTCTCAACTAAGGTAACCTTGACCCTCGCAATGAACCACCCACAAACCTTTCGATGGAAGGCCTTAACCAAAAGCTTCCTAGTAAACCACCAACTCCTCCATCCAGGCACGGTATCCTCTTATAATCGCCATTTGAATAAATCCCTTTACAAATTCAGTTGGTTCATTACAGGCTTCTCATGTAATGGTTTTAGAGCTGAGGACTGTGGAAGCCGAGATGAAAAACCACTCATTCGACATCTCCAAGCATAAGATTCATGCAAGTAAAGCATGGAGATGAGAGTGCTAGGAAAAGGTAGGTCATGGATGTCAAATTGAATATTGAATTCCACCAGAAAATGAGCTCTCTATTTTTCTTCCAGGGGCGCCACAATTCAATCAAATGAAGATAAGGAGGAAGGCTGCATTTATCGTCGCGTAGCTTCAAAATGCTGAAAGTTCAGGAATGTCTCCCCACCGAAGTCTGCATGGGCATCTACCTACTCACATCGTTTCATGATAGAGCCCATGGTTTTTCCACAATGATTTGTTGAACGAAAAGCCACCTCATGGGATTTTTCTCATAATGCAAGGATGTTGTGATCCTTGTAAAATTGCAAGAGGAATCCTTCGCTTTGCACAAAAAATATTTTAAATTTAAAAGAACCTTTAGAATTCATCCTACTTAGTCAATGTCGAACACCCCTATATATGATCCTGCCTTAGAATTGTATGTTGTTGTGACGGGTCCTATGGGTGACATCATTGAGAAGGTCGTTGAGACAGTGATAAGGGAAATAGGCCCCATTGGGGAGGAAGCCATCCATGAAGGCCATCCCTAGTCTAGTTTGTAGCAGCCGTCGAGAGAGCCTAGGAGCCCACATAAGAGTTCTCCGAGGAGAAAGATTGGTGAGTTGCTGTGACTGGAAGGCCATGTGAATGTTGTCCATAGAGCTGGAGGAGATGAGAGCTCCTATTTGCAAAACACCTAAGCTGAACCATGAAGATCTCCAAGGAAATTGAAAACTTTTGGTGATATTCAATCATTCTAACTTCTTCATTCATGTGAGCCATGCCTCGTATAATCTTCCCTTCGTCCAATCGAAACGAATAAAGGGTAGTGCTATTAGTGTTTCTACAGGTCCAAAGTACAATGATATCCTACTTTCCTTGGATCTCATTATGACTTTGCTTGAAATGTTGTATTTTCTTGTTAATTCATAGGCCAATCACAAAAGGAGGGTGGTGGGATATTGTTTGCAGCTTGTCGTAGTTGATGGCCGAGGAAGCAGCGTCATGGTGAATGACGACATTGAAAATAGTAGAACCCACAAGGAAGTTAGTTGACCATAGGTCTGCGGGTGAATGGAGGCAGAGTGGCGAAGGTCATTTGTTGTGATGATGATACCACCAAGAAAATAGTTGGGAGAGGGAATAATTCCACATTTTGGAACTCACATATGCGATAGTTTTCTGCCACACCTAGCCTTCTTATAAATCTTCAAAATTTATCAACTCCTTGAATGTTTACAATCCCGCAGCCCCTATACTTTGCATATTTTCCAAGACATTGTTGGAGAGCTAATATCGACAGACAATTTCATGCTTGTGTGTTTGAATCATTATTCACCTTCAATGCATAGAGGGTTACTCACCTAGATATTCTCTTTTCCCCTTAAAATATTTGAGCCTCATGAATCCTTATGAGAAAAATCTAATGCCAAGAACGATGATGCAACCTGACCCATGAGACTTTATAAAACTGGTTGATGCTTGAGAGAGATTTCATGGCAGAACTCCATATTCATAGGGGTAAGAATCAGTGGAAGACAATAATGATATCACTCTTTGGATGATTAGAGAGGTTGAGGATCCCACATGGGGAAGTCTCAGGAGTGGGCTGCAGATGACAGTATGTGGAGCGTCATGACGAGGACATTGTCACCAAGCAACAACAATGAAGGGGTGGAAGCCTGCACTATGGGCTTCGCATGGGAAATCTTCATTGAGGAACCCGTGGGTGAAGGAGTGTGGATGGTTGGGGCTAGGATTCTATTTTATGACGTCAAGGTGATAAACAACAGTCACCGCAGGAAGGTCCACAAGAGGGCGATGGCATTGATGGGTTGTGGGTGTGTGGAATGGGTAGGTAGTGAAGGGTGGCCATTGCAAAATGACATTGAGGTGATGGCCTCCCATAGGCGGTGGCCCGCAAGGGTGTACCTTCCTATAAACTTGGACTTTGGGGTTCACCTACAGATGCAAAGTCTCATTCTAAGGAAAAGGTCAATACAAGTCCCATGAAATGGGGTGACATGTGAACTTAGTCATTTAGATGATGGTGGTCGGGTTCAGGCAAGCCACACACAAAGAGCCACAAAATTTTAGACTTAGGTAATTTTGGAAGCAACGGGCTTAGGGTTGGCAGGGCCAAATGTAGAGCTGGCCATGCGGGAGGCAGTGAAGAGTTGACCACTTCTAAAGTGGTGAAATGGGGATAGAAACCCACATAGGGTGACCCGTAACTATGGGTCCATGAAGCATGAAGGATGCAGCGATGACAATGGGTGAGGGGACCACATGTAGGGTGGATGTGGGGGCCTGCTTGCAGGTGAACAATGGAGTAGAATGATGAATGATAGGAGGATACCTGCTAATGTAGGTCTGAAAGGTTCGACAAAGGCCAAGCGAAAAGAAATGGGAAACCTGTAGGGTCCAACCCACAGAAGAAAAAGACTTGGTGAAAATCAGCTAGGTGAATTGGGCCAATATGAAATTGATCATTTTAAGGCTCATGACTGATTTGGACTTGGAAATAGGGGTGCACAAAATGAGACAGGGTCAAAATGACTCGACCTGAGCAAAAAGAGGGGGTCCCTGCTATCAGCGGGGCGTGTGTGCAAAACATGCACAACAGAAACCACTGGAATCAACTCAGAAATATGTAAAAAAAAATTTTAAAACCCTAACCTAGGACCCACTCTCCCTTGGGTGAATTAGTCCCTCATTAGGGTCATTTCTTGAATTTTTGGGCATCAAAACATTTGTTTCAGCATTCTATTTCGTTGTTTTTAATTTTTTGTTTTAGTTTTTGAATTTTTTTGTTGAGTGAAATTGATCATATTTAGATTCATTTGATAAATTTAGTGCATTGTGTTATTTCAAATTGCATTTACAAGACATCATTTTCAGGTTTTTGAATTGTGTAATTAGAAAATTCCCTTGTTATAAATTTGAAAAATCTAAAAATCCCCTTACATTTCAAATAATGGACATGTGCATTGGTAATTTATGGAAGTCTTTAACATCTTTAGTTGATGTTTCAAGTTGTGTTTTTGGAAATGATCCTAATACAATTAAACCTAATCATGCTCAACCAAATCCTAATGAGTTTCCTTATGAAGTTGACATCATTAGAGAAGATGATGATAGCATGAGCAATTTCATAAATGATTTCCTTCACAATCTTGAGAACAATTCATCCTTTTACCCATCCATGCAACAAAAAACACCCCCTACCATCCCACCACTTGAGATGTTTGGTCTTTTAATCTTGAAAGTCAGTCTAAACCTCCAACAATAAGTGAACCTTTCTCCTCTAATCAAGTGCATACATATCCATCGTATGTTAACAAAGTGACCACACCTATCAACCTAGAAGAGAATTATGGCCAAGACTTTAAGATTTTAACTAAACAAGGATGTTAAATAACTAATGAGTATGAAATTCACAAAATTTTAGAGCAACTTCCTATTGAAGACACTAAGGGACTAGGATATCAAAATCTTTATCCCTTTACATCTTCTAAGGATACAAATGTCCTCCCTCATTATGATGAAGAAATGTCTCACAAGGATGATAGGATCACTTTAGATCCTTCTCCTTCCAATCCACCTTAATGAGATCCTGAAACAAGCAAGAAATACAAACCTTACAAACTCAAAAAAAAAATATTCCTACATACTAAAACACAAATTGAATGAAAAATGAAACACCTTCTTCATGAAGGATGAATTACATTTCCACCTCCTAGTAAGGGTAGTTTATTGATGAGTGTTGTGCCTTAAGGATGATCCTTGAGAACTTTGATATGATAGAGATAATCCCTTAAAGCATGAGCTTTGCTCCTTGCCATGTAATATTTGTAGGATCATAATATGCTCATCATTACATGTTTAAAATTCATTGCAAATCATTCTATTTATTGCAAGGATCTCCTATGATGCAATGAGAGAGGTCCTGCAAACAAACCAAACACAATTCCAATCTGCAACAACAATTGTCAAATCACAATCTCATCAAAATTTCATCATTTCATCAAATCAACTCTTTCCCTAGTAGCACTGGGAAACCACTCAATCAGGTACAACTTCACTATCTCATCCTTTCAAACCAAGACTTGACCAATTTCAGGGACCATTTTGAAGGTCTAAGACATATCAACAATTCACCAATGACTCCTTTGTAACAACTCACTCAAAACAAGGGTTTTATGCCTTTTAGGGCTCAAATTATCCCTCTTTTGCAAAGAAACCACTCACAAATATTTTCCAAACTCTTCAAACTCTTTTGAGAAGTAGTAAAAAAATTTCAAAACCAAGGATTCTTCAATCAGATCTCAAGTATTCAACCTTCCAATGACCAAACTACAAAACCCTCTCTTTATGCCTGAGAACCCGAGGGCTTATTGGAAATCTTATTTTCAATCCTATCACAACCCAAATATTACTTAAAATAGGACCTATTTGGCTTGCTTAGACTTATTTCATCAAGAAATCACACTGGCCCAACACAAAACCCACTTTTACTCTCCAAAACCTCACTTATCCACATGGAAATCAACAATTTCAGACTTAGGGCTTCATGCCCAATGTTTTTCCAGACCTCCCCTGCTCACACAAAACTCTCATACACCTTTTATTATTAGTCCAAACTAATTCCTCAAGTCACAGAAGCTACAAAAAAAGGAATGGGTCAATTCTCCATTTTATTGACTCAAAACTCTTTAATTCACAAACTTAGGCTGGTTGTAGTAAATTAACAATAAATTACACCAAACCTAATAGAAACCCTTCAAGATAGATTCAAATGAAAGTAGAAATACAATAATACAAAATTCTCAACAAATTTGAATCAAAGAAGAGCCATAGAGGCCGTACAGTCCTTGAAATCTTCAAAAAATACATAAAATTGATGCAAAAATAGAGTTTTATTAAATCTCCAATCTTCCAAATGGCTTCAAAAACAATTTCATTGAGTTCTACAGCTTATTTATACTTGTTCCCTCCTAAAAAAAACTTTTCCAACTCCCACAAACTAACTTTTAAATGATATGACCATTGGTCTTCCCTAAAATTCAAAATTTTACAACTTTTCAAATCTTGCATTTTTTTCACAATTGCAACCTTTTAACTTTTTGCACATTTGAAACCCAAATCATCAAAGCACCTAGACATGACACCAAAATGACTAATTACATCAAAAAAATGGTCTCAAGACCTTATTTAGATAAAATTCTCAAAACTCCTAAAGACTACACCTTATCTTCATGGATTGACAAAACTTATTCAGAGGTGCTCTTGCACCATAGAACCCACTTTGAAAAATTTCCAAGTCTCTTGGAAAGATTCTTGTAGCTTGCTTGTGCTCTCCACGCTTTAGTCTTCCTTGCATTATTTCATTAGGTTCATCTTACTTTGATTCTTCATTTTCTTCAACATTCTTGTATTCGCTAACTCTTATACTCTGCTCCAACTATCCACTCTACTCTATGGGGTGCCTTTCCACTCTTCTATCATCAAATACTACTGTCACATATTTTCAACTGTACTCACTTTCTCAACAACTTCCATCACTTGTTTCAATTTTTTTTTCTTATTACATTGTCCTTTAGCCTCTTTATCTACAACTTTACCACTGTCAAACTCAAAAATTTATGTACCATTAGTCTTTTTTGTCCTTCTCAAACCTATCACTATCCTTTCCTCTATCTTAACACCATCACCAACCTTTATCTTCTTGTCCTCTATCTTTTCAACATTGTAATCCTCTGTACCAGTAGCCTTACTATCCTTTGGCCTATCATCATCAAAACTCATTGTACTATCATCCAATGTCTTCTCTTTCACTGTCTTGTCAATTCCATCAATCACTATCACAATGTCACCATTCACTGTCTCTTTCTTATTACAAACCACTATCTTCCTTTAGACTATCTCACCAATTCCATCAACCACTATGGTTTCATCTCTTAACTATCTTCTTGCTTTGTTCTTTGTTACCCCAACCATGATGCAATCACTCTTTACATGCCTTCCCAAAGGCTCCCCAACCTTTCTCTACAATTTATCAGTCTGAAACTCATTCTTTTCAGCCTTCTTTTTCCTAGCATTTAACTGCAAGTGAATCTCATGCTCTCTTCCTACTATCCTATCTTTACCATACCTTGTATTGGCTACCAAATCTATATCCTTACCTTTATCAATAGTTAGAAACTCCTTTCTCCCTAACATGGTGATTTCACCATCCTCATTTACTCCTTCATTCAATGGAGTTAGAATAAGATCTCTCCCATCCTTTTCAATGATGTATGTGTTTTGTCTACCATTGTACAAGGCTGACCTATCAAACTACTAGGGCCTTCCTAACAACCAACATATGGAAAAAATTCATGGGTAGTACATCACAAAATACTTCATATTTATACTATCAAATCTGAAACTCAACTCTTGCTTGTTCTCTCACCACCAAAGACTGATTATCACTAACCCATGAAACCCTATATGGATTTTCCCTAGGCACTTTTTGAAAATGCAACTTTTCCACCATTTCACTAGACACAATGTTATCTATACAACCTGAATCAACAATCACTTTGCATACCTTGTCTTTACATCTGCAGGCTATCCTGAACAATGCTCTTCTTTGAAGCAACTCTTCCTCCTTTGTTGTCTTCAAAAAAAATTTCTTCATTATCAACATCTATCCAACTTCTGTAGTAGCAACCAATCAATTTGGGCTTGAACTACTTTCAACTTCATCTTCATGAAAAATTTGTGCTCTCCTATCTTGTTTTCTTTCTCCTCCACTTGTTGATGAACCAACCTTCTCAGGGAGCTTCCAAGTAGGATGACCATACTCTTGACAATGATAACATCTACCTGCAAAAGTGTTAGAATTCCTTCTACCTCCAAATCTGCTTCTTGTGCATCTATATCCACCTCTAAAGTCTACAAATTGTTCATCTCTCTTGCTTGGTTCTTCTTGATTTTCAATTGCTTGTCTTGGAGTAGAAAAATATCCTCTTCCTCTCATGGTACTTCCTCTTCCTATTACTATTTTCTCTTGTCTTCTCTTCACTTTATCTTCATCCTTCAATGCCATTTGATAACATTCCTCTACGCTCCTAGGATTTGTCAAATCCAACTCATCCTGTATGTTCATTCTCAAGCCACCCAAATACCTAGCTATCTTTTTATCTTTATTTTCATTGAGGTTAGATCTCATACTCAATTTATAAAATTCTTTAGTTTATTCCTTTACATCCATTTCCATTTTCCTTAAATTTTTCAATATCTTAAACATTTGAATTGAATAATCTGAAGGGAGAAACTTACTTTTTAACTTTTCTACCATCTTGTCCCATGCCACAATTTTAGACTTTCCTTGCTTTCTTTGTTCTAACTACAAATAATCCCACCATACAAGTGCATGACCTTTAAGCTTTTTTTTTGCAATCTTGACTCTCTACTCCTCAAGAATCTCTTCACATTCAAAATAGTTGTCGAAAGAAGATATCCAATCTAACAATTCCTCTTCATTCATATTTCCTCCAAACTTTTGCACATCAATTTTCACCTTATACTTGTCACCTTTTACTACCTTCAACAGCTTGGCCATTCTCTGATCTTCTGGATCAAGTTCTTCATCTTCAAACTCTTCATCATCTCCTTCCTTTGATTCACTGCTTTCAACTACTTCTCTTCTCTTATTGGTTTCTAAGGCTGCCAATCTCTATTTTAGTTGTCTAATTTCTCTTATGTACTAAATCCTCAATTCATTCATCTCCTTTGATGTATTCTTTCCTTTTGGAGGCATCTTCACAATCTTGCCTCTTCACCTTCCAAGCTTTCTCTTACAATTTGCAACTTTCTCCTACAAGAATCTGGTAGCTTTGCTCTGATACCACCTTGATGCAATGAGAGAGGTCCTACAAACACACCAAACACAATTCCAATTTGCAACAAAAATTGTCAAATCACAATCTCATCAAAATCTCATCATTTCATCAAGTCAACTCTTTCCCTAGTAGCACTGGGAAGCTACTCAATCGGGTACAACTTCACATCTCATCCTTTCAAACCAATACTTGACCAATTTTTGGGACCCATTTTGAAGGTCTAAGAAATATCAACAATTCACCAATGACTCTTTTGTAACAACTCACTCAAAACAAGGTTTTTACACCTTTTAGGACTCAAATTAGCCCTCTTTTGCAAAGAAACCACTCACCAATATTTTCCAAACTCTTCAAACTATTTTGGGAAGCAATACAAATATGTCAAACCAAGGATTTTTCAATCATATCTCAGGTATTCAACCTTCTAATGACCAAACTACAAAACCCTCTCTTTATGCCTAGGAACCCTAGGGCTTATTGGAAATCTTGTTTCTAATCCTCTCACAACTCAACTATCACTTCAAATAGGACCTATTTGGCCTACTCAGACTTACTTCATTGATAAATCACATTTCCCCAACACAAAATCCTCTTTTACTCACCAAAACCTCACTTATCCACATGGAAATCAACAATTTTAGACTTAGGGCTTCATGCCCAACATTTTCCTAGACCTCCCCTACTCACACAAGACTCTCATAGACCTTTTATTGCTATTGTAGACCCATTCCTCAAGTCACAAAAACTACAGAAAGAGGAATGGGTCAATTCTCCATTTTATTGACTCAAAACTCTTGAATTCATAAACTTAGGCTGGTTGTAGTAAATTAGCAATAAATTACACCAAACCTAATAAAAAACCCTTCAAGATAGATTCAAATGAAATTATAAATAGTATACTATAAAATCCTCAACAAATTTGATTCAAAGAATAGTTGTACGGGTCGTACAGTCCCTAAAATGCTCAGAAAATACAAAAAATAGATGCAAAAACAGAGTTTTATTAAATATTCAATCTTCAAAATGGCTTCAACAAATATTTCATCAAGTTCTACAACTTATTTATACATGTTCCCTCCTAAAACAACTTTTCCAACTCCCACAAACTAACTTTTAAATGATATGACCGTTGGTCTTCCCTAGAATTCAAAATTTTACTACTTTTCAAATCTTGCATTTTTTTCACAATTGCAACCTTTTAACTTTTTGCACATTTGAAACCCAAACAATCAAAACACCTAGTCATGACACCAAAATTACTAATTACATCATAAAAATGGTCTCAAGACCTTATGTAGATAAAATTCTCAAAACTCATAAATCCTACACCTTATCTTCATGGATTGACCAAACTTATTCAATGGTGCTCCTACACCATTGTTCTAATCATTCATCTTGACTCATCCTTGTCTTGCACTTAGTGGGGGCAAGGGGTTAGATAGCCTTGTCCTATTTTTGGTGCTCAATGTTGTTCCTTTGGCTAGTTGACCTCCTTCTGCATATAGTGAACAAGGTTGGGATGTAGATGATCTACTATTGGTTGACTCACATGTGCCATACTAGTACTTTGTTTTGTTTTCTTTTGCACATTTCTTTATGTGATTTCATGTGTGTAATGTGATCCCCCATACTATCTTGTGTGATGTATCTCTCTTCATGTGCATTCCTCTATTTTTATTACATTCTTCTATATGTTGTAAACATTTATCTTTTCATTTGTCTTGTGATTTCCTTTTGGGATGATGCAAGGCATCGAGACATCTAGGTCTCTTCCATGTTGACCCAAAATATTTTTCTTTGTTTTCACTCTCTATGTGTCATTCTTCCTATTCTATGAGTATTTGGGGAATAATGATGTTTCCAAGCTCTATAATCACATTGTAGCAAAGATATACTGACCTCGAATCTATAGATCCCTTATGTGTTTTTGGGGGAAACCCCTTCCTATTTTTCATGATTTAGTTTCATTCAGGAACATATGACTTGGCATAGGGCTTTCTGAATAAGGTTTCATTTCTTCTTCATTGGCTACTTTAAAGAAATTTCTCATAGCAACGGTGTTAGGAATCGCTTTAAAGTGGGGGCGTACATTGACATCCTCATGTTTCTTTGTGCGATTTTATTTCTTATTATGATACATCATTTTCTTGGTGGTGTCATTGGGTTTGATGTCCTCCGAGAGCATGATATTTCTTAGTGTATGACTTTCCTCTTAGTGGTGATGCTATGTGTTTCATTCCCTAAGTTGTGATTCTCTTATCCTATATTTTTCCTCTCTTGGAGACATTAGGCATGATGATCCCTAAGAAGAGACCTTACACAAATTAAGTGAAGTCCCTTTGAACAAATATATTTGCATTATTGTTCATAAGTGTTTAGCATAATACAACTTGTTAACCTTGTGAAGCTTGAACCCCTTTTCAAGGAAACCAAGCATATATAACACACCTTGCTTGTTAGTAGAGCCTTTCCCTTGTTCATAATGTGCTTATCATAACACAACTTGTTAGGCCCTATAAATCTTGAAGCCATAAGAGTGTGTGGTGCGCTATCATAGTTGCTAGAAGGATAGCTTTGGCATGGTTAGTACAATGGGAGCCTATAGACCTAGCATGACTTTCTCACTAAGCCACTTTCCTGGGAGCTCACCTAGTGGACGGATTGAGGTTCCATTATCCCCGAATGAGCACTTGAATTTTTTGAATAGTGGACATCGAGTTCTTCTTGTGAACATATTGGAAAAATAGCTTAGACATCTTCCACATCATGTTGGACAGTCAAGGCTTGATCTACCTCCCTTTTCTTTAGGTCTTGGATTTTGTATGATTGAGAATCTTTGTCATTGTTGAACACATATGTGTTTTGAATTTCTACTTTAGTGTGAGTTTGACATGAGGTCATCCTCTCACTAAAGTGAGGGCTAAATGTAGTTTAGGAAAAAGTATCCCTTTTTCACACTTAATTTGGGAATTAATATTAAAATGAACTAAATTATGCCTTAATTTAGTAAATTTTAATATTTATTTTACATATTCACATTAAGTTTAGGGCCTTATTAATAAAATGGACTTAATTGTGCCTTATTTTTAGTGTTGTAGAGTGTACCTCTTGATACTTTCACACTTATCTAGGGATTCATTAATTAATTGAGGTTAATTTTCCTTATTTGGCCCATTTAATTCAAATCCAAGCCTAATTAATTACAATTTTTGAAGAGGAAACCCGACATTCATTAATGCCTAAACATAACACTTCTCATTGAGCAATGTGTGTCCTAGGTGAGTGACCTAGGACCCATTCATCGATGGGAAAATGGGTCCTCACTTAGACCTAGGACCTAAATTTAAATTATCTTTTTGGCAATATTTTAATGATTTCAAATCTATATTCACATGTCAACTTGTGTTATTTGAATTTCGGGAAATTAATGTTACATACCTATAAATATAAGGTCATTTCACTATGTTTCACCTAGCAATTTGAACAATACATTCCTATAGAAAGTTTATGAGATCAAGATAATTTCAAGGCATTCAAGAGGAAATTTATTAAAGAATTATTGTAGTAATCAAGATCATATTGTCATTGTAGACATAGAAAATGTACTAATTGACATTGCACATCTGATCCCGATCACTAACACCATTTCATCCTAAATCATCCCTCGGTCTAACCATTTAATTGAATACATTTATTTGATTAAATTCATCAATGTTCCTCTCTTAATTAAATAAATCATTTATCTAATTAAGTCATCCTTTCTTGCTAATTGAATCAATCAGTCTGATGTAATTATCCCTATTTAATTAAATAATCAATTTTATTTGCTTAAATCTCTAAAGTCCATCCATTAAATTAAATAAATTAAAACCTTATTTAGTTTAAATCTAACTTCATCTCCTTGGTTAAATAAAATAAAAATCTTTATTTAATTAATCTTGAAATCATATTCTTCTCATATATTTAAATCAATCGATAAATCTAAACCAATATGTCACATATTTTGACCTCTCATTAAATTAATTAACCTTTATTAATTTAATCTCTTCTCATGTGTCCCATCCTCTAGCTTTTTAAACTTGCACAAAAAAATAGATTTAATTCATTTATTAAATCTCTATTTTCTCTCAAAAGGCATAATAAAGGAATATTCCTCAAATTTGAATTCAAAATCTAAGTGGACTTTGTCCTTCCAACAAGGCATTTACTCAACCTAAAAGGTCCTTTTTCCTTGAGCCAAGTGGCATTCAATGCACATTCTTTCCCTCTTACATGTCATTTCAACAATTTCAAATTTCAAATATATGCATTTATTGGCACATTCTTCAAAACTTGCACATCCTTCATCCATTCACATGTTGACAAGTGACACCTTGTCATTGGTGGATCTTTAGTCCCACATTGCTCCATTTTGGACATCTCTTCAACTTCACATTCTATAAATAAGAGGCTTCATTCCTCATATGATCATCCACAACTTGAGTAAACTTACTATACTCAAATTCATAACAATTTTCATCCAATTTCATCCAATCTTAGCTAGGTTATGCATATTTTTATCTTGGAGCACATTGGAGGTCTTCATCAAGTGGATCACTCTTCATCATCAATCATCTTCATCACATCATTGGAGTTGGGAAAGAGCCAATTTTCACATCAAATTGGCACCAATGCCCTCAAGAGATTAAGAGTTTGCTTTGTTTTAGAATAGGATTTGATATTTTTGTTTTAAGTGTGTTGTGTTCTTCATTTCATTCCTTTTCTCTTACATTCAAATGGATTTCTTAAGGAATATATATTCTACCTTGCATTTAATCTTATTAATGTGTTCATTTGTTGTTTTCTTGCAGGTATAGGACATTGGTTCACATTTTGGCACTAGAAGGAGGGAAAACTAGAAGATCAAATCACGTTTTTTGGGAAAATTCTGTGATTTTTTGTGTTTTTGTGTGTTTACAAAAAAATCCACCACTGGAAGCTCAGTGTCACTATTTAGCACCATTGAGAACTCAACATCGCCATATCGCACTGCTATAAACTTCAAACTGTGACGCTCCCTACTTCTTGCCAAGAATTCAAATTTTCAAACATCACTGCTAACCAGAATAGCGACGCCTTCATGCTCACTGGTCTGGTTGCAGAGCAATGCTGACTGGTAAGCGACACTATACAACACCGTTGGTGTTTTCAAACTACGATTCCTTCGTGGGTTGCACCACTAGAGGGAATTAGAAAGTGAAAATTTATTTATAACATGTTCCTTTTATCAAAATCTAGTTATTTGGTCTGTTTTATGCTTTCTTGACCTTTGTTTTTGCAGAACCTAACTGATTTTCTTGTAGGTTGGATTGATCAAAGGTGAAGAGGAAAAGAAGCATGAAGACCTCATTTCATGATACCAAGTGTTTTTAAACACTCTATTGTTTTTTCAACACTCTTAGAGGATTCATTATTCCTCTTAAGGAAAATTTTTCTATATTTCATGCTTAGGACTCACTAGTTTCATTTTGGGCTCTAAAAAGAACATTTTAAATTCTTGTTACAAAAGGAGCTTAAAATGAACTTTAGGACACAAACTTGCTAGATTTTTTTTGGGGCTAATAATTGAACAAGGAAAATTCTCACACACCATTTGGTGCTATAAAAAGGAGTCATTATTGCTTTATTGGACTAAAAAGAACATGTTCTACTTTTTTTTCATGATCATTTACTCAAAGTAACACCATTGAAAAGATGTATGCACTTCTCTCGCGCCTCACAGCGATCTTGAGAATCAAAAGGATTTTTGGTTGTCTTAGGTTGGGATAAAGTAATTGCCTCCACACTTCATTTTGGAACTAAAATTGAACAAAATATCTTGCGAGTGTGAGCCAAACCTATTGCATGTATTCTCTCTTTGTTTCTCAACAAAGATCGATTGAGTTACAGATGTGTTTGCTCACTATTGTTTATCTTAGAGGGCTTGCCTTGGGGAAAAAGTACTTACCCAAGTGAACAACTCAACTAGTAACACTCTGAAACCAAGAGTATTTCTAGATGGGATATAAAAGTGGGTACTAGAACAAAGGCCAGTATCACGTGGTTGGCTCTTACGAGAAGGGAAGCAATGGTCTCTCACCATGTTGGGTCAACTCCTACAAATGGAAAGTTTGAATTAAAACCCTTGTTGTAGAAATGCAAAAAATCCTATCTGTTTGTTGGTGCAAGAATAGTCATTCTAAAGCCACCCCACACTTTTACAGTCTTTAGTAGAAATGGAAAGCATTCCATGGGAGTTTCATGGGTGTTTATGCTTGGCTACCCCATATAAGTGAGTGCCTTGGAGGGGAGCGAGTGGAGTCAAGCATCTAACCATTCACTAAAGATAAGCATAGCTGGACTTGTCCAAGTGGGGACCAACAAATATAGTCTTTCATATCCATAAGGTTGTGCTTGTTCTTGGTTACAAAACACTTTGCTTGTTTGAAAACATTTGGAAACAAACATTTAACATAATCATTAAAATGTCAAACCCTTTAGGAGGCAAATACAATTGACCAAATTCATGAGTTATTGCTTTCCCTTGGGATTTTATCCTTAGAGGTTTCTAAACACTTGGATTTGCATCTCAAATTTCCTACTAAAGTTAAACAATAGGTAACCCTTGCCTTGATTTCATCAAAATTCCACATAACATACTTTGTGGGATTTCAAGAAATTGGGACATTGGACATCTAGTTTGAAAACATAATCAAAGAAGTGTTTGTGGTAAAAAAAATCACTAAGCGAAGATAAAAAAATTGGCCCTCACACATGTGTTAGTTCCTCATGATTTCCACGAAAGTTAAAATCCCAAAAAAAAAGTCCTTGAGAAAAAGTTCAAAATTTATGAGTCACACTCGAAAAGTCATCAAAAAATACATTAGGAAGTGCAATCAAAAGCAACATATGAAAATAAGCAAAAAAATCACAAGGTTCTATAGACTCATTCCTTTGAACAATCTAGAAATGTATGCTTAGTTTGAACCACTTCTTGGTTAAAAGGTCCTTAGAAGTATTGTATGTTCTTCAATACCGAGGTCTAGTAAACAAGTGTATTTTTAGGTACATTCTAGGATCAAAATCAAACCTTTTCATTCATCCTTGAACATCAAACCAAAATCACCTCACCATCACCTTTTGAAAAATCTTGAAATTATCCTCCATGCGAGGTTTTTTGGCAAAAATCAAAATCATCAAAACCTTGAAGCAAAACCCTTAAAATATTTGGATCAAAAACATCAAATCATCTTTGGCTAGGTATGTGTAGATGCATCATTTTACATATGCTTATTCAAATTATCAAACCATCTTGTTTAGCTAGGTATATGTAGATGCATCCTTCTTCATATGCTTGGTTGAATTATCATCTTTTTTGAATAGGTGTGGGTAGATGCATCCTTCTCTCTACACATATTCAAATTATCATCCTTTGAGAAAATCTACCCCTTAGACAATCATCCAACATATTAGGATCTATTTGTTCATAAATCCAAAAACAAAGCAAACCAAAAATCAAATCAAAGTCAATTCAAAATTCAAAAACAAATCCAAAAGTCCTAAAAAGTCTAACATCTCCTCAAGATTTCTCAAAAGTTAAAACATCCACATCATCCATCTTTTACATCATCCCCATCATATCACCTTTGATCCTTGAAAAACATCCTAAATTTTCTCTTTTTATGCCTAAGATTTGATCAATCCAAAGAATTAGAGATTCATCTCCCATATTCTTCAAAATTGATCCCTATTTTATGGTGCAAACTAGATCTCAACACAAGAGGAACATGGAAGCTAACAAAGAAACATCCACTACAAGTGACCTAAGTCAAAAAAATTCTGAAACAAATCTCATTGAATCAAGTAATCCTCTAATCAACTTTCCTACATCATCACAAAACCCTCAAGAGGAAGCAGAGGAACTTACCAATAATCCCTTTGGAATGTCACATGAGGAAATCACCGAAATGATTCAAAATCTAAAGAACCATAAGATTATCAATATCATGATGAGACTCAACCCTTCACTATACATGCTCAAATTAGCAAAACAAGGGGCTAAACTACCTTCTGATTTCGATGTGAGCTCTATAGTGGAACCATCCTTAGAGGTCATGCCTCCAATTTCATCCACACTCCCCTTCCCAAAGTATCACTCAAAACATCCCACAAATCACATCATCCATTGCTCCAACTCAACCTAGTGTTAACAAGGGAAGTGCATTTCTCAATGCCTTACAAAAACACCCCCTTGTCAATAATCAAGACTTGGATGCAAACACCATTTTGGGGCAAACCATACCCAAAAATCCATTACATACATATGTCCCTCTCACTTTCCATGATCCCAATGATCCATCATCATCATCCTTTCATGCAACACCCCAAACCTCTCTCCCCATAACCTTGCAAGGAGAAGGTAACATGTTTGGACCAAGGGGCATTTTTGACACTACACCATTTCCTCAAGAGATCACATCCTTCACATTTTCACCACTTCCACCATTTCCATCATCATCCACACCACTTCTTGGCTTAGGGCTTCCCCCTTTACCAAATATCAATCAAAATCAAACCAACATCCTGAACATCAATCAAAGCATCACACCAAACTCTCAAAACTTGTCATTGACATTGCAACAATAGATGGAAACTACCTCGATAACACGTACCACCACCATCACATCATCAACCACCCTCCTAACATCTAAAAGCATGGTCTCTCAAGGACCAACCACATCGATCATACCATCTACCAATCAAACCCCAATCATCAACATGACAATGCATCTCACCACCACAACAAGCACCATTCTAAATCCACCACCACCACCAAGCTCCAATACATCAAGCCAATACAGTATTGCATTGAAAACCAGTCAACAAGATACTTATCAAAAGGAATTCCTACAATTACAAAAACAACAAGCTGCTCAAGTTGCCCAAGCTACATTACAAGCACAATAGGATGCCCAAGCCCAAATCTTATTGCAACAACAACAACAAAAAATTGTACAAGCTCAGGCTCAAGATCAGGCACAAGCTCAAGCTGCACAAGCACAAGCTCAAGCTCAAGCTTAGGCTCAAGCTCAAGCTCAGGCTCAAGCTCAAGCACGAGCTCAAGTGCACGCTCAAGCTCAAGCCCAATATCAAGTGCAAAAAGCACAAGCACAAGCATAGTATCTTACACAACAACAATTGCACATCAACAAGCGTTGAAACAATATTAAGAAAAATAGGAAGCAACCAAATTAGCAGCTCAACAACAAGCATTGTTGGCACAAAAACAATGGTAGGCTCAACAATAGGAAATCCTGGCACAACAACAAGACCAACAACAAGCATACATGGTTCAACAGAATGTGCAAATACCACTAATAAACACATCAACCAATCCACCCATCCTATCAAAAAGCGAACCACCTCAGAACACTTTCATCCCACCTCCTAATCCACAAAATGATGTCGTAGCACAAATCAAATTACTCTCATAAGTGCTCAATCTTCAATCAGGGAAAACCAAAAAAACATCTAGCAACTTGTGTCCTTGTCCATTTGACAGGAGCCTTGTGATGAAACCATTCCCAAAGGGATTTGGGACAAGTTTTTTTTGGACATTACTAACTATGGATCTAGATTCACTAAGTATTGAAAATTTAGAGCATACTACTTCCAACACTTGTTCCTTTCCATTTTGACACACTATTAATGTGATAGAGACAATTTATAGATATAAATATTAAACAATGTTGCAGCTTGCAATAAGCCAATAACACATAAAAAAATTAACATTCAAAGTTTAAACTTTATAATTAAATTATTAAACTAAAAAATTGGGTTAGCATTTTTGGATAGCTCTACTGGGTGTTGAGGACATTCCATTTATCTTTTGAATGTTAAGAAGTCAAAGTTTCAAGGATTTGTCAAGCAAGTAAGAGAGCTATAGGAGCAGCCCCATCTAAAAGATTTTGAACTAGAGTTTGATATACCATTTAGAGAGCTTGGTTTTCATGGATATAAAGTATTATGAAAGCAGAATGAACTTGAACTTGCGGCCAATTTTGAAGACTATTACTGATAATCTAGATAGATTTATTGAAGACTAGCTATTACTTTTAAACTAATTAATATCATTTACTTTTTCCAAGGAAATAAAAAATATATATCATTTAACATATTAAATATACTTACAAATTATTGAAGGAATGTTTTTGAAATTATTGAAGAATTAGCTCTTTTTGTTGGTGTTGGACGTATGTTCAACATTAATGTTGATAGTTGTCAATTTGCTATGTAATGAAGTTTTTCCTTGCATTTCCTTCAATGCTTCTTGGTTTGCAGGAGTAAGGAGAGTGTTAGAATAGTGGTGTGAAGTAGTTTGGTGCTAACGTACCAGAGAAGAAATGGAGGCCAACTTCACTCTGAAAGCGAGGAAATTAGATCCTTTTGATGGAAAAGTGATGGCGAAGAGACTACGTGGCTTGTTCCTATACAAGGATGTGGAGGTGGCGCAATCTATGCAAATCATTTTGGGTAATGGCTTCAAAGATTTGAAGCACAGATATCAGACTAATATGGAGATATACTTTCTAATCATGGAGTTGGGATTGTACTTAGGAGAGTCGATGGAGGTTGTAAGGAAAGTGATGAAAGTGTTGGTGCTTAGGGATTTCTTAGTGAACATGGAGAGTATCCTGGAAAGTACTATACCAGGAGAAGGATTTGTGAGTGAAGGCATGGAAGGTGTGGACCCAGAAGTAGCAAAGATAAATCTCCCTTTCATTAGGAAGCCAAAAGGAAGAACCAAAGCCGTGTGGAGAGACAGTGCGGAATGCGGGTAGCAAGCTTTGAAATTGTGTGTCAAATTAATGGAAACTTCAAGGAGATAATAGTGGGACTCAAAGCCATCACCATAGAAGAGTTGTGTGAGAAGAAGGGTTTGATTCCAAGAAAGAAGGTGAAGCCACTTGGAGAAATGTGCCCATTGCATCTAGGCAACACTTCTAGAACTTTTGCATAAACTAGTTTATTGTGTTTAAGCTAGATATTGATGTATAAGTTTAAGGGGTTAAGCCTTGTTTTTGGTTTTGATATTGTAAATAGCTGGTGTTTGGGTTAGTTAGTTGGATAGTTTTCAGGTAGTTGTGGTAGGGCTTTTTGATCTGTAGGTTTTTATTTTGTTTTAACAGACATGATGTGATGGTGCTGGAAGAACTTTTTATTTGGAGCTTTGTATATTTTGATTTATCTTAAATAAAATGAAAATATTATCACTGATCGAAGAAAAAATAAATTTAAATATCATTTAATAAATTTGATATAATCTTGTGAGAAAATTCAAATACCTGTGTACTCTCCTCACCAAACTTCCTCCATGCATCCTGGCTTCATGCTCTCTTCAGTTGCTGGTAGCACCCTACTCTCTTTGCATGACATTTTTCCCTTTTATGTCATCTGATTTCTTCCTTCACATGGGAAATTTTTAAATTTTTGATTTTGATTTCTTCCTTTGCAAGACGTTTTTCCTTTTTTTTCCTTTTTTGTCATCTTATTTCTTCCTTAATGCCAACTTGAGCACTGACTTTTGGCCATTAATGTAATCAGTTTGGGGCACCTAAGGCAGTGCCAAGTGCACCTAATTGAACACTTATCATTGTACATTTTTCCTAGTCTAGCCTTGTGACTCAAAGTTCTCATCCTCAATTTGATTACACTGACTAAACAATGCAAATATTTCTCAACATCACTAGCTAGTTACACTTGTATAAAATCATAAAACATTCTTTATTTTCTATCAAATAGTTATTTTGATAATTCATGTGAAATCAATTATATTATTTTGCTATGAACAAAAATCAGCATGAATGTTATTTTGATAATTCATGTGAAATCAATTGTATTATTTTTCAATGAACAAAAATCAGCATGAATTATAAAATGTGGATAAGGATACAATGTTCTTTTTCCATTTAATAGTCACAAAAAATGCATGGGTAACAGCACAAAAATATGACATAGTTATATGAAATGGATATGAAGTGTGTGTAGATGTATATGAATGCTTACAAATGCAAGTAAATGAATGTAAACTAATTGTTATCAAATTTTCACTATAGCTCAATTTGATGGAGTTGTTTTGTTCAAAGTTTTATTTTAAGGTGAAAATTAAAAATTAACCTCTGCAGATGCTTAATCATTGCAAGTGTTTAAAATATTTTGGAGTTCCAAGATGCAATGTGTTTAGGTTGTTTGATTCAATTACAACATTAAAGAGTTGCATAAAAGAAAAGAGATGCTTTCATTTTGTATTCAGTTTTAGTGTTCAAACAAGTGATTTACATTTTTTTACGTGAAAGGAAAATATATAGAATTGAACAAGTGATTTACAAATGTTGAAAAGTTATAGAATTGGGTAATGGAAAATAAAAAATGTTACCCTACCCAAACTCCTACCTTGTTTTTGTGACCACCACTGTCCCATGGCTCCTTCATCAGCTCGATGCGGTAGAGTAGTTTTTACTATGGTCCTACAAGGTGCTTCATCCTTCTCGGCGGTAGTGTAGTGAAAGCTTCTATGGCGACACGCAAGTCTTCCTTCTATTCTTAGCGATGTTGTGGTGACTCCCGCAAGTCTTCTACCATTGGCGTGAAGTACTGTGGTGACCACCATTGTCCCACGACTCGTTCATTAGCTTGGTGCTGTAGAGCGGTTTTTACCGTGGTCCCGCAAGTTGCTTCTTCCTTCTTGATGGTAGTGTGGTGAAAGTTTTTGTGGAAAAAATTTTATTCACAAAGGAGGCCATGGAGAGAGGATGTGGACAGCGTAAAAATACTAAATCACTAAGAGGAAAGTGGGTGGAAATAGATGAGACAACATTGATTAAGCACTATATTTATTTTGATATTATTTTGTGTGAGAAAAAATTACTAATGACCTTTTCATAAATGCTATGTGAGTAAGATTTCTGGATAAGCTGTGTGAAATTTTTTACATAACTATCGTGGATTGTGAAAATTGAATGTTATTAATTTTCATAAATGTGTTTGATAGCATATCATGCCATTGTAAATTAGGGGGGATTCATGTCTCATAGTTGACTAAAGGAATGCCATAAGTCGATTGTCAACATTTGCAAGGTATGTGGTTATATGAAACACTCATGTGTGAGAGACATAGATATATTATATTGCATTTTAATTTATGACTAAAGGTTCATACTAATTTACTATTATTATATTAGGTGGTTGACCTCCAAGGAGATCCATGAATTTCAAATGCCTAAACTTTGAAATTATTTAGTAATATTATGTTGTACTTGGACAATTGAAAAACATTTTTATTCTCCTAGAAAGCTTTTTTATTTTCCATTATAATTCTAGACCAAACAACATTTGTGAGGATGTTCTTTTAAACCAATATTAATTTGTATAAAGTTCATGAACCTGTTGTCAAGTAGTAAATTCCTTTCATAGACAGGAAATGTAAAGGATTCATTAAAGAAAAGATAAGTAGTCTCTTTCTGAGGGTAATCCACATGCAAAATGTAAAAAGCACATAAAAAAAAATTGTACAAGAGAAAATCAGATTGAATCAGTTTTTGATAAGAAAAAATAGGTTTAGAATGGGCCTTGAAACCCTTTACAATGATGCCAAGCTACAAGAAAAATTAAACCACTAAGCCTAGCAGCCCAAAAAACCAAAAAGCTGACATAAGATGGAACATTAGCAACCCGTCAACAAACCCAAAAGCAAAAAAAATGAACAAGTAGTCGCCTTCAAAGAGTTATTGCTAATATTGATCATCATTTTCAAGTCCTCTGACATCTATCCCATTTTATCCTCCAGACTTGCCACTCTGTCCTCTAACATTTTATTAACAATAAATTCCAAAGAGGAAATTCTTTCCTCATGAGAAACCCCCAAATGATCAACATCAACCAATAGCTTATCAAGCTTAATATGCATTGATTTCACTTTGCCTTTTATTTCCAACTCCTTTTGGTTACCTCTTAGCATAGCAACACAAACATCCTACCCAATTTTTCATCTGAAGATTGAGCTCCTTAACCTTAGAAAATAACCACTGAACTAGGGAAAGCAGGTTTCTTGTCCCAGCTTCGGCCATTCTAAAAAACATATTCATGTCAATTTCATCCTAGTTAATTGGAGGCTGACCCTTTTGCTCCAAGTCAACAGGGGCATCAAAACAATCCCTATTTTGTTCATCCTCTTCTTCAGCTAGGGAATCGTCGACATCCATAACATCCACCTTTATCCTCTCCTTATCTGGTAGATTCTCCAAATCAGCTAACACCTCCAGACGTTCCTTCTTCACTTCCTTCTCCACAATAGGAAAATCCTGAGAATAGTTAACCACATCAATCCCCTACATATCCACAAGGCCAATCTCATTAGGCTTCACCTCCATCTTAGAGTTTCCCATATCAGCAGCTCCACTCAACTGACCACCCAAATTAACCAGCACCTTGAGCCCTTGCACTGGGGAGCTCTCTAGCAGACCATCATTACTAGGAACAGGGTTCCCCAACGAAGCATTCTAAACACAATCATAATTTGAAGGATCCACATCACCCACAGGATGAAAATCCTTCAAACCCTCATCACCCACAGGATGGCAGCCCTTCAAACCCTCTTTTCTTGAAGACAATGGGGGATTCACATTCGAACCAAGGGCAGCCACCTCAATTTTCCTTTTGGTGGAAGCTTTAACTTTCTTCATGCCTTTGGTTTTCCCCTTCAAAGATTTTCTAATAGAATTAGTCGTAGTCTCCTACAACTCCACATCAGTCTCATAGCCCTTACCCCATTCTTCTAATTCCTCATCCCTTTCCTTAGAGCCTCCTTCATCAATAGACATATCATCATATTTCAATTCTTCCTCCTCTAAACTACTGACCCATTCACCGATAGAGTCCCTTGTTTCATACCCATCATTTTTAACTTCCTTCTTACCAGGAGTTTTAGGGGAGACCGAGATCAACTTTAGCTTGATATGAGAAAAAATAAAACACATAAGCCCTTGATGAAGAACTACCTTCTTAGGGTTCTTTCTATGGTATTCAATACTCTTCTCCATAGAATGTAATAGGTAAAAATAAAACAAGACCAAAACATTATGCCTGAAATGATTTAAGAGCACAAAATGGTGATTGTAAACCATAGAGAATCTACCTTCAAGGGTGAAGTAGTGCATAATGGCCAACATGAGGTCCCTCCAAAGTGGCTTCAGGGATTTCCTAGCATAACCTCCACTTCTAATTTCCTTAACCTTCTGCCTCTCGTCATATTTAAAGAAATTCACAAAAGCCTTCTTAGCCACTCCCTTGTCTCTTAAAAAATAATTCCCAGCAACTGAAAGACCAGTTACCTCCGCAATAAAATCCTCTTCAATTTGAAACTCAATGCCCTGGTAATGCAGAGATCTCCCATTCCATCCTTTCACAAAGAAATTCATTACATCAGGGTTCGAGCCTTGAATTCTCTGCATAAGTTGAGTAACCCCCCCCCCCAATTCCAAGTGCTCCCACATAGTAGCATTTTTATGAAACTCTTCATAGGAACTCAACTCAATTCTGCAACGGTCAGCACCCATAGTGACAAGAAACAAACAAAAACCCAAGAACACCTAGAAGAAATGAAAAAGTAAAATGAACTGGGCACTAATCAAAAAAATACAAAAAAAACCCACAAATACATGTGGGCTTATCATTCTAAGTAACCCTACCAAAACTGCCAGTCCATCCTTCTATAGAAACAAGGAAAGAATAATGAAACTGAAAGAGCAAAGGGTTGATGTGCAAAACCCAACTTAAAATCATAATGAAAAACCTTTCCCTGAGAGCATCTTTCCTAGAGACAAGCCAGCTAGTCATCATTAGAAATACACTTCACATTAAGAGGTAGTGATTCAAAAGAATCTCACTCAGATCTCTCAACCACTCCCATATTGGCAACCCCATCAACCATCATGTTCGCTTCACGAAAAAAATGTGTGATTTTGATCTCCTCAAAAGAGTTAATAATAGATATCGAGTCATTAATAAAATTGGAAATTGACCATGAAGGAGCACATTTCATCATGAGACAATTAATCACATTAAGAGATTCCCCCTTTAGCCATAGTTTAGAAACACCTTGTTTCTTAGCTAAAACTAATCCATGATAAGTTATTGTAGCCTCTGCATAAAAAAAAATTGTATAGTAGAAAATCAGATTCAATTGTTATGTCTTATTTCGCTTGCACACTTATCTGAAAAACATAGGGTATTCACCATACATTTCCCTTGACAAAGAAAACATGTGCTTTCATTTATTTTTACTGTATATCTCAGAAGTGAAATTGTTGTTACATAATGATGCACTGCGAAAATAATATATACAAAAAAATGCAAAGAAAATGTTTGAAATTTAACATGCAACTTGCTGTGTTGTGCTAAAAGGAATCAAGATTAACTAGGACAAGAAAACAAAATAAAATTTTGATGATTGTACTTAAAAGTGAACATGATATGAAAGGTGTGGACAATGATGGTGCTGAAATTGAAAAGCTTGATTCTGATGACATTACTATTTTATGTCATTAGAGATAAAGAGCACATACAATTTTATATATATAGCAAGTGAAGATTTGAACTAGTAAATTGAAAATGTAAACACTGTAAGATTTTTCCTTAAACAATAATTCACATACTCACTTACAAAAAAGGGTGAAGCATTTTTTATTCAAACTATATTTTCTTTAATATACATAATAGTAAAATAATATTTACAAGTACAAGAATATATACACTATTTCATATAAATTAAGGAATGTTTCATAGAATATATCTTTAGAATGTTGGAGCTTCCTCTATTGGATATTTGGAAATTCCTACACATAAGTTCTACTTCGAATCGAAAACACCTAGAAGTGTTTCACACTGGCTCAAAGCACAATCTTAAAGTAATATATGTTGTTGATTATTTTAGATGGAGATTGGAGCAAATGCAGAGCCTGAGCGTTCAACTAGCAAAAGAAGAAGATATGTACATGGACATGGCCCTAAAACTGTTAAAGAAACAATTCAAACGAGAAATTGTACAAAGATAAGCAGATTTATGATTTTATCTTATAATGTACAAAATTTCTCTATCGGATATTAAAGATGTCAGGTTGGATCAGAAACTAGATAAGCATATTTATGATTTTATCTTTAGAATGTAGGAACTTCCTCTATTGGATATTTGGAAATTCCTACACTCAGGTTCTACTCTTGAGTGAAAACACCTGGAAGCGTTTCACATCAGCTCAAGGTACAATCCAACCTGGTTATGACATTGATAGCAATCCAATTTTTCCTGAACTATCCATACTTGAACGTTGCATCACAATCTATTCTTCCTGCACATAAAAATTCCACATATTAACCCTTTCTAAATAAAACTCAAAATACCATGAAACAATGAGTCCCCTATATAAGTAAGTAGGCAATCTATAGGGCATGGTTTGATTTTATACAAGGATGCTCATGAAAGGAATCTTCAAGTGACATAGAGTGAGTTTTTTGAGATTGGAGCCGATGTTGCAATATCGAGTCTTAAAGAAAGTTAACAAAGCAGTAAATGTGCAAGAAAATCAAATTGTACACAACAAAAAATTCACAATGTTATCTTGCATAATTCCTTAATTTTGAAGCCAAAAATATCATTATATCTTGATGACAGTAGTTCCTTAATGGTCAATCACCGGAAACCATGATTTTAAAACATGCTATTGTGCTTATGGAGGCAACATTTTAAGCAAGGCGGTGAGTGGTGGTTTGGAACAATGGTGGTATGAAGGACTTACTTTATATGCATACTATGCAGTCTAGCTTAAGACAACATTCTTAAAAGAGATTGAAGGTGGATTATGGAACTCAAGGGTTACATGATAAAGATTAAAGAAAAGACTGAGATCTATTTAAAAGCCACTATCATGAAGATATTAAAGATGTCAAATGCAAAACCCTAACAGCTGGAGTAATGAACACAGTGTGAAAGAGGACAATGTGCTAGGGCAGATTTAGGAGATCTCCACATTATCTAAACATAGGAAAATACATCATTTATTTATTTTTTAAATTAAAAGAAATTATTCTAAACCCTATATAGGACACATTAATACTTCAAAAACATCTGATTTATTTTTTTAAATTAAAAGAAGTCATCCTAAACCCTATATAGGATACATTGGTACTTCAAAAGCATCTAAAGGAATTTGAGATTATGTGAACATATGTCAATTAAATACTTGGATTACAAATAGTAGCACAAATATTGTAACCCTTGTTGATTAGAGCAGGAATGAGATACACAACAATGAATCTTATGCCACATATCACGCACATCTACTTACCATTCTCTATCATTCTTTACTGAAAAACTTCTCCATTTTGGCGGGCTACACCTAAAAATAAGGTTTCAACAAAGGTTTTATTGTATGTTTATTAAAATGAAAAATCTATTATGGCGAGCTATGCCTAAAAATAAAATTTCGACGAAATTTTTAGAAAATGTTTATTAGAGTTTTAGAGTATTTTGGTGGGCTATTTTCAAATGATTTATTCAAATGGATTGTGACTGACGTGATTTGCTACATTTAGTGTTGTAAATTGTAATGATTCCACGATGACCATACTACTGCTATCTCTTATTATACCCATTGCAGTATCGTAGTGTTCTGCCCTTCCCTTCTACTGTTTACCGTACTATCACCTTGCTCAAGGCTTCTTGCTGCAGGGTTGTGGTGCATACCGCTCTACCGCATATGTTGCTCACCTTCCCGACAATAGAGCAATGTATGCTTTTGATCATTACTTGAAGAGTGTCAATGAGACAATCTTATTTTTCTTACTGAGACCTCAATGTCTCATCGACATTAGATCTTATGTTTCTTTGATATTGGTTGTCTATGTCAATGAGACAAATAAATATCTCTTGCCAATATGCCATTGTCTCATCGATATTTTCCTTCGGTAGTATGTCTTTATATATTGGTGTAACTCTACCATGTTAGGGAGACTCATGATTATCACTGTGATATGATAGTGTTTTTCCCTTCCCTTCTACTATTTACCACACTACCGCCTTGCTCAAGGCTTCTTGCTATAGGGTTGCGATGTCTACCACTCTACCACATATGTTGCTCACCTTCTCAGTGGTATAGAGGTGTATGCTTTTTATCATTACTTGAGGAGTGTCAATGAGACAATCTTGTTTGTGTTACCGATATCTCAATGTCTCATCGACATTACTTCATTATATCCAAGAGTTGTGTTTCACCGAGCACTTGTAGCTCAGATACCTTGTCGATGTGATGTAAGTGATTCTCTCCTCGATGTGCCCGTATCTTGTTGACATTTCATTGTTTTATATCATCGATGAGACATATAAATAAGTCTCTTCAACATAGGGTTGTCCAAATCGGCACTAAACTCAAAGCTAAACTCGAAGCTAAAGGCGGAGCTAAAAAGTGGCGATAAACTTGAAGCTAAACTTGAAGCCAAATGTGGTGCTAACGGTGGTGCCACACTCAAAGCCAATATCAGCATTAAAGGTAGTGCTAATGTCAGCACAAAGGAGTGCTAAAATTGGTGCCAACTTGTCCTGATCGGCGCAAATAAACGCCAAAAATAGCACCATCCCAATAAATAGCATTCACATTTTCAAAAAATTGGCAAACAATACATTAAAACAGTGGGTGGAAGCAAAAAATGGAGCAAAAAATGGAGAAAATCATAGGGATTTGTTATAGTGATTTATGATTTTATCTTTAGAATGTACAAACTTTCTCTATTAGATATTAAAGATGTAAGGTTGGATCAAAAATTGGATAAGAAAATTTATGATTTTATCTTTAGAATGTAGGAACTTCCTTTGTTGGATATTTGGAAATTCCTACACACAAGTTCTGCTTCAGAGGAAAAAAAATTGGAAGTGTTTCACACCGGCTCAAGGTACAATCCAACCTAGTTATGACATCGATAGCAATCCAATTTTTCCTAAACTGTCCATACCTGAATGTTGCATCACAATCTATTCTTCCTGCACCTAAAAATGCCACATATTAACCTCTTCTAAATAAAACTCAATACCATGAAACAATGAGTCCCCTATATTAGTAAGTAGGCAGTCTATAGGGCATAGATTGATTTTATACAAGGATGCTCAAGAAAGGAATCTTCAAGTGACAGTGAGTGAGTTGTTTGAGATTGCAGTTGATGATGCAATATCCAGTTTTAAAGGTAGTTAGCAAAGCAGTAAATGTGCAAGAAAATCGAATTGCACACAACAAACAATTCACAATGTTATCTTGCATTTGAAGAAAAAAATCTCATTGTATCTTGATAAAAGTAGTGACCTTAATGGTCAATCACTTGCAACCATGATTTTAAAACATGCTATTGTGCTTATGGAGGCAACATTTTAAGCAAGGCAGTGAGTGGTGGTTTGGAACAATGGCAGGTATGAAGGACTTGCTTTATATGCATACTATGCAGTCTAGCTTAAGACAATGTTCTTAGAAGAGATTGAAGATGGATTATATGGAACTCAAGGGTTACCATGATAAAGATTAAATCAAATATTAAGATCTATTTAAAAGCCACTATCATGAATATATTAAAGATATCAAATGAAAAACCCTAGCAGCTAGAGTAATGAACATAGTGTGAAAGAGAACAGTGTGCTAGGGCAGATTTAAGAGATCTCCATAATATCTAATCACATGAAAATACATCATTTATTTATTTTTTAAAATTAAAATAAATTATTTTAAACCCTATATAGGACAAATTGATACTTCAAAAGCATCTGATTTATTTTTTAAAATTAAAAGAATTCATTCTAAACCCTATATAGGATACATTGATACTTCAAAAGCATCTGAAGGAATTTAAGATTATGCAAACATATGTCAATTAAATACTTGGATTACAAACAGTAGTGTGAACCCTTGTTGATCAGAGCAGGAATGAGATAAATAATGAATCCTATGCCTCCTTACCATTCACTATCATTCTTTACTAAAACACTTCTCCATTTTGGTAGGCTACGCTTGAAAATAAGGTTTCAACAAAGGTTTTATTGTATGTTTATGGGTATGTGCAGGATCATCATGGAAAAGATAGGTCCTTAAGTGGCAAAAATTTTAGAAAAATCAGAGTTAGGCAACTTGACATAAGAATTTGAATAAGTTATCTATATTATTTCAAAAATATGTAAGAATAGAATCTGCAGCAAATTGAATGTAGTTTCTAAAGTACTAGGTTTGTTTAAAAATATATATATATCTATTTGCTGAAAATTTGAAATTTTAATGCAATGGTACTTAAATTTCAAGGAAAAATAAAAAAGTAGGTGTTTGTCTAACCACCCTAACCACAATAAAATGATAATATTTTTTTATAAGATTTTATATATATAAGTAGAGGACTCATGCCTCAATGTGATGCATACTTTTTTGTAATTTTTTTTCAAAATTAAATAATTAATTATGAATTTTTATTAAATTTTTTAAAATATAAAAACAGATGTATGACCACCTTATCCTTGGTCAAAATTTCAAGCGAAATTCAATTTTTCTTTTTATAATCCTATAGTATGCGAAGCATAGAATGTGACACATATTTTGGTTTCAAAAAATGTGATACTGTTTGAAAGCTACAGATGCTTTTTAATTAGCTTATTAATCAGGACTTTAGTCATAATTTGAATAGAAAATGAATAATAATTACTTATTAAATTCAAAGTAAAGCATAATTTATATCAATAGAAAGTTGAGAATCTCCTTTATAAACCCTTTTTGTTTCATCAATTTTAGGTAAAAAAATAGTCGTTAGCCACATACCCATCATATTGCCACTTTTTGGCCTATCATGATCTTGCACATACCCTTATTAAAATGAAAACTCCATTCTAGCAGGCTATGCCTGAAAATAAGATTTCGATGAAATTTTTAGAGTATGTTTATTAGAGTTTTAGTGTATTTTGGCGAGCTATATTCTTGATTCCTTAAATGATTTATTCAAATGGATTGTGACTGATGTGTTTTGTTGCATTTAGTGTTGTAAATTGTAATGATGCCATGATTACCATACTACCGTTGTCTCTTATTATACCTACTATGGTATGGCGGGGTTTTTCCCTTCCCTTCTACTATTTACCGCACTACCGCCTTGCTCAAGGCTTCTTGCTATGTGGTTGTGGTGTATACTGCTCTACCACATATGTTGCTCACCTTCCCAGTGGTATAGCAGTGTATGCTTTTGATCATTACTTGAAGAGTGTTGATGAGACTGTCTTATTTGTCTCACTAATATCTCAATGTCTCATCAACATTACTTTGTTATATCCAAGAGTTGTGTCTCACCGAGCACTTGTAGATATACCTTGTCGATGTAACGTAAGTGTTTCTCTTCTCGATATGCCCGTATCTTGTTGACATTTCATAGTTTTACATCATCAATGAGACATATAAATAAGTCTCTTTGACATAGGGGTGTCTAAATCAACACTAAAACCAAAGCTAAACTTGAAGCTAAAGCCGAAGCTAAAAGTGGCACTAAACTCATAACCAAAGGCGA
>VDFB02270651.1:516200225-516246944 GCA_007258455.2 Sequoia sempervirens
GAAGAAAGGGTCCCCATGGGGAATCCTCTATGTCTTAGCCTTCGTCACCTCCCACCGCTTCTGCTCCCAAAGTAATAAATGGGAAGAGGCCTGCTTTCGAGGCATTAGATTTGACTCCCCACATTTTGTCTCAACCTGAACCTCCTTCTCCCATTTAGGAGCGTGTCCCTCCATCAAAAAAGGTTGTAGTGGATACCCCTATGGCTAAGCAAGAGCCTTCCATCCCTTCGCAGCTCTCGGCCTCTAGCTCGAAGAGTTGTAGAAATTGCCTTGTGTGTGATCACAAGTGCTGATGAAAGGCCTTGGGGGTTGAGTAGGCTTATTTATAGAAGAAGGAATATGAAATGACTACCCCTATATCAAGGTCTCCTATTGTGTCCTCCTCTCTCCTCTCCTCTGCTTCTATTCAATCGAGTTTAGTCTCGCTTCTAGCTTTCGTTGTGAGTGTGAGTGCACCTGGCCCCAAAAAGGTGCAAATATTTTGATGCAGAGCAATCAACTTCACTTATGTGCATTGTGATGACAATAATCATGTGCTCAAAATTTCAAATATTGCAACAAATTGTATGTGCCAACATATCCTTGTTAAATTTCAGCCTT
Organism: Sequoia sempervirens; assembly: GCA_007258455.2. Classification (NCBI taxonomy): domain Eukaryota; kingdom Viridiplantae; phylum Streptophyta; class Pinopsida; order Cupressales; family Cupressaceae; genus Sequoia; species Sequoia sempervirens. The sequence goes on from VDFB02270651.1 coordinate 516,200,826, forward strand.
AAGATTGTTATTTGTCAAGATTACTCCTCTTCTCTTAGATGCAAATTAAATTTGATAAATTCAAACTCTTAAGGATTTTCATTTATCCCTTTGATTCCTTTAGTTGCATAAAAATAAATGTGGATTAACCTCTTAAACTTGCAGCCCTTAAATGCATATATTTTGTGAATGTTGTAGCAACAATTTTCAGCTATGAAGTAACATTATATCTTGAGAATTTCATAAAAAATACACATCAGAAAATACTCACAACCCAAATATTTAATTGTTTCCAATCAAGATGGTAAAACACATACATAACCTCCACAAATCCAACTAGAAATTATCTCTTACAAACTTTCCAATTATCCACCTTTACAAACTTGCAAAATTCAAAAAAAAATCACCTAACAAGTCACCATGAATGTCCACTTTCTTTGCCACAACAAAATTGATGTAGTTCCCTTCGAGAAATATCTTCAATATCACCTATGGATGTCCTCTTGATGACCTGAAAAAATCAGAAATAGACTTGGGCTCTTCTCTTATTTTTCAATCCTTCCTTGGAGCCAAACTTCCATCTACTTATAATATCTCCTTTGCCAAGTTTAATCTTCCTCTTTTGGGCTCCAATGACTTTTGGTACTCTTCTTCTTGCTCAATGGCATCCAACTTGGAGAAAGATGACTCTTAGGCTTCCTTTTTTTCTTTCCTTCATGACTTGGGAGCTTTGAAGACTCTTCATTGTCCAATCTTTGTCTTTTAGTATGTAGGTGACTAGGATTTTGTCCATATTCAATTTTCCTTGTCTTTTCCTTGGAGTGTAGGAGAATTAAAATATTTATTTTATTTACTCCAAATTCAATTAGAAACCTAAAAGACAAAAAAATGGGTTAAATAAATAAAATATATATGCAATATTTCTTGTGAGCCCGGATGCCTTTGCATCATACATACCATGCAATTTTCCTTGTCTTTTCCTTGGAGTGTAGGAGAATTAAAATATTTATTTTATTTACTCCAAATTTGATTAGAAACCTACAAGACAAAAAAATGGGTTAAATAAATAAACTATATATGCAATATTTCTTGTGAGCCCGGATGCTCCTACATCATACACCCAAGGGAAAAAGAAACTCAAGTCCACTTGAGTGCAGGTCTTTTCTCTCTTCAATTTTTCTGCAACTTGTCCTTACAGCCTGCATCTAACCTCCTTTCTCTTCTTTCAATAAGATAAAGTTTTTAAAGATTTACCCAAGGCTAAACTCATACTTTCCCTCTTTCTTGAAGACATTTCCTACACACACAAACATTAACCACAAAACTTGCACAATCTTGTCTCACAATATCACACACTTCCATATCTAGCAAATCCCACAACTATCCTCTATCCAAAAAAGATTCTGGAAGATGCTTCCTCTACCCACCTTCTATCTTCTCTCAGTAGAGGAACTCTACAACTTCTACCCAGCTTTATCTCTGCTGGAGGATATCAATTACAGACTCTCTTTCACGCTTGCAACAAAATTTCTCACACCTCTCTTGTCCTAGTGCACACCTTGCACTCTTAGGATCTTCTAGCTCTGATACCAATTGATGCAAAGCAATCAACTTCACTTATGTGCATTATGATAACAACAATAATCATGTGCTCAAAATTTCAAATATTGTCACAAATTGTATGTGTTGACATATCCTTGTTAAATTTCAGCCTTAAGATTGTTATTTGTCAAGATTAATTCTCTTCTCTTAGATGCAAATTAACTTTGATAAATTCCAACTCTTAAGGATTGTCATTTATCCCTTTGATTCCTTTAGTTTCAGAAAAATAAATGTGGATTAACCTCTTAAACTTGCAGCCCTTAAATGAATATATTTTGTGAATGTTGTAGCAACAATTTTCAGCTATGAAGTAATATTATATCTTGAGAATTTCATAAAACATACACATCAGAAAATAATCACAACCTAAATGTTTTATTGCTTCAAATCAAGATGGTAACACACATACATAACCTCCACAAATCCAACTAGAAGTATCTCTTACAAAATTTCCAATTATCCACCTTTACAAACTTGCAAAATTAAAAAAAAAAATCACCTAACAAGTCACCATGAACGCCCACTTTCTTTGCCACAACAAAATTGATGTAGTTCCCTTGGAGAACTATCTTCAATATCACCTATGGATGTCCTCGTGATGACCTGGAAAAAGTAGAAATGGACTTGGGCTCTTCTCTTATTTTTCAATTCTTCCTTGAAGACAAACTTTCATCTACTTATAATATCTCCTTTGCCAAGTTTAATCTTTCTCTTTTGGGTTCCAATGACTCTTGGTATTCTTCTTCTTGCTTGGTGGCATCCAACTTGGAGAAAGATGACTCTTAGGCTTCCTTTGTTTCTTTCCTTCATGACTTGGGTGTTTTGAAGACTCTTCATTGTCCAATCTTTGTCTTCTATCATGTAGGTGACAATGATTTTTTCCATATGCAATTTTCCTTGTCTTTTCCTTGGAGTGTAGGATAATTATTTAATATTTATTTTATTTACTCCAAATTTGATTAGAAACCTACAAGATAAACAAATGGGTTAAATAGATAAAATATATATGCAAGATTTCTTGTGAGCCCATATGCTCCTGCATCATGTTTATCACTCCTTTAGTTGAGCCACCCCTATTGATGTCCCTTTTGGAGATCCCACCATTCCCTAAACCCATGGATATGCCAAATAATTTGGTGGTATCTTCCACAGTTTTTGCCTCCTCCTCTTCCTCTATGCCTCTCGCCTCGTCTATGAGGAGTTCACATCCCCCAATAAAGAAGAAGGTAAATGTTGGGCCCTCTTGTAATGGAGGGTGTAAGAGGAGCCCACCTTCTCCAAAAGGTGGTCCTGCACTAGCTTGTTCCATCCTAGTGATGGGGTAGGCCTTGAATTTTCTCAAGTTTGTCACCACTCCCAAGTCACTTGGTGAGCCAAGCAATGAATCTTAGGAGCCATCCTCTTGCCCATTGAGGAGATTAAGACATGAACTTGTAGGAAATTGTATGTTTAACTCTTTGGAAGAGGTCCTGACCTTGACAGCAATTTTCACAAAATCGTTGCCCATCGCTCCATAAGAGCCTAGTAGAGAAGACCTTGCAAGGCCTTCTTCCTTAGCCCTTCTTGCGGGAGGGTTAGAAGCACCTCCCCTTAATATTCCACCACTACAGGATCATCCACCTTCCCTTTATAATGATCTAGGTTTGGAAGTGGATGAAGCCTCTTCAGTCGATACAAAGATGTTAGGGGAGGTATAACTTCTTTATCTGTAGATTAAAGTGTCGTGTTGTGATGTGTTCCTAGTACTTCTGCTATGTGTTCCTAGATGATCCTCATCACCCATGTTGGTGCTTGGATATAGGCGTGGTTTTTGTGTCGTAAACCTTCTATTTGTATCATCATTCTTCCATGTTTGTGCTTGATTTAGACAGAGTGGGGATGATGCAAATTATTCTAGCAGGGGAATTTAGGCTTCCCTTCCATGTTGACCCAATTTTTTTTTTTTTTTGCTTTGTCTTACATTGCGATTTCTTCTTCTCAGTCTCTGTGCTAATTTCTCTTTCGCTCTTTTCCTATCTTTGCTCCTTCTTTTCTTGAGTTTCACCACATATGTGTGTGAAAATGTGCCTTTCACTTGATGCCTTTATTCTTATAAAATGCATTCATTGCCAATGAATCTTTTCTCAAAAATCTTGGTAATATTTTTTGAAAATTACATTCTTGACTTGGACCCTGAATGAAACATGTTTCCTCCATAATGGGTTTGCAAGGAAAGAGCTTGAAAACTTTCCTCCGATGAGGGAGTAGCCTTTTCCTATGGGAGAAACCTTGACCTTCCCCTCGAGAGGGGGAATTTTCTTCCTTTCAAATTCCTTGATGAAGTGAACATCTTTCAAAAGGATTCCTTGATGATGAATCAATTTGAGAGGAAAAAAAATCTCTTTTGCCTTTCAAATGGCGTGTCCTTGGTGGACCCCTCTTCACATTGGGTTCAGGAGCCCTTTGAAAACCTTCAACTGTTGATAGTGCATGATTGTTGGCTTGTTTTCTGCATGGATGCTTTGTGACTTTCTGACATGTTTATTTGTGGATTAACACTTGAATTTGTAGGTGCACCTGTGAGGTCACTTTTTGACTTTGTGGGGTTGCCTTACATTAAGGTTTCCTCCATGTGAGAGATCTTGGGGGTTTCCTCCTTGTAGGTTTGCGGGCTTGTAAGGCACTTACTTTACTAGGTTTCCCTCATGTGAGAGATCTTAGGGGACACAACCATGGAGGCTCCAAAAGCAGCTTGCCTAGCCTAAACATGAACTTGAGTTTGAAGAGTGACATAAATACTACATAGTGCTCTTCATTCTTGATTTTTTTTCTTTTAGAGTGAGGTAAGTTAGGGTATCCCTCTACCCTCAGCTCTCTATGACTTGGAGCCTTGGTGTGGTTGGCCCCCCTCTCTTACACCTTTCTCATTAACATCGGCCAACTGGATATGATTAGAATCAAAGAGGTATTGCACTTGATGCTTAAGATGTATACATCATTCTGTATCATGTCCATGTTTACAATGATATTGTGAAAATGATTTTGGGTTAAAGTTTGAAGGTAAAGGTTTAGTTGTATCCATGGGTCTAATTGGAGGTAATTGGATTAATTTCTTTCTTAGAAACTGTAGTTCATGATTACATGAAGAGAGTCAATAAATTGGGTGAATTTTTTATGTCTTGGCCTAAATCGATAAAGAGTTGTACTTATGGAAATGACATGTGTTTCAATGTTATTAGCAGCTTGAGAGGTGTTTATCTTGAGAAAATTCTTTTTTTGTTTCTTGAATGGTTGGTAATTATTTTGAGGTACAAATTCAGATTGATTAGTAGGAGTTGATGAAGGTTTACCTTCATATTATCTAATTAATATCTAATAATCATGAAGAGTCATACACAAGTGTGTAAAGGATGGGTATTTCATTAGCAATATCTTGTCTCGAATGTTAGGTTTCAAGTTTACTATAAACACCCTATGGACATAAACATCAAAAAGACTATAGAAGATTTGTGAGTAAAGAAATTGGTATCATGCCCTATAAAGTTTGTTATCTTTTCCTTAGGTCCTTGTTTAAAATTGATTTCTTGTGAGGTATTATGGTGGTTTACCATTTTTACTTTGATTCAATGTGCATATTTGTTGTTGAGGTGATGTCACATTTTACAAAAGTGGGTTTATAATTGGGTCATTGTTTGACATGTCTTGAGAATTTGGTGAATATGGTGGGATTGTGTAAGTGGTTGGTGGCTACTATGTTGCAATTTTATGAGAGGTGACAAATATTGAGGGGTTATGGGTGATGTAACAAAACTATAAGGATTCCCACTAGGAAGACCTAAGCTTGGAGTTAAGCCATTGGTGTATTGTATCATTGAAACTATGGTTGGTGGTGTAAATGTAGGGATAAAAGGTATGGTTGTGGGAAGGAAAACTTTTTTTTCTCCTTGATTTTGAGTATTTGTGAGTGCTTGAGCACAACTAGCTATAGGAGGAATGTTAGCATCCATTATGTGAGCTAGACTACACAACACCTCTATTCCTTGAGAATCATTGTTCAATTTCCTAAGGTTATCCACAATAGGTACTATTTGTCCTACTAAAGATTTAATGCTTAAATAATATTGAAAAACTTCTAAATATTTATCCCATTATTTTAGTTTCTCATCAGGAACATGGGAAACAATGGTCTTAATGTCCACACAAATGTTTTATTATGAGATGGTCATGGGTGTTGTAGGATTATGCATGGAATCCAACATGGGGTGGGTATTAAGAATACCTTGTGTGAAAGAGTTGGAGGACTTAGGCTCCACAATAGATGCAATTACAATGTGATATGCCATGCGTCTACAACTACATCTCATAGGGGTATAGCAATAAGACACTAGATTGTGAAGCTCATACAAGTTTCAAAACACTTAGGTATACTTACTATGAACATTAAAGCATAGAACAGTAATAAAAAATATACAAAATCCAAAATCAGAGTGAAGAACCACATAGAAAACGCAGTACTCTACTTAGCAGATCTTCGCTAAATTTTTGAGCCAAAACTAGTTGGTCTAGGGCACTAGGATTCCCTAGATTGGAAATTTTTTGTACTAAATTCAAAGTTTTGATGTTTACAACTATGTTTAAGTGTTCTGTTATGTGATAGTGTAGGTACATGATAGTGAATAAATTTCCAAAATTGGATTAATTTGTGATTATGCAACGTAAATTCAATTATGCAAGCAATTTTCAAATGCAAGAAAGAAAATGAGATTCCAAATGCAATTTTCATATCTAAAGTGCAGTAGTTAACTAATCCTAATGTGCAAAATTTGGAAATGAATATCTTGATGCCTATTTGTAACAAAATAATACAATTTTTCACCTTTTACTATATGTAAAATGCCTAAATGAATGCAATGAACACTTTCAGATTTGATTTTAGATTTAATATGACCTAATGTAGATTAGCAAATGCAATTAAGATGTAGATTTGACCTATGAAGACTAAAATGAATCCCATTTGAACTTTGAATGCAAGATGGTATGTAAATTTTTTATCTTTCAATGCTTTTTATATGAAAGGATAGATGCCTAAATAATGATTACAAAACAATGCAAGATTTATGTTAGATCTAAGATGATATTCTTTAGATTTTAGAAGATCTATAATGTAAATCAGTCAGGCTCACCAAAATGTAATGGTAGAAAAGGTGATCCTAATTCTAACCACTAGAACCAATTCCTTTTCCAAATTTGTGTGTGGTGTATGTGGGGGCACCTTAACGTTACATTAGGGAATTCAGATCTACACAAGAGATGAATAATTTTCCATCAACTATCTTTCCCTTTGACCTGAATTCTGATAATTGAAGGTTTTGAATTAGATTTTTGATGTAATACAATGATGAAACTAGTTAAACTATGCAAATACAACATTCTGAGATGAATTATGACTAATTCAAATCACATAGACAAATTTAAGTTCCAAAAAAGTGAAAGGAAAACACTGATGTACTTGTGATTTGAATTTGAACCTGGTCTAGGTGGTCAAGGGTGCCAAGATGCTCTAGCCTAGGGATCTGAAACTTGAATATGCTTTCACAATCTTGAGGTCCCTACTTTGTAGCTTCTTCCTTCTGGGTTCCATTGTTGGATCTTCATATGTTACTGAGGTAATACAATTTTCATATCTTGTCAAGTTGTAGGGCTAATGATGTATGAATGAGAAAATTGTCTTCATTCTTCCTCCAATGTTCTTTAGATTTGTAACCTACATACAAAGAGGAAGAGGAAGGGTTTTTCCATATAGGGGCTTGTCTTAGTCAAACCCCGTGTTGGTATTTCTACCTCACAATGGAAAAATTGATGATAAAGAGAGTATATCCCTTTTGAGGGATAAAGGCTAAATAATAAACAAGTAGGGAATTAACAATTTTTTGTAACTCATGAATCAGATCTTATTACCTTGATGGACTAAATTCAAGCTTGTCACCTTCAAGAATTACTTGCAATTTGTCTTGATTTGATTTGAAGACCTACAAGCATTGGTACTAAAAAATAAAATGCATGGATAAACATGAATAAACTCACATAAAACTTGAAATGATGCTTGAATGATGAAATGCTGCAATAATTCTATAAATTATGGTCTTGAGTCCTTTTAGGAAACTTGATTTTCTCAGTAGATTTCCCAATATATTTCTCATCTTTTAAAATAGTGAAAGGGTATGTGCAGGATCATCATGGAAAAATAAGGCCCTTAAGTGGCGAAAAATTTAGAAAAATCAGAGTTAGGAAACTTGACATAAAAATTTGAATAAGTTATCTATATTATTTCAAAATTATTTAAGATTAGAATCTGTAGCAAATTGAATGTAGTTTCTAAACTACTAGCTTTCTTTAAAAAAAAATCTATTTAGTGAAAATTTGAAATTTCAATGCAGTAGTACTTAAATTTCAGAGAAAAAATAAGTAGGTGTTTGTCGACCACCCTAACCAAAATAAAATGATAATATTTTCTATAATATTTTAGATATAAGTAGAGGATTCATGTCTCGATGTGATGCATATTTTTATAATAATTTTTTTCCCAAGTAAATAATTAATTATGAATTTTTATTACAATTTTTAAAAAATATAAAAACTCGTATGTCCAGACCACCTTAATGCTTGGTCAAAACTTCATGAAATTCATTTTTTTTTTTAATCCTATAGTATGCAAAGCATAGAATGTGGATGCATGTTTGAGATTCAAAAAAATGTAATATTATTTGAAAAGTTATAGATATTTTTCAATCAGCCTATCAATTGGGACTTTAGTCATGAATTCAAAGTAAAATGAATAATAATTATTCATTAAATTCAAAAGTAGAACATAATTTATATTGGTGGAAAGTTGAGAATCTCTTTAAAACCCTTTTGTTTCATCAATTTTGGGTAAAAATTTATCGACCACATCTGAGTACTTTTGGCTCATCATGATCTTGCACATACTTGAAAATACTAAATATTTATATGCAATTCTTTTAATTTCCCAAAAATTAAATCTTGATACCCAACAATTAAAATTTTAGTTTTAAATAATATTACCAACATTGACATATTTAAATTTGGAGCCATTTTAAGAGGTCTAGGGTATTGAGCACCCTAGACTAGATCCTAATTTTTTTAGGATCCAAAGTGTCAGGGGAAGAATATTAAATGCATTCTTTATTATTTCACATTTTATTTTCTAATAAATGATCAAATGGGCCATGGAATGCATAATTTAAGAATTTTGGGGCATAATTAGGTTCAAGCACATAGGAGGGAGCAAAATCTAGTGTGAAATTGTCAAGGGAGACAATTTACGATGCTACATGTTTGTTGAATAATGAAGAGGGATTTAAAATCTTTCTGTCTATTCTCATTTAGCTTATCTTGTTGTACTTGAGTCCAAGTGGCGCGAACTTCTATGTCTATAAGTTCTGAGTAAAAAGTTTCAACTAAAATCCACAAATTTTGAGAAATAAACATCTTCATATTAATACTCCAAAAGTCATAGTTTCCCCCTTTAAGCAAAGGTATCTAGGATTGTGATTGATTTAAACCACAACGAGTAACAACTATATCTTAAAATCAAAGTAGATGAAAATAAATATATACTTGTATGTTTTCACAATGAGACTTTTCAATTCTAGAACTTTGTTGTTAGCACTAATACATTTCTCTATCCCCTACCTAACAAAGTAAGTTCATATTAAGAAAACAAAGAAACCTACTTTGATACCAATAGTTGAATTTTAGAGAGAAAATGTAGCAAAATAGGAAATATCATAACAAAAAAAAAAAAGAACTTAGAATTGTTGTTGCAAATAAATTCTTAATGATAACACATATAATGTTGATACAATAACTATATTTATAGGCTATATATAACAGTGCCTAATATGATGGTGTAGAGTGAAGCAATGGCGAGTATGGGTAAGGATAATAAGAAACTACATAAAGAAATGGATAATAATGCCATTGATCAAGGATAAAGTGGTGATATATGATGGAAAGAATAATACGAAGAACAAAAGGTAGAAAGATAAGGATAATATTGCAAATATAGATAAGACTATTGTTTAAGAGCAAAGAAGATGACATTAAACATTATCGGTATTGTTTTGCTCTCTAATATGAGAACTCATGTCTAAATTAATACCTTTTTAAATATGAATCAAGACTTATAGGTGGTAATTCCACCAACACCCCATTCTACCAAAGACTTGAAAGAGACTTCAAATTTTAAGTTAAAAAACAAGACTTAAAATATCCAAATATATATTATTTGTCTAGATATATAAAAATTAAAAATGTTTAATAATTAAATTTTTTTCTTATAAAGTTAACCCCAGCTCCATGAAGGGGACATTCCATGTTCTAGACCACTCCAACGCCTACTTAAAGTTTGTTTATAATTTGGGTCATCATATTTCTACAAGACCAAAGTGGTGTTGTTACGTTCTAATTTGAATGTTGTATGTAGAATTTCTTAGCTCAATCCTTGTTTCTAATCTGCTGTTTGGTAAACAGAGGTTGAGACTTTACATTGTAATTGTTTGATCATTTCTCCTTCTCTTTGCAATTCCCTTTTGAACTGATTTTTTATAATTCAACTTTGATCAACTAAAAACGATTAATCCAACGACCAAGGCTTCTCCTCCTAAAGCCACTTTTGAAAATTCTCACCGGATTATGGGAGGCTTTCAATTCAATCGTACAGATTCAAAGTATTATGAAAATGGGTGATAGAAGAAGATGTTGATGTAATTACCTACCTACCTTCTGTTGTATTGCTGGTGAAAAAGGCCTCATATGTCCATGTGCAATTCATGAAAAAGACAATGGACAAACGCCTGTCAACAAGAAACACAGGCCAAGTCGCTTTCCCTTACAAACAAGATGACATCATTGCAAACTCTGGCAGTCCGGAAATGAAAGTATTGGGTTTGTATGGGCATATTTATATGCTCTTTTATCTTATATGATCCATTCAACGTACCTAGGAAGGAAAGAGCATCTAAATGGCCCACAATCAAGCTTGCATGAATCAGAATAAGCATTTCAATTGGCAAATGTTACTTTCAAGTGAAGGGCTCTTCGATCATGGGCATATCTCTGTTCTTTTATGATCCATTCAACGTACCCAGCTAGGAAAGATCATCAAAATGGCCCACAATCAAGCTTGCAGGAATCAGAATAAGCATTTCAATAGGCAAATGTTACTTTCAAGTGAATGGCTCTTCGATCATGGGAGAGACGATACAAAGTTTTTGGCCACAAAACTGGAAGCATTTAATGGGAAGATTCAGATAAGTGTGATGGCTTAAATGTCAGAGAGTTGGTATGCAAGACGTCAAAATCTGTGAGAAAATAGCAAATACCCACTTTACGTCCCCAGTTCACTATGTGACGTGGGGATGAATGTGGGATCCTCTCCTTTGTCTGATGGGTTTGTTCAATCTCTGTTAAAAGAAAAACTTTACTGATACATGCTACAAATATTTTTTATGGAGTGAGAATAGGGGAGAGGGGTAATTAGTCATGTAGGTTAATTTTGTGAGCGGTTGTATGGAATGGTTCTAGGAAAATTCACCATCAATAATTCATCAATGGAAAATTCACGGCTAATTTGTCATGGTGATGAATTTTTCCGCGAATTTGCCGTTGGTGAAATGCCGGTGAATTTACCTTATACCATATGAAATATTGTAGGTATTTGGTGAGTGAGTATCTGTCAGCTTGAATTTGAGATCTTTTGTATTGGGACAGGTTAATAGAAGAAAAGTGAAGTTATAGAATTGTGCATCTTAATTTCAGAGATATAGAATTTTTAAGTATATTATTAAATGGTATTTAAGAGTTTAGAATTATTGTTTAGGATTGTTGAGCTATCGTTGATTTAGACCAGCTAGAATCAGAACCGAAGACCTTCTATTTGTCACTATATTAGTTATATTTTTATTGGGTTGTATAAAACACTTCAAAAAATTATATTAAATATGTGTATTAATGCATGTATTATTCAACATCTTATATATTATCATGTGATTGGTTGTTTCTTTAATGTGACTAATGAAAATGAAATCTCTTATCCACTTTTAAGTACAAACATAATAGCCATCGATATTTAATATTACAATTAATGAGTCAAAACATATTTTTAAAAAATCATTACTAAACCACATTATAGCATTTGAAGTCAGCTCATATATAAGATTATCTCCTAATAATAGATTTGTAAGGTTGATCTCTTCATTTTGTGTGAGAAAGAGGCTCTAAATTTCACAACCCATTTTTTTTATTTGCTAAAGATTTAGTGGGTATATATTTATTTTCAATTCTGTAAGATGTTTTTATAATAATTATTATTTTGAACTAGAATATAAAGATATTGTATCTATATATTTATATAATAGATTAAATATTATGAAATATGCATCTAAATTAAAATTAGAAAGATTTAATACATCAAAGTCACTTAAAAATAAAACCTAATCCATCATACTTCTAAAAAATAACATTTACATAAACTACATAATAAAAAATATATTATTATCTTATCAATTAAATTATAACATTTTATATTATTCTAAAATATAATAAACAACCTCTTTACAAATATCTCTAGTGGATAATCAAGTGTTCAATCAATACAATTAAAGAGCCCCCACCATATCATAGAACTATTAATTATATTGTGCGAGATGTCATCATAGAAATTGATAATGATAAACATTTTTTCCTAAAGGTAGGTGGCTTATTGCTTTCAAAGTGTATTCATGTGCTTATTCGTGTCACATATGATGCCAAATCATAACATTATATGCCTTGTAAAATTCTATGAAAGAAATGCTCTTAATGGGAAAGAATAAAGATGAGAATAAAAGATGCATATTACCCAACAGGAATCATGGTAACCTAATTATTTATGTTGGAGCATGTGATTGGTGTGTTAACTCAAAAGACATTGTTGAAACCCAACATTTAAAGAGGGGGAATATGCCTCTTTACTAGATATTGAATAGCAAAGGTAAATGCCATTTTCATTTGTACATGTCATCTAAGTTCGCTCTAGAGTTTTTTTTCTATCATATCTCAATAATGATTGGTAGTGGACCAACAAGTAAACAGTGTTGGGGATACATGTGTAAGGTAACTTTTTTCTTCATGTGATTAGGTTTTAATCAACATGATGGCTTATGAGTTACATAATGTTGTCATTTGATTAAATAGTGTTGTATGATTATCTTTATCATTTTGAAGTTTGAGATTAATGAGTTTATGGTGGTTTGTATTTTTATAAGGTAGTCTGTATTTCATATTTTTGGAAGATTGTGTATCATAACTTAGGAGGATTATGCTAACTCTTTTCAACTATGATTATCATTATGACAATTGCATATACCTGAGGTGAAATGTGATTACACTCTTTGGCCTATAATGCTATCCTGAGGATGGTATATATCTTAGTTGTGCATGTATTAAAGGACTATGCCACATATAATGATAGAACTATGATACATGCATCATTAGGACAATAAAAATTCATTTATAGGACTCTATTGCATGGATTAATAATATTATGATCATATTTTCCAAGGGCTATGTTAAGTGAAGTTGAAGGACAATGTTACAACTATTGCAAGACTATGCAACAATTATAGGTAGAACTACATTTATTTATAGGATCATGAATGGACCTATGAAGAATATTGTGCTATTTTCATTAGGAGCAATTTTTTGATTGTAGGATGAGCATTAGGCTCAATGTTAAGAACAATGCATTCACTAATTTCTTGTAACATTAAAGTTAACCAAAGGAACTTCTATCTATTATTTGTTATTATTATTAAATAAGTATTCACTGTTATGATATTAATTGGGTTACTAGGTAGTGCTTAGTGTATGACATGTTGATTTAACTTACATAATAATTCAATTCGTATAAATAACATAGACCAAATAGTGAGTTGTTATGGGAATACCTTGACCTAGGAGGTTTTCATTGCCTTATAGGCTAAATACAACCTTATAAACACTAGTTCATTAGATTCCACATTTGGAATATTATATTCAAGTTGGGTTAAGTAGCATGAGTGTGAATAGGGTATAACCCCTAACTAGATCATTTCCTAGCTATTTTCCCACTAGGTCCTTCTCACACTAGGCTAAGTTCGCTTAGGGACCTTTTACACATTACCCCACATTGATTGTATTTCTAGTACTTACCATTAGTACATGTGTGCTTAATCACTTATTCTAGATTATTTTTTATTTTTGGGGTGATCACAATGCTAGTTTACAATTTTTGGCTGGCCCCGGACATTGAAATATATATTTTTAACTAAATCTTCACTTCGGGCACCTATATTAGCTAAACTGTGAGGAATTTGAAGATGATGCAAACTAGAGTTTCGTAACATTTTTTCTGTAGATTCTAAATATATATGTTTTTAAAAATTTTGGAATTAGATTGTACTTCCTTTCCATCTCCCTCGAAAACTATTTTTTTAGTAAACAACATTTTTAAAGGAGTGATGCTCAACTATGCTCGCATAACTTTTTCCATGAAGGATAAAATTCTAATTTTTTAAATTTAGATTTTTAACTATGATATCTAGTGCTTCCAATTTGCTTCATAGTGCTTTATTGAATATTTTTTCCTTAATCAAGTTTCAAAGTCAAAACAATTACAATTCAGACATGGACAAATTGTATAACACAATTTTTTTTGTAAGTATCAAAATTCATTTTTCTTTTGTTGGATCAAGGACCTCAATATGTGTTGCACTCATATTTTTTTATTTTTTTTTGATAATCTTCTATTTTTTCCACATGTGCATAGGAAACGATTTTTTGATGAAAAACCTATGTTTAATAAGAGTACTATATTAGGTTAAGGTGCTTCGTTCCAAGGACTACCACATCATCCAATTAGATTATGAGAGTCTCCTCCATTTCATCCTCAACTCCAGCCGAAGCATAAAATTCTAAGACTTTTTGGTGCCTAAGGGTGAGAAGGTGGGAAAAGGGGGATTTGGGTGAACCATGGGGGGTTCGATCGAACCCCCTTTCAAAAAGGGTTTTCTTTGTGTGTTTTTTTGTGGGAATGGCAGGACCTTGCATTTAATGGGTTCGCTTGAACCAAGGTTCTAGTGAACCCTCTTTTGGTTCACTCAAACCAATAAGTTCGTTTGAACCCCAAAGAAACCAATTTTTTTGTATGGGGTCATTTTTTGCAACTTTTCCTTCCTCACTCAAAGTGTGAACCACTTTTGTGGGTTTACCCTCTGTTGAATAGAATATAGTTTATTATTTCAATATTATATTTTTTCTTTCACTTTCCATTAGTCAATTAGACTTTGGGTGGGTTCATAGCCAAATATTACATGGTATTAGAGAAATTTTTGAGTTGTGGGTTAGCATTTTTAAGAAATATAGGAGTGTAGAGCTAATTTTTTCTTGAAGAATTAAGTTTAATCTTCTCTTCCATCCTTGAATGATGTAGCAAATAAAATGGTATAAAAGTGATTTTAGTTTTTGGGGGTTTCCTTTTTTTCTTGCCAATTGTAGGTACATTTTAGTGGAGAAAATTTGAGCTCACCATTGAGTTTAGAGTGGCTAAGAAAGTTAGAGTCACCTATTATTTCATCCTAGTTGGACATCTAAGGGTTTAAGACTAGTGTTTTTCAATATAGATCCAACAAAATACTAAAAATTGACACACCTTGAGGCCAAACAGACCCTACCATTCTATCCAAAAGACCTAGAAACCTCTATTTTCATATACATCTTATCAAATTTGGATAATATTGTCCCAAATGAAAATTTTTTGGTTCCCAAGCTATATGACCCTTGCAACATCATACCATATGGAATCCAAATTATTTTTTCACCACTACTATATTAGTGGTACCACTCAGAGTAGCCACCACTACTCATAGTGTGACCTACATAGCACTGGGGTGGGTGACTATAAACTTGTCACCACCAATGGTGGAAAGACAAAGGTTGTGCCACTAGTTGAAAATACACACTACTACCTTTCATTCACTCTTAAATATTTTGGACAAATAGTCTTTCAAATTTTACTATTTCCCTTGTGGCAATTTCATGCAAAAAGGGAGCTTTCAAAATCTAAACAAGTAGTTTCAATGTACATAAGGAAATAAATTGAAGAATTTGATAGTGGTTTGGGAATATTTTTGGCACATTTTGGTAATATTTTGGTGACGAATTCATCATGAGATCATATTTATTTTAGTAAAATATTCAAAAAAATTGACCCCCTTTTCCACTATAGTTTCTTGATTTGGAAATTCAACTTTAGATGGTCATAACTCGAGTATACAACCTCCTTTTTGTTTCTTCTTTTTTTATTCTTTTTAATTTGGGGAAAAATTTCATGCTCTTTTCAATTTTTTTTCTCAAGTGATATTTTGTCATAAAACTAGTAGTGTCATCAGATTTGACAGATACTCCTCATTTTTTGAACTTTAAATAATGATAGTTTTTTAAAGTGAATAAATTTTTGTACACTACAAATTAGTGCTAATTCAAACTTATGTTTTGGTTCCAAAATATTAATTTTTAATATTTTTCCCTTTTTTGGATATTGTATAACTCTAGATACAACTCCAACATTATAAGCAAATCAATCTATAAAGTTCCAAATATTACTTGTTAGGGGGATTATTGATTGAGTGAATTATGAGGGGTGTCTTATTGTGTCCTTTTACATTGTGCATCTCCTTGAATTTAATCTAGTTATTTTATTTTCTTCATACATGGGTAATCTGATATTCCTTTATTAACTCCATACAACTATGAAAAATATATCTAGAAAGTTATCAAGATTCTCCACACAAATGATGGATGAGAATATGTGAATAATCAGTTTGAAATTTTTTCACTCTTAAAGGAATTTATCTTCATAATTCAATTGCCTACACACCTTGAAAAAGGTCTCAATGTAATCTTTGAAATAAATGGTTGGCTATATAGTCCACACACACTCCTTGCGCCTGAGCATCAAATTTGACCACTTCCATATGGTCAAAGTCATCTCCTTAATCATCCCTTTGCTCATTTAAATCATCCTCTTTGTTGGTATTAATTAAATCATCCATTTAATTAATATTTTGTATCTTGCATAAGGTTTCCCAAAGTATTTAATTTAATAAATGCTTCCCTCTTTCCTCTCTAAATTAAATAAAATGCATCACTTTATTTAATTTGATCATAATATCTTTT
Source organism: Sequoia sempervirens (assembly GCA_007258455.2). Lineage (NCBI taxonomy): Eukaryota > Viridiplantae > Streptophyta > Pinopsida > Cupressales > Cupressaceae > Sequoia > Sequoia sempervirens. The sequence goes on from VDFB02270651.1 coordinate 516,217,662, forward strand.
AGAATTTTTAAATTTATTTTTAAATTCTTTGTTTCTCTCTCATTGTCATCCTCCAACTTTTGCAAGTTAGTCTCTAATCCCTCTTAGCAATTTAACCCTCTTTCTTAGTCATAATTAATTGATGATTAAGATGTGCACCCCTAATCATCATTAGGGTCCCATCCTCCATAATTTCCCACTTGCCTCTAATGTGTCATTAATTAGTCTAATCAAGTACTTGCACAACCTTAATCACTTAATTAGGTAATCCCTAATCCCCATATCATTTATGGAATGTGTTTGTAGTCAACTTCATTAAAAGCTTTCTCTTTTTTTGAATAAACATACTATTCCTATGTGAATTTTAATTCACATTTAATCTGAAAATGCATTTTAAGTTTTTGAATTCCTTCTCTCATCCCAGCAAAGGAATATTTGAGGGAATTTTTTTAATTCCTCACATGTCCCCTTTCACCCACATGGGGACAAGGGACCTCTTTATGAGGAGATCTTGTCCCAATCCCAAGGTACTATGTACTCCCTCCATATCATGTACTATCCTTCCACCTCATGTGCACATCATCTTTTTTAAGCCATATCACATGCCACATGTCAAGATGTGAGGGCTTGTGAGTTCTCAACTCACCTTAGCCCTACATCTTGATCTTGGTGGCTCAATCTTGACTGTCCATTTTCCTAGAGAATTCCAAAATCTCTATAAATACCCCCCCTTTTCTCTCATTTTAGGGGAGATCATTCATAGTATGAAGCTCTTGCAATTTTTCTCAAACCATGCTTAGCCATTTTTTTGCATTTGCATCCACTTTCCTCATTTTCCATCCCTCATTCACCTTATGGCTTGCATCTCTTGCCATCCAAGGGCATACAACACCAAAAATCGAAGGGCCAACCAAATGATCAATTCAAAATAAGGTAAAAGGTTTCATTTTGTTGTCTTTATTTTGTATTGAATCCAACTAGGCTAATCTTGAGGTGTAGAGTGTTTTTAGTGATGTCATTTGCTTTTCTTTTTTTATTTGTTCATTTTGTAACACTTAAGTTACTCTATCCACCAGTACCTAAATACTTGAATGGAGCTACCAACTATGTTGCTCACATTTAGAATAGGGTTCCCCATAAGGAATTGAATAAAATCACTTCCTTTGAAGCTTGGTGTGGTAGGAAACATGTTGTGTGGTGTTTCAGAGTCTTTATATCTCTAGCATGGACAACCATTCCTTTAAAGAATTGTAGGGCCTTGAAACCTCATAGTAGGCCTTGCATCTTTAATGGATATCTAGATGGTGTCAAAGGATATTGAATTTTAGATATTGAGACACATGAAATATTTATTGAGTGTATTATACATTTTGAGGAAAACTTCCTAGCTCATCCTCTCACATTGTTCCTTCCTCCATAGTGGATTCACATGATAGTGACTCAAAAGGATTTTCCTCCAACTTATTCTACTCATAGGGTTCATCATAAGGGTTCACCTCCTTTTCATCAAGTTCAAATTCAAATTCTAAGAAATCTTGTCCTCCATATATCCTTCTATAATGCCTCTTTGAGCTCATCAAACACTTTAGCATATGGGAATTCTTATTGGGAATCATTTAGACACTAGGAGGACTCGATCATATCACTAGGATATTCCACATTCGTATATTACAACTTTAGATCCATATTCATTTTTGTGAAGAATCATCCATTCCTAAGTGGAATTTAGTCACAGAGCAAGAGTACAACTCTTTGATTCATAACAAACATGGGAGATTGTTTCACATCCTAAGGGAATAAAATTTGTTTGATGTAAGTGGATCTATCAAACCAAATTTTTAGTGGATAGATTAGTTGAAAAGGTCAAGGTAGGACTTGTGGACAAAGGTTTCTTGTAGGTTCCAGGTGTAGATTACACTGAGACCTTTTCCTATGTCATTAAAATGAACTCAATTTTCTTGACTCTTTCTATTACTATAACTCATGGTTGGGTTCTACATTAGATGGATTTGAGGAGCGTATTTCATCACAAGGGTCTACAAGAAGAGATTTACATGGAACAATGATAGGGATTTGTTCAAGATTCTTCACTATTTTTTCAATTAAAGAAGCTTCTCTATAGACTAAAATAGATACCTTGGGCTTGGTATTCCAAGATAGACTTCTTTATTCTCTCCATTTGGTTCTCTAGATTTCACTTAGATTTTAATTCCTACATCTAGATATAAGATGATTCTCTTCTCTTCTTGGTTCTCTATGTTGATGTTTTGATTGTCATAGGGATCACCTTGTCCATAATAATTGGAGTTAAGACTAATTTTCATGATATATTTTACATGGCTAATGTGTGTATTTTGCATAATTTTCTTGGGATCAAGACCACTCATAACTATTTTAAGATCTCTATTTCCCAACCTAAGTAATATGTTGTTGATCTTCTAGCCCATTTTTGCATGGTTGATTGTAAGATTGCTTTGACTCCCTTTTTGTTTGAAGGGAAGATTGGGGTGTTCAAGTGTCCCACTTTTTGATGCCACTTTATATTTTCAAATTGTTTGTAGCATCATCTACCTAATTCATACATGCTCCAATATTTCATTTGTATATGACATGGTTTAATGCTTCCTATAGAGGCACATGATCTTTATTGGAAGGAAACCAAATGCATTTTGCATTACATATAGGGCACTAATAGTTATAAGATTTGCTATGTAACAAGCACATGTCCATATTTTATTGGATACACATATTTTTATTGTTATAGTGATCTTAGCCACATTTAGCTACAATTTTCACCTTGGTTCTAGTCCCATTTTTTGGTAGAGAGATATATTTTTATTGTTCCACTGATCTTGGTGACATCTGGCTACAACTTTCACCTTGGTTCTAGTCCCATTTTGTGGTAGAGCAAGTATATGATAGGGAGAATTCTAGTTTGATTAAAATGTCCTTATTTTAATAACTATTAAACTCCTATTTTAATTCAAATGAAAGGGAATATTTATATTCATCTACAAAAAGAAAAAAATATTAAATAAGAGAAAAAAGGTACTTATAATGAAATGATTTGGTTTCTTTTATGATATACAATTCTAAAGAGACTATGAAAATCTTAATTTACATAAAGCACTGAGAGTACTAAAATATTATTACATCAAAAAATTAAAATAAGACCTAAGATAAACCTAGAGACCAAGAATGAAGCTCTTTGTATAGGATGCAAACATATCATGTGCATGCCATCATGTCATATTGTCATCCTTCACTAATCACTCAAAAATATTGTAGAATGCATGACTCATATTCCATAATCACTCTAACCTACAAGTACAATGAGACAAGAAAAATTGTTGGGGTTATTTAGGAGCTTTCCTCTATCAAACTCCCATTTTGGCCTTTTGACCTCCATGGATAGCCAAAAGGGAAATTATTGATAAAAAAGGTATTCTTGTAAATCCTAGGTGTATTAAGGACCAAAATAAAATAATAAAATGAAATGATAATTGTGTTAACCTTGGTCTATAGGGAGAACCACCATTGCATGCAAGTAAAACAATAATAATATATTTATTCACTTCTATAACAAAGAGATTGTCTCACATTAAAGAGAATGTAGAAGAATAAATGAAAAATATATAATTATCATTGGTAGAAGAAGGCATCTACAATAAAGGTTCTAAATATAACAATGAATACCTCTTCTTGAGAATATTGAATTGCTAAAAGAGAGAATCAAATTGTATGATATTAAAGCACTAACTCAGATGGTTGTGAATATTTTGGAAAAGTTACCCTAAGGATTTTAGATGAAGAGCTTGCTAGAAAGAATATTAAAAACTCTCTTAAAATGACAAGGTTTTGAGTTTTTTTTTTCTAGTGAGAGAGAAAGAGATGTTACTTTCTCATTCAAGTGTTAGGACATGTGTCATAAACAAGCCATGTGGAAAGTATACTTTTGAATATTGAAATTTTGTAGGATGCTAGGGCATTGTGTAGATGTCTATGTGTCATGCTATCATCCAAAATAATTATGCTAGAATTTTTCATACATCCTTGAAATGTATCATACTATTTGAATGTGAGTTAGAATATTTTTTATAGAAATATTAGAATTTATTATCAAAACATGGGATAAGGTGAGTTCAAAACATAATGTGAAATTACACAAGTACACAATTTTAGACAATACATTTTTTCCCCACTTTAGTGAGTTGGTTGCACTAAGAAATAAGCTACGCTAAAGTTGATGATGACATGCAGGGAACATTAAAGATGATAACTTAAAAAGTATATTATAGAGGACACAAAATCTTGTTAGGTGGAACAATGTTGCCCCTAGACTTGGATTCTATAAAATCATAATATTCAGTTCCATATTCATGTAGGATTAAAAGTCAGGAAAAAATCATACATACATCCTAAAAAAGAAAATGTACCAATCTCAAAATTGAAAGAAAGCTAATACAAAGAGAGGAATATTTTGGAGAAGAAAGTTAAAAAGAATATTTTGAAAAGGGTGACTATGTGCCCCCTCATGTTTTTTCCTAATTTATAGAAGGAAAAAATAGGAAGGTAAATTCACCATTAGAATGAAATATTTGAAAATTTTGAGAGAATATTTTTATAAATATAAAAATTTATAAAAACTTACTATTCAATTTCACTATTCAGTATTGAATTTTCAAAGATTTTTCAGTGATCCCCAAGAGAAAATGTCATGCAAATGAAACTACCAATGAACCTAGCTAGACGAGCTCTATGAGGGAGTCAAGTAGGGGGAAAATTTATGTGAGGTGAATGAAAATTTTACCATGATTTTTTAATATTTTTTGATATGGTGGGTCTCATGATGCACATTGGAATTCAATTGGCATGTGGTTGTCTAGGGGAAACATATGTGTCTAACCTATGTTCTATAATTTTGATGATGCACTAGCATCCAAGGACATGCTAGTGCCCAATAAAAAATGAGGTTTTTTTAGTTTTTGGGAAGAATAAAATATATAATTTAGAGTAGTAAGTGATGTGTAAATTATTTTTATTATTTTCAACCATGCCTACTATGTAGGAGCACATAGGAGGGGTATTTCTATCTCTTATATGGAGCCTATTATCAACCCTCTCAACAAATGAGACTCGCTCCTCTAGCGAGTGGGGATCTAAAGGATCTTAATTAAGCTAGAGATGCACTTCTATGGTAGCATACTGATGGTGGTGATGGAGCAATGGTATGTAGACATATCCAACTTCATGCTCCCAATAGAGGAGATGATGATGAACTTAGAGTATTTCTACTCTATCCTAGTATTCCCTATTCAAGGTTACACTATTACCATTGTGGAGAAAAGATCATGGGCCACTATATAGGACATACATTAATATGCTATTGATTGGGTGGTAGGAGGTGACACTGTAGAACAAATCTATGTGAGATGGATATAGAAAGGGTTATTTCTTATGCCTTTTGTGAGACATATTATTATTGCGACCATATCCATGTTTGTTGTGATGGATGGGTAGGGAACACATCAACATGAGGCTTCATGCATACCATTTGGGTTATATGCAAGAGTCAAATATTTTTGATGTGGAGACAAAGCATGATCACCCACCTATATCATGGCCTTGGTTGCTTCATGTATCACAAGGGCCATAACCTCATGACATGTAAACTAATTTAGGTTTGGAATTTCAAGATTATCACCTACATGAGACCAATAAGTTTCCTAGGCCAAATTTTGATGGATATGCTTAGGGATCAAATTTATTTTCTATGTCAATATTGAAGATTTGGTGATTTATTATTTTTGAGATATAAATTTGATAAATTGCAAAGTAAAAATATTATATGGTGTCCATATGTATAGATGTGAGCATGGTTGGAAATTTTGAGATAGCTAGCTTAGATGCAGTGAGATGGATATTTTATTGGCTGATATGACTATATAGTTATGTCCTTCTACTACAGGTGGGTGATAAGGTAGTTCAAGTGAGTAAAGTAGGTTCCTAGATTTTTACCCACCTATGTTGTCAGAGGGAGTGACCTACCTTGATCTATTGTTATTGATATTGCATTGAGTGACCTTGATGTGAGGGAGATGATTCTTGCCTATTTTTGGATACAAAAGATGTGTGAATTACTCCAATCTACATCATTTGGTGTTTGACTACTAAATTGACCCCTTATTTTCTTGAGGATTCTCCTAGAGGATATCTTGGTGCATATAGATCAAGTGAGGAGTAAAACAATTTAGTGGCACTTGGATAGCTTAGTAGAGGAGAGGCCTAGAGTACAAGTGAGGCTAGCAGGGCTACCTACAATAATATACACCTTGAGCCAAATAGAGAGAAGAGAGTTGGGTAGTACTACTTCTATGAGAATCACTACCACGCCACTTACAACTATACGTATATCCCCTATGAGATCACTTGCTCCTTACTTGATCCAAATTGGTAGCTTGAGGACCTAGTTGATATGTTATTTATGTTTATTTTTATATACATGGTTATTTTATAATTTAATTTATTTTATGCATTCATTTATGATACATGATGATGTATAAAATTATTTGTAATTTATAGTTAGGATGTGAGAGTGGCTCAACTTCTTCGATCAAGTCATAGCTAAGATGGTCCCTGATGAATTGAAAAATGGATACCTAAAGATATCACTCTTTTTCCACCAATCATTCAATAATGTCCTAGGGGTCCTAATAGGATTGACTAACAACCTCACAAGGTGAGTCAATTCTCAATTAGGAAGGACCTAGGAGGGGGTTCTTTGAGTTCTAAGGGGTTCACCACCAAGAAAATGTTTAGAAAAGAAAATGTTGGAAAAAATAATGTGATGCAAAATGACCTAAAACTAGAAAAGTAAGCTAAATGAGAGATGCAAATAATGAAATTATGCAACAGTAAGATAGTATATGTGCACCTAGAAAATCTGGAGATGCTGTGAGGATTCTGGAAATGTAAAGATATTGCCAAAAAGTGTTGTGGAGGACTAAGATGCCCATAGTGGCGTATTAGTCCTGCTACTATTTTTTAGGGAAAATACGAAGTCTTTGGATGTCGGAACTCGATATGAAGGAATCTATGAAAAATGTGCTTAGGAGGACTAAGACACCTAAGATGGCGTATTAGTCCCATTTTGAATTTCTACAAACTCTGAATAGGATCTTGAGCTCCAAGGTTTTCACTTGCTTCCTTTTCAATCTCAGGATCTGCAACTTTCAAATTTAGCTTGTAGGTGAGTTTCCTTGAAGATGACAACTTTGCAACTTTTGTAACTTTGCAACTTTTGCAACTTTGCAACTTTTGTAATTTTTGCAACTTTTCACTCCAAGTGATCTTCAAGTCTTCAACCTAGATCTGAAATCACAAATATGGAAGATGGAAAAAACTTGTTGTTTGTTAGTGAATGGGGGTTTTTCTTGGTCACACCCATTTTTGGTAATTAAACCTTGAAATGAAATACAAATAATGAAGGAAATGGTGAGTGAACAACATGCAATGGTACAACTCACCAAACCTTTATAAAATCTACAAAATTGTGTGCAATGGTTGCAATGGATATGGATCTTGAATGCTTGAAAGATAGGACTTGAATTGCTTGCTTGAATAAAAACCCTACATCACAAATGTTAGCACAACAACACACATGATGCAAGAACCTCTTTGATATGATGCTTGAATCTTGAAATGGCTCCAAATGCTTGATAAATCTACTCTTGAAAAGACTTGGATGCTTGGATTACTTGATAGATTGCTTAGGATTCTTGTTAGGAGAAAATGAGAGAAGGAACCTTGTATTTATACTTATGCTTAATATCCCAAAATTACATCACACCAAGTTGACATATAAATTCATTAAATAAAGGAGGCTAAATCCCACCATAATTTGAAATTAATTCGCAAAAATGACTCAAGGAGGACTAAGATTCCCTAGGTGGTGTCTTAGTCCCAAGTCCTAAAAACTTGGGGCACAGACACCAAAAAGGGGCCCAATCAACAAAGACGCCGTAGGTAGCATTTTATTCCTGACCCTAAAATTAGGGACACACCGATGGAGTTGTTAAATTATAATTTATGCATTGGAGAATGCAAGGATTAACTAGAAAAGGATGTAATTCATAGGGCCTGTGGACACAAAATAGGACCAATTAAGCCATAAAGAAGCACAAATAAAGCAAGGTGGACCCGAACAAGTGTGAAAATGCAATGGTATGCATTTTCCTACACTACATTTAGCCCCCACTTTAGTGAGAGGATGAACTTGCTTTAAACTCACACTAAAGTAGCCAACCATGCAATCAAGAGGGGTTCAAATGTAGAAATTCTAGTAAGATAGGATGACAATAATCAAGAGGGTGCCCAAGCCCTCATGATCAAGATCCTATGGAAAAACAAACATAAGTACAAAGGAACACACTTGTAGATGATAGATGAAGCCATAACCAAATCACAAACATACACCATCAAAGATAAGAAAAAGGAAAAATTTAAAGGAAAAACTACAATGGATCAAGCTTTGACTGGCCATCCAACGCGGTGGATTGGGTCTAGGCTGTTTGTCCAAAAGGAAGTTTACAAGTGGAACGAATTGTCCATTATGCAAACAAAACATACACTCATGAGGGCTAGTGGGAGCTAGTTGTCCACTAGGTGAGCCCCAAGGGACCATATCAAAGTCATAACTCTATGAATTTAATAAGGTACAAAAATGCATGCTCACATAGGCTAGTGAATCTAGGTGTTCACTAGGTGAGCCATAGGGGACTATATTAAAGCCATACCTCCATGACTTTAATAAGGTAAAAAATGCAATAAGAAAGAGGGAATCTCAAATGGATTTTTCTTAGTTCATGTGAGGTCTTACTCTTAGGGGATATCGTTCCTAATGTATCAAGAGAGGATTGATCAAAGGATAAAAGATTCACCACTTAAGGGATATAGTGCATCACATCACTACTAAAGGGAATATAATATATTGAGATAGATCATACTCTTGAAGGACATTACTCCCAATGTCACCACAAAGAGGAAAACATGTTGTGTGAAATAAGAAAATCACATAAAAGAATATGAAAAAGGAAAAAAAAAAATGCAAGTGAAATCATGCTAAAATAATGCCAATGTATGCCCCCACTTTAAATAAATTGCTAACACCATGTTGTGAGCAATTACTCTAAAGTAGCAAATGAAAATGAAAACAAGAAGGAATACATGAGAGCCAACTTGGAAAGAAATATGCGAAGTCATATGTTTCTGAGTAAAGTTGCGTCATGCAAGAGAAAATAAAAAGAAAGGGAGGGGTTTCCTCCAAAATGAAAAAACCAAACAAATAAGGGATCTATGGATTTGGGGTCAATATGTTCTTTGCTGCAACATATTTAAAGAGCTCAGAATTTCCATCATTCCCCAAATGCACGTAGAATTGGAAGAATGACACAAAGAGAGTGAAACCAAAGGAAAAGAAATCCTTTTGGATCAACATGGAAGAGGCATAGGGTGTCTCGACACCTTGTGTGATCCCCAAAAGGAAAACATGAGACAAATGAAAAGGAAAATGAAAGGAAAAGAAAAGATAATGAAAAAGATTTTGTGTCAACATGTAGGAGACATGAATGTTTCGATGCCTTGTGGCATCCCCAAAAGGAAAACACAAAAATAAAAATGAAAATAAAGAGAAAAGATCAATCAAAAGGAAAGAGTATATGACATATAGAAGAATGAAGGTACAAATAGAGGAATGAACATAGAGAGAGAGAGAGACATCAAACAAAACATCATGGTGGATCATGTTACACACATGTAATCAAAATAAAAATAAAGAAAAAAGGAAAGAAAAAGAAAAGATAAAAAGACTAGTAAAGCACATGCGAGTCAACCATTCAGCAGGTCATCCACATCCCAGTCGTGTTCAGTATATGTAAAATGCAGATCACTAGCGAGAGGAAAAACATCAAGTGTTGTACTAGGAGAATCACCAGGTTCAACACATTGTGAAACACTCAGTTTAGGAGGATCACCATGGTTGTCATTTAAGCTCATAGAAGAGGAAAATAACAAATTCAACTCATTATGCACTTCCTCATCGATTTTAGTTGTTTCATTGTCATCCAAGTTAATCACAACAGGAGGAAGAATGATAATATCCATAGAAGATGTTGGTCCTTTTTGTGGTGGAGACATAGCTTATGTTTGTTCTATTAAAAGAGGAGGGTCATTGGTTATTGCTTCTTTCAAGTTCGGATTTTGATTTTCAATGTTGTTCTCTTCATTCATCTTTTGAGAAATATCACGATGCCTACACCTACACTCTCTAGCATTATAGTTTCTTTTAGTACAATTTTCAAGTTGTGTTTGTGTAGGAGTGGGTTTGTCAACCATAGGTTCCTTTTCTTCTTGTGAGGAAAGAACAAAAGAAACCATAGAAGGTTGTTCAACCACTTTCTCTTTGGATTTATAAATTTCCTTAGGAGGCAGATTAGGACTTGTTTGGTTTTCTTTAGGTCTCTTGTAGGAAATAAGCAAGGGATTTTTCATGGGTGGGTCTTGGTTTTTTGGAAGGGTTTTAGACGGGTTTTAGACTCAGCATTGTTTTCTTTAGGTGGTGGAGGTTCGATCATGGGTGGAGGAAAGTTTTCAAGAGAAAGTTTGGCTATAAATTTTGATTTGAATTGTCTATAGGATAGGAAAAGGAGGTCTTCATGGGGTCTTATAGTTTCCATAGGTTCAAGCCAAAAATAATCTAAGGAGAAATTTTCATGGGAAGACAGGGGTCTAAAGCCACTATGGTTCATTGTGAATATTTCATTGCTGACTTGAAAATTTAAGCACTTATGGACAATGGATGGGACCACATTCATGGAGAAAATCCATTTGTATCCTAGCTTCACATGAAATTAGTACGAATTAGATACAATAGAGAATGATACATTTTATTTCTTTGGTCCTACTTGTAAAGGAAGTATGATCAAGCATATCGTAGCACGAGAAAAACCATCATGTGTTTTAGTCCATGCTTTCGGTTTATCATATCTATCTTGAGTAAGTTCATGCACATATAAAAGTTCTTCTGTGATCACATTCTCTCCACAAACGGGATTGATTAAAATCCTAGGAGTGGGCTTGTTATTGATTATGTCTTCTATGTAAAGAGGACCATCAAGTGTATGTTTGATTGTTTCTTCTAAAGCGAAAGTAATGTCAATGGTTTTTTGTTTATGAGGCTGGATGTCAACCAATCCTATCATTATATCAATAGGATTTTGGTCATCAGTATCCATAGGACTCTGTTCATCATCATCGGGTGCTATCATAATAGTGGTTTACAATTCCTGAGAGGAACGAATTTTAGCTGAAATCACATATTTTTTGAAAATATAATGATTTAAGCCTTAAAAAGTTGCATTTTAAGGATTCCAATTGAAGAGGGTTTGATCAAATCACGTTAGATCAAACCCCCTTGGATAAAACCTTGCTAGTTTTAAACCATACCTATAAATGTGTTTCCTTTACACCTATCAAAATGCTGATAAAAAATCACTTTTGATTTAGATTTTGGGGGATAAAATGAATTCATTTAAAATTTATTTCAAATGATTATGGTATTCCTCAGAACAAGCTATCCAATGAATATAATTTTAATATGTTTTGGTTTTGTTATGTATTTTTTTAAGTTTTATTAAACATAGGTTTTTCATCGAAATGAATTTCTTTGTTCTTCACATGTGGAAAAATAGAATATTATCAAAAAAAAAAATTGAAAAATATGAGTGCACCGAGATATTGAAGTCCTTGATCTAATAAAAAAATAAAATTTTTTGACATATACAAAAAAAGTTACGCATTATACGGTCGCGCTGTGTCTAAATTGTAATTCGTTTGACTTTGAAACTTGATTAAAGGAAAAAATATTCAATAAAAAACTATCTAACCAAGTGGAAGCACTAGATATCAGAGTTACAAATCTAAATTTGAAAGAATTAGAATTTTATCCTTCATGGAAAAAAAGTTATGCGTTATACGGTGTGTGTCACTTTTAAAAATGTTGTTTTCTAAAAAAAATCTATTTTCGTGGGAGATGGAAAAAGAAGTGCAATTTGATTCCAAAAATTTTGAAAAAAATATTTTTAGAATCTACAGATAAAATTTGATGAGACTATAGTTTGCACCATCTTCAAATTCCTTACAGTTTAGCCGTTATAGGTGCCCGAATGTGAAGATTTAGTTAAAAATAATAATTTCAGTGTCCAGTTTGGCCAAAAATTGTAAACCACTATTATGGGATCACCCCATCCATAGGAATTTGTTCATGTTTTCTCATATTATCATCATCTATGTCAACATTCAACACATCAGGCTTCATTTCACTAGCCTTAAAAAATGAAATATCATGGTTGGGCATGGGATTGGTAAATATTTGCAAGTTTTGGTTGGGAGGAGCCACAAATTTTTTACCTTTGTCATTTACACGTCCAATTTGGATTTGATTGGAATCAATGAGGTCTTGCACAAGATGTTTAAGACACTTGCAATGGTCTGTATCATGTCCTTTTTGTTGGTGATAAGCACAGTAGGCATTGTGTCTAAAGCTCATAGGTAATGGCTTGATAGGGTCAAGGGGTTGAACGTGAGGTAAGGTAAGCATGTTTTTGTTTAATAGTTGGGCCATAATATTGTGAAGTGTGTTGGGTAAGGGAGTTAATTGTCTTTGTGGATCCCCAAAGATATAAGGATTACTCGTCTTTATAGCAACTACATGGGTATCAACTGGTTGGGTAGGTTGAGAGGTGGAATTTAGTTGAAGAAAAATTTTATTTTGTCTTTTGAAAGGTTGGTAAGCATTTTGGTTTGAGGCTTCGGTCTTTTCAGGATAGGTAGGGGTGGCTTTTGGTTCACTACTAGTTAGGGAATTCTGATAGTACTGAAGGGTAGTGCATAAATGCATGAAGGAGGGGAATTTCATCATGGTGAGCTTATCCCTTGTATTTCTTTGTAAGTTTTCTACAAAACTTTTTTGAAGGTAGGAATCAGGAATATTCATACTGATTTGGGAATAAAGTGATTGGTAGCATGAAATAAAATCAGTGACTTTTTCACCCTCATTTTGCTTTCATCTCATCAAATCATCCAATGTCATTTCAGGGACCATGTGCACTTGGAAATGGTTAATAAATGTCTCAACAAGTTCATTGAATGAATGAATTGAGTTATTCGGTAATGCAAAAAATGAATCCAAGGTAATGTCTTTCAAGGATTGGGGAAAAATTTTAGCCAAAATTTTGTCTTCAAGGATAAATTCAGTAGACAAAGTAGTAAAGGCATTAACATGATTAGTAGGATCTCCCTTTCCTCCATATTTCTCAAATCTAGGATCTATATACCTTGTGGCACTAGAATTCTCAATATCTCCAAGGACAATGGATTGCTCTTGACATAGTATGAAGGTGGACCATTTTTATTTTGATTTATGTTGAAAACTTGATGTTGGATGGATGAAAAGATTTGTAAGAGGTGATTAATGATAGGGTCATTGCTTGTAGTGTGTGATGGAGATGAATATGGTGGTGGTATGTGTGTTGGAAGGACTAGGAACAAGCAATTGAATGCAATATGGAATGCAATACTTTTTAATTTTTTGAATGCAATAAGAATGTTTCTAAATGTAATTAAGATGAAGAACAATGCACTTTTCAGTTTTTTTAATGAAATAAAATGATGCAAGAAAGTAAAAATGCAACCTATATGCACTTTCACTAATGCAAATATAGGAAACCCTAAATGCAATTTCACTAATGCAAAATGCAAGATGCAATGCAAGAATGAATATAATATATATAAGTACTTTAATGGAATCCAAATAAGAAATGAAATGAATGCTCAAAAGAGTCAGGTTCACCAAAATGATGAATTGAAAAATAGAATATCTAAAGATATCATTCTGTTTCCACCAATCATTCAATAATGTCCTAGGGGTCCTAATAGGATTGACTAACAACCTCACAAGGTGAGTCAATTCACAATTAGGAAGGATCTAGGAGGGGTTTCTTTGAGTTCTAAGGGGTTCACCACCAAGCAAATTACTGGAAAAGAAAATGTTGGAAAACACAATGTGATATGCAAAATAACCTAAAACTAGGAATGTATTCTAAATGAGAAATGAAAATAATGAAATTATGTAATAGTAAGATAGTATGTGTGCACCTGGGAAATTTGGAGATGCTGTGAGGATTCTATAAATGTAAAGATGCTTCCAAAAAGTTTTGTGGAGGACTAAGACGGCCATAGTGGCATATTAGTCCCACTACTATTTATCAAGGAAAATATGAAGTCTTTAGATGTCGAAATCATATCTGAAGGAATCTTTGAAAAATGTGGCTAGGAGGAATAAGACACCCAATATGGTTTATTAATCGTGTTTTGAATTTCTACAAACTCTGAATAGGATCTTGAGGTCCAAGGTCTGCACTTGCTTCCTTTTCGATCTCAAGTTCTAAAACTTTTATATTTAGCCTATAGGTGAGTTTCTGTGAAGATGACAACTTTGTAATGCAACTTTGCAACCTTTGCAAATTTTCACTCCAAGTGATCTTCAAGTCTTCAACCTAGATCTGCAATCAAAAAAATGCAAGATGGGAAAAACTTGTTGTTTGTTAGTGAATGGGTGTTTTCCCTGGTCAAACCCCTTGTTGGTAATTAAACCTTGAAATGAAATAGAAATAATGAGGGAAATGGTGAATGAACAACATGAAATGCTACAACTCACCAAACCCTTATAAAATATGCAAACTTGTGTGCAATGCCTGCAATGGATATGGATCTTGAATGCTTGAAAGATAGGACTTGAATTACTTGCTAGAATCAAAACCCTACATCACAAATGTTAGCACAACAACACACATGATGCAAGAATCTCTTTGATATGATGCTTGAATCCTGAAATGGCTCCAAATACTTGATAATTCTACTCTTGAAAAGACTTGGATGCTTGGATCAAGCTTGATAGATTGCTTAGGATGCTTGTTAGGAGAAAATGAGAGAAGGAACCTTGTATTTATACTTACTTATGCTTAATATCCTAAAATTACATCACACCAAGCCGACATATGAATTCACTAAATAAAGGAGGCTAAATCCTACTAGAATTTGAAATTAAATCCAAAAAATGACTCAAGGAGGACTAAGACACCCTAGGTTGCATCTTAGTCCCAAGTCCTAAAAACTTGGGGCACAAATACCAACAAGGGACCCAATCAACACATCTCAAAATAAAGGTCCCAAGAGCCTTGGGGGACAAAGATGTCATAGGTGGCATTTTAGTCCTGACCCAAAAATTAGGGACACATCGATGGAGTCATTAAATTATCATTTATGCATTGGATGTTGGGATTAAATTGAAAAGGATGTAATTCATAGGGCTTGTGGACACAAAATAGGATCAATTAATCCATAAAGAGGCATAAATAAAGCAAGGAGGGTCCAAAAAAGTGTGAAAATGCAAGGGTGTGCATTTTCCTACACTACAATCCCCACTATTTATTTGGAGGGAGAAATGTGAGATGATTGTATGCCACAATATACTACTATTTGTTACTAAAATGATGGGAAAATGGGTGTGTTCTATTCAAATGGGGGTTCACCAATAATTTATTAAAAATATAAAGGGAAAAATGGGGTATAGTGCACCTATCTCCCTCTATCTCATTAGGAAAAAGAGATCCCTTGAGCCAAGGTTGAATTTCAACCCTTAGGTGACTCAATCTTGAAGGAGATCATGATGTTTTCTTTATGATCTAGGATGGGGTAGATATGTTGAAACAACACTTTTATGAGAAAGACTAAAAATAGTAAATAAACCCAAAAATGCAAAGTGACACTTGAAATCGAAAGATTAAACCTTAATCTAATAGAACCCACAACTTTCAAACATATATGAGATGGTTTAGTATTTTTGAACCTACCATCAAAATGTTGTTGTTGAGTTTCCTCTAGGACTCATTCACCCAAGGGTGAATGGGTCTTTATAGGGGTTTTTGAAATTAGTTTCTTGGTCCTCTAGTTCTATGTATGCACTCTCAAATTCTCTAGATTTCACAATTGAAAGTTTGAAAATAAATCTTGTAGATGAGTTTTCGTGGCTTGATGACAACTTTGTCAACTTTTACAATTTTTATCTTTGATAGATCAAACTTTCTTCAACCTAAGATCTTCAACACAAACACAAGAGAGAAAAATTGTTTGTTTGTGGTGAGTGGTGGTTTGCCTTGGTCAAACCCCATTTTGGTAATTAAACCTTGAATTGAAACAACGACACATGAAAGGAATGATGAATGAACAATTTCTATGTTGCAACTCACCAAACCATTGATTTGAAACCCTTGAAGGACCGCAACTTAGTAGAGCTCTCCAAGGTCTAGATCTTACATGAATGGCTTGATTGGATATTGATCTTGATGCTTGATTCAATCTACATCACAATGTTAGCTCCAAAAACATGCATGATGCTTGATAACTTTGACATGATGCTTGAGATCTTGATTGTTGCAACAAATACTTGAGAAAAATGCTCTTGAACATTTTTGACAATAATCTTAGCTCTTGTGAAACTTGCACTTGAAATCTAGATATATTAGGATTTGAATTTGATAAAAAGACCTTATATTTATAAACAATTTTCTAATTTCCCAAAAATTGAACATTACAAGCCGACACTTAAATATTGAATTTAGGACCTTCAGATGCCACCAAAAACATGTTCAAAATTTAAAATTTTGATCTTAATGGGGACCCATTTGCCCTCCTAACCTAAATAATTAGGACCTACATTTCATTTCTTGGTGATAAAATTAATAAATGCATTAATTAAATCACAACTCCCCTTTCAGAAAGTGAAATTACTTAGGCTTGTAAATGAAAAATTTAGGCAATTAGAAGCTTAATTAAGTCCAATTAATCAAGGGACCCAAACATAGTGTGAAAATTTAAAGGAGTACATTTTCTGACACTACAGTTACCTAGAGATTTTTGAGCCGATTATGTAACTTTAAGCATGACATATGAGGAGTATTAAGTGTAGGAGAGTTAGAGAGCTATAGATTTGGTTACACTCATTTCTTATAGGGATAATAAGATATCAAAGGTTTAGGTATTGAATGCATAGTTTTATAAGATGAGGGGTGAGGTTGTTGTGCTTATAAGAGAGAAATACTCGGATGTGATGAGAGAAAAGAGTGTTGAGATGACACATGACACTCTATAGAGATAGGTTGAGGAGCTCCATATAGATATTCAAAGAGCTTAGATCACTGGACCAACCAAACATAATCATCCTAGAGTATAGGCCTTAATAGATTAGGATACAATTATGGATGATGAAAGTTTGAATCACAAAAAATAACAATGTAAAACTCACACTTCAACAATCACTTCAATAAAGCTCAAGGTCTTGGCTCAAAAATTAGAATTTAGATTTAACAATAAAAGTCATCATAGCTAAGATTTTTATTTTCTCCATTGTCGGTTACTCTTTAAAGTAACAAACTATGAAAGAACAATAATGATATGGTGGAATGGTAATGAAAAATGATCAAAGATAAATGATACCTGTGCTTGACAATGGTAATGATAAATGCTTGGTAATACTTGATAATGCTTGATAATGTTTGATCATGAAAGTGATAGAGTGATTTTTTTATCATAAGAGTGTAGGGGGTTTGAATGAAATGAAAGCTTATTATTTATATGCCTCACTTGATATTTAATCAATGGTGGAGATTAATTCCCAAGATTAACATGACTAGGAAAATTCAAGGTAGGGTAAGACCTAAATTTGAATTTTGATGAAGGGAAAGATTAAAGGAATTAATTAAATTATAAAATTTAATTCAAAATGATAGTTGGAGAAATAAATTAATATTAATATATTTATTTTAGAGGAAAATATTTAAATTTAAATAAATTATTTAAATTTATTTAAAAGAGGAGTGTTATCTAATTAAATAATTTTTGAAAAATATTTAATTATGGAGGACCAAAGATAAATTGAGCTTAATTAATGTTGGAGAGACAGTGATAAATTAATTAAATAATTTAAAATTATTTAATTATTATGAATGAAAGGGGAAAATAATAGCTTAATTAAATAATTAAAAATTATCTAATTAATATGTACATAGAAGAAATGATGAGGATAATGATGAAATGATAAGATGAAAATGTATTAGTCATTTTTAGGTGTCTACATTTTCCCCTTATTTGAGACAATATGTTTTATAGCATTGTTTCAAAAAAAACAATTGATGATATGCCCCGATATGCCTCAGTGAACTAAGAGATGGAAGCAAGATGCCCCCTCGAGAGATTGACCAAGGGAATTTTTTTTTGTCAAGCTCATGACAAGATGGATTAGCTAATTCTATGATAATGATGATGATATGATGAGGATGATGATGATGATGATGATGATGATGATGATGATGATGATGATGATGTTAATTATGATTATGCATATATATGGTGATGGATAAATGCTATGATTTATTATGATTATGGATGTTTATTATTGTGATAATTATGATTTATGATTATGATGCACATGTTATGGTTATGATATTATGATGCATGCTAACATTTATGAATGGAGGATATTTAGTGAAATCAATCTCCACTAGGGATCAAATATCAAAAATGAAACCTATAGAGAGAAGATGTAACAAAAGGTGATATGCAAAATGAACAACATGCAAAGGATAAAAACAACTCTTTGTTACTTTGAAGAGGAACTATAGAATGTGGATATCTTTTTACATTTACCCACCTTCATGGACTTTGACACAACACATAATCACACATGCAAAGAAAGATAATCATGTCGAAACCCAAGATTCTATAAGAACATAAAGATATGCCTTCATAGAGAAAATATGAGAAAAAATATATCTAAACATGCAAAGGAAGAAACTCAAGCCTTGATCCAATCTTCTCTAAGCTCATTAAGATATATGCTTTCATCAAGTAAATGTTGGAGAAAAAATAAAATCAAGAAATCAAAAGAAAAGCAATTGAGAAATGAAATCAATAGCCAACATATCTCTTGCCAAAAGATAAGCTCAATTTTGATAGATAGGGCCCATTTTAGGAAGGATGCATTTGTTAGGACCTTACTCTATTTTGATAATTCCCATTGTAGGAAAGATAATTCTATTAAGGCATGAATTTTTTTTTCATAGTTATGACTATTTATGCTGAAAATTGAAAAACTAATTTAATCTATAAAACCCCAAATCAATATTTCAACATAACCTCAATGAAGCATTTCTTAAATAAAAACACCTACAAAATGAAAACTAAACTATGCAAAAACTAAAACAAATGCCTTCAAAATAAAATCAGCTCCATTGTTTTCCTATTTCACCATGATTTTGATATATGCATTTGTTTCTCTCAAATTTTTTTATGAGAACAAGTGCAACAAGAAGCTATGATGAATAGAAAAGAAGATTGATAATGTCTGGATGTATATGATTTTTGGTGAGAAGAGAAGGCTTTTATAGATGTCCTCATGGGAAAGATCTAGATTTCAGGAAGAATGTGGGATAAATGATTGAAGTGGGAAAATGCATATTGCAATTAATTGAAATTAATTGAAATGAGAGAGATAATGGATGGATTTTATTATATAATGTAGGTTAAAAGCTTAGAATGAAGATTTATTTGTGAATTAATGAATGATTTAAATGGATTTATGTATGCAAATGGTTTAATGAAATATGCAATTGGATAAAGATTAAATGATTTAATGATTTGTGAATTTAGATGAATGATTTAATGATTTTAATGCATGGATAATTTAATGATTGTGAAAATGGAGAAATATGAAATGATTTATGGATAAATGGTTGATTATTCAAATGGTTAAATGCTTATAATATTATTGAATGAATAAATCCTTATAATATGGATATGATTTAAATGAATTAATGAATGAATGGAAGAAAGATATTAAATGAATTAATTAAACAGATAACAATATCCATTTAATTAATAGATGAAAATAGGATAATTACATGAGGATAACTTTTGAGTCTCTACAATAATGAAAGGTAGGCAATAAGCTATGCAAGGCAAAGATTTAGCTCAAAAACTAAAATTTGTTTTGCTTGATTTTTGTTAAAGCTCAATGTTTTTAGATTAAGAAAATAATCTCAAGATATAGGAATCCAACCCAAAAACCAAGGACAAAAGAAAATTTCCCCTAATTAGGGAAAAAAATGACATGGATAAAGGACATGACAAGATAGCCAAATAAAAATGATATATATGAACAACCAAGTCATGGTAGAAAAGGAAAAGGACATGCAAATGCTTAATGATAGGAAAATTAAATGGAGTACAAATGACAGGTGAACAAAATGGAATGCAATGATGAAAATAGTATGTACAAACTGCTAGGATACCTTGAGGGTCATGCATACAATTTCTTAAGATAAATGTTGTTAATAGGATCTTCTCAAGGTTCTCCTTTAGCTATAGCAAGTTTATAAGATCTTGAACAATAGTTTTCTATAATTATAAAAGTCCCAACCAATTAGGTTTAAACTTTCATTTCTTGTCTCTATCCTATTGATTATTTTGATTCTCTTTTAAGACCATATCTCCAATATTAAAATTTTGAGTTTTGATTTTTTTATATGACTACTATGAAGGAAGTCATTGAAGATGTTACTGAGGAAGGTAATTTCCTTCCAATCAATACGGTGACTCTACAAATGGGTACCTCAAATTTGAACCTAATGATGATAGAGGAGATGTCTACATCACTCTGGACAAGCCCACCTATGCCGCTGTCACAAGAGGTCAAAAAAATACTAATAAAAAATGTACTCCAAACTCTCCAAAAATTTTGCATACTAGAGCTAGTGTCATTTCAAAAAGTGAAAATGTGTCACACATAGTAACAAAGGATTCTTCCAAATCCTCAAATTTTTCACCTGTCAAAAATTTTACCAAACCTTTTGATATTGTTGACTTCTGCAAAAAATATAAGGTGCAAATTTCACAAGAAAAATATTTATGGATGAATCCTAAGGAGTTGGATAGAATAATTGAATATGTTAGGGTAGGATAATTTGAGTCCCATGCAAGCTTAGATAAGAAAATGATTAGTTCTCAAGACTCAATTGCTAATGTAGCATCCAACAGTCAAACATCTTCATTATACACCTTTGAGGATAAACCCAATCCTTTCTATGTATCATTGTTCATGAGTGGGTTCAGATTGAATAATTGCATTGTTGACTTTGGTGCTTTTGACAATGTTATGCTTGCACAAATTCCTGGTGCCTTGGGGCTGAACTTAACTAAGACATATGGAAAATGTTACTCTATGGAATCCAATCAAATTCCGATTGGGAAAATTAAAGATGCACAAGTTGCACTTGCAGCTCATCCAAAACAATGACTCAAGCTCACAATTTTGGTGGCTGATATACCTGCTAGTTATGGTATGCTCTTGAGTAGAAGTTTTTATAAAGACCTAGGAGGTGAAATCCAGGTAGATTGGTCCTATGCTACCATACCTATTGGAAGTAAGAAAGTGTGCTTAGAGCTTGAGCCTAAGGCTAAGATAATAGTATTAAAATTGGAAGATCCTAAGGTGCATATTTTGTTCATGGAAGCTGAATTTGGGAACTATATATTTTTTTTTAGATGAGGATAAAGAAGCCAGTAAGGTTACTCCAAATTCAAATTCAGAACTTTGGATGATGTAATTTGATGGGAGTTGCTCTAACTCTGGATCAGTAGTAGGTGTGGTGCTTATTTCCCCTTTAGGTGAACAATTTCCTTTCTTTTATAAACTAGAATTTGAAAACACTAATAATACTATAGAATATGAGGCTCTTTTATTGGGGTTGGCTGAAGCAAGAAGTATGGGAATTAAGATGCTTAGAGTTTTAGTAGTTGCAGATTTGATTGTCAAATAGGTGTGGAAAATTTTTACTGTGAAAAATGAAAGGCGAAGACATTATAGGAACAAGGTATGGGATTCTATTGAGTGTTTTGACAGTTTTTCAATAAAGTTTGTTCCTAGAGAACTAAACTATAGGGATGATTCATTAGTAGTTTCTTCTTTCGTATTAATCCCACATCCAAATTTTGAGAATAAATCCTATAGGGTTGAGTTGATTTACCGATCCAGTGTCCCTGATAATGTTAACCACTGGCAAGTATTCAAGAATGATAAGAAGATTCAGGCCTTCCTAGAGAATGTTGAGATATTTGCCAAAAAAATTTTCCAAGGGAGCACCAGTGAGTAAAGAGTTTAGCCATGATGATATCAATGACTTGAAGGATGGAGTCATTCAATTGAAAGGTAATCAAATTTCTGAAGGGTTGGTCTCTTTGGAGGACCTATTTGACCATCATGATCAATCTATTAAATGGAAAATGAGTGAATCTATTGATAGCTTAGGAGAGTTTGAAGTATTAAACATTGGTGATCTTCACTCCCCTAAGCTAGTTTACATTGGAAAATGTTGTTCTCCAGAAGAAAGGGAAAGATTGATAGCCTTACTCATTAAGTACAGGGAATTTTTTTCCTGGTGCTATGATGATCTTAAGAACATCATGGGTGGAAAATTCCAGC
The DNA here is from genome assembly GCA_007258455.2 of Sequoia sempervirens. Taxonomy (NCBI): domain Eukaryota; kingdom Viridiplantae; phylum Streptophyta; class Pinopsida; order Cupressales; family Cupressaceae; genus Sequoia; species Sequoia sempervirens. The sequence goes on from VDFB02270651.1 coordinate 516,240,292, forward strand.
ATCACATTCCATTGAAAGGAGGGATAGCTACCTTTAAGAATAAAAAAAGGAATTACAACCTTAAGGTAACTGATGTGATTTTCAGGGAAATTGACAAGATGCTTAAAGCTAGAATAATCTACCTAATTCATCATTCTATCTCAATAGCAAACATTGTTCTGGTCTACAAGAAGAATGGTGAAATAAGAATATGTGTGGATTTTAGGAACCTTAACCAGACATCTCTAAAGGACAATTATCCACTTTCGAATATGGACCATAATCTCTAGATAGTTTTTGGCTCAAAGATGATGTCCATGTTGGATGGTTTCTTTGGCTATAATTAGATTAGTGTGGTGGAAGAAGACCATCATAAAACCAAATTCACCAATGAAATTATCAATGCCAGAGAAATTTTTTAGAGAGCCATGGACTTTTCCTTTGGGTATCTCAAGAATAAGATCATAGTCACCTACCTTGATGACTTGATGGTATTTTCTAAGAAAAGAGTGAATCATTTGAGGGATTTGGAGCAAGTACTACAAAGGTGTAAAGAGCATGGTATCTCCCTTAATCCTAAGAAGTTAGTATTTGGAGTTACTGAGGGTAAACTGTTAGGTCACATAGTGTCCAAAGAGGGGATAAGGATAGACCCAAAGTGAGTTAAATCTATCTTTTAGCTAAGTCTTCCTTATAGAAAAACAAGTGTAAGATCTTTCTTTGGCCAAGTTAACTTCTTGAGGAAGTTTGTTTCAGATTTCTCTAAGATTACCAAACATATAGTGGAGATGATGAAAGAAAAACAAGTCTTTAGGTGGAATGAAGTTGGAAAGCAAGCCTTTAATGACATCAAGGAAGCCATTTCCCATGCTCTTGTTCTAGTTTTCCTTGATTTCAAAAAGGATTTCATCATTTACTATTATGATTCAGAGCACACTATGTCTTCTATCTTACTTCAGGTCGATAAGTAGAATGTACAAGTTCCCATATCCTTCATGAGCTTAATTACTCCCAAATAGAAAAGCATTCTTTTGCAATGGTTAAAGTGATCAAATGATTTCATTTCTATATAATGCACTCGCATTCAATTGTATATGTACTAGACCTTGATTTTAAAAGCATCCCCACTCAACAAGATATGGGTTGCAATAGAAGAGGAGGATGGATTGCAAAGGCACAAGAATACGACCTAGATCTCAATCCTACAAAATTAGTTCGAGGTAGAGGACTCTGTAAACTAATGGTGGAAGATCAGAATGAGTTAGAAGATGAATAAGACCTTCCCCTGGTATTGACCATTAGCCTCTAGGATGAATGGTTCTCAAATATATCCTATTACCTCACTTATGGAGAATTTCCAAAGCATCTTTTAGGAAAGAGAAGGAGGAATCTAAAGTTGAAGGCAGCCAAGTATATAATCTAGGAAGACACTTTGTACAAAAGAGGACTAGATGGTGCATTTCTGAAATGTGTGGACAAAGGTCAACAAGAGAGGTTGTTGGGAATGTTTCACAATGAAGCATGTGGAGAACATTTTTCTTCAACCGTGACTACCTTCAAAATTCTAAGGCATGGTTATTATTGGCTAGGTATGTTTAAATATTCTTATTACTTGGTAGCAAGATGTGAAAAATGCAAGATTTTCCTACGTAGACCTTAGTTGGTAGCACTTTGGCTTAGGCCTATTGTGATTGTTGGACCCTTCCAACAATGGGGCCTTGAGTTCATAGGGCCTATATTAACCCTCAACCAAGTGAAGGTCACATCCATATTCTCATAGAAACATATTATTTTACTAAATGGGTTGAGGGAATTCCTATGAAGGGAACCACTTCGGAGGTGGTTTTTGATTTCATTAAATAGAACATTCTAGTCAGTTTCAGGGTACCTTATAAACTAGTCATTGATAATGGAACAAGCTTCTCCTCCAACAAAATATCGCTTTTTGCTATGACTATGTAATCTTCTTATTACACTCGGCTAATTACTATTCATAAGGAAATGGTTAGGCCGAGTCCAATAAAAAAAATTTGGTTAGTATCATTAAGAAGTTGGTAAACAAGAACTAGAAATATTGGCACAAGAAGCTCTATGAGGCTTTGTGGGTAGATAGAATGACTCTAAAGAAAGAAATTGGGATGAATTCTTTTGATTTGGCATATGGAGTATGAAGTGTATTGCCTCTTCCACTAGAACTATCGACCTGTAAGCTATAGACTACAATTGATGATCAAGAATTCCACGATGCTCTAGAAAAGAGAATATTTGGAAATTATTGAAGAACAACATGATGAAATGGTAGATAAGATAACTATGCATCAAGCCAACGTCAAGAATATTTTTGATAAGAAGGCCAAACCGAGGAAGTTTATGATTGGAGACTCAATATTGCTATGGGATAAACATAGGGAGTTGAAGGGTGCTCACAGAAAATTTGATGCTCTCTGGACTGGTCCATTCAAAATCACCTAGGAGTATGGACCTAATACCTTCCATTTGGCCTATTTTGAGGATACTCCTCTTCCCATTCCTTATAATGGGTAGGATCTTGAGCTCTACTAGATTTGATTGCTTTTAAGAGTTCCTCTTTGTAAATAGTTAGTCTAGGTTTTTGCTTTGGTTTTGGTTGTCTTCTTTTGGTGTTTGAAGGTTTTGGTTTGAATGATATTTTGACTTTTTCCCCCATTTGATAAAGCACTAATCATGTAAGTTTCACTTCTGGGTTCTTTGGTTAATCCTTATCAATTTTTGTCCCTAGTCAGAGCCAATTGTTATCATTTTTTGGTCATCCTTGAAAAATCTATTTTATTCCTAATTTTGGCTAAGTTCTGAGTCATTGGTATTTTGAGTAAATAGTATAACTCAAGTGATGTTTATTAAAATTTCTCTAACCTTCCATTTTTTTTCCAGAAGACTTTCCCTTGCTTTGTCTTTAACATGCAACAGTATTTTGTCAAGTTATGTGAACCTTTGTACTTCCCACTCCAATCTATTTTCTTAGTTAAGTCAATGTTAGTGGTGTTTTATTAAGTTCATAAAACTCCCCCATATACTACCTAGATAAAGAATGATCAACTCGGTAATGCTTATTAAAAGGCGGGTGATGTTTTATAATGAAATATGAACCTTGACAGTGATTTACAAAGGTATATGAACTACCCATTTCTCTGCCCCTTAGTTGTTCCTTTCCAATTTTTTGAAAAGCAGTTGCAATGAAGTGGTGATTTGAAAGCCAACACATGCCTACATGACAAGAGGACATCATTTAAGGGTATGTGTAGGATCATGATGGGCCAAAAAGTGGTGATATGATGGGTATTTGTAGGGTATGTGGCTGACGACTTTTTTTACCTAAAATTGATGAAATGAAAAGGTCTTTTAAAAGAGATTCTTAGCTTTCCACCAATATAAATTATTCTTTTCTTTGAATTTAATAAATAATTATTATTCATTTTCTATTTGAATTATGACTAGAGTCTTGATTGATAGGCTAATTGAAAAACATCTATAGTTTTCAAACGGTATTACATTTTTTGAATCCAAAACATGCATCACATTCTATGCTTCACATACTATAGGATTAAAAAAATAAAAAATGAATTTCATGAATTTTTGACCAAGTTAAGGTGGTCATACATATGATTTTTTATATTTTTTAAAAGTTGTAATAAAAATTCATAATTAATTATTTGGTTTGGAAAAAAATTACAAAAATATGCATCACATCTAGACATGAGTCCCTCTACTTTATATAAAAATATTATAAAAAATAATATCATTTTATTGTGGGTTAGGTGGCCTAATAAACACCTACTTATTTTTCCTAAAATTTAAGTACTACCGCGATTCAAATTTCAAATTTTCACCAAATAGATTTAGTTTTAAAAAATAAACCTATAGCTTAGAAACTAAATTCAATTTTCTATAGATTCTATTCTCCAGATATTTTTGAAATAATATAGATAACTTATTCAATTTTTTATGTCAAGTTGCCTAACTCTAATTTTTTTGATTTTTTTACCACTTAAGGGCCTTATTTTTCCATGATGATCCTGCACATACCCTTAATGCCTATCTACTTGCACATTTCTCATAGGGAATTAAAAGGAAATTCATGCAAGAAACAAACATTCTTCAGTTGGGACATTAATACTAGTTGACATGACGAGGAAGAGCACAATGATGCAGATTTTCATCCTCTAAATCTGGGTGTTTTGAGGTATTTACATTTTTATCTATTTCTTTCAAATTGTAGTCTCCAAGCTTAATTCTCTTTGCATTGTAATCTACCTAATGAAAGCCCATTCAAACCCTAGGATTTCAGTCATGGCAAGAATTAAGTGCTAGGGTTACGAGTATATCTCAGGGTTAACTTACAAGATGCTTGAGATAGAGGACACTAAGCTTGGGTAGGTGAATATGAATTAATTTAGAGAAAAATTCAATGCACCCAATCCATCACCCATCACAAAAAAGGTAATCAATAGTGAATTGGTGGAAGTAGTTGCATTCCCTGTGGTGGTCCAATTCCCAGAGCTAATTCTTGAATGCATTAGGCATTATGATTCTCAAGTTTGAGAGATTAGAACAAAAGATAATAGGTTGGTGGTTAAAATTCAAAGAACCACCTTTACCTCATGTCTAAAGATTCTAGAAAAAGAGGCTTACTTAGTCCTAGATTTCACTAATGCTCAGATTGAGTTCTCACTCAAAAAGGGGTATTATTGGAATATAATGGTGAAGAATTGGCTGGCGAAGCCTAGCCAGGGAAAATCTCAGTTGCCCTAAAATATGCATAAGAATAATTTCGTAGATTAGATATCTAATATAGTTATGATGTTGCAAAAAGTCCAAGGAAACGAGGATGCTTATGGGTTTTAAGAGTGGATGTACTTTTTCATCTAGATTGTGCTTGATGGAATCCAATTTTTGGACTGGGTGCAGATCATTAGTGACAAGTTGAATAGTTTTCTTTTTTGTACACCCTTAATAAATAATTTCACATGTCCTCATACTTAATATATTTCATTGCATATACCACATCATGGCCAGGCTTGAGAGCAAGTGACCTTCCCTGTGACTAGGTATCAATTTTGAGTACCTTTCAATAAGTTACAATTGAAAAAGAGTTTCCTTCATCATAGAAGGATATATCATAACTTTACCATGAGGATGACTAGGGAGTTACAAGGAAAAATTAAGATTTGGCTTTCACCAGAAGCCATGTAGTTTTTCAATTTCTATGGTATCCATTTTATCTAGTTTCAGAGGTTCTCTTATATAAGAATGGGAAATTATACTGGTTTCCCTATAAAGCTCCCAAGGAACCTGAAAGATATATTTGTAATGATTGAGGTCTATAGGCAGCTAGACGATGTTAATAAAAGGTTTCAAGAATGAAGAAGAGTGACAGTGTAGTTTCCAGTTGGTTTTGGTCCTTTCACTTGTGAATCCATGTATGATGCTTTGAACATAGAAAAGGAGATTTCAAGGTATAATTTGGATACTTATGATGAGAATTTTCCTTTTGACCTCAAATATTATGTGAAGGATAATTTGAAACTAGGACTTGGATTCTTTCATCTACCAACTTTAGAGGATTTTTGGGCTAAATGCTTTGATGAATTTGAGGTAAGGAGAAGTAGCTAGATGAGATTATCTTTGAGACAAATAGTCACTTATGGCTTGGTCTGGGATGTACAAGGAATTGAGGATGATGAATCTAGTCTAGTAGATCCAATCTTCATAGAATTGATAACAAACTGACCCATCCCTGCTATGGATTGGAGTAATAAGAAAATGGAGACAATTGAAGAAAGGACCATAAATGTTTTGGAAAGGACTCAAAAGTGGGTGACTAAAGAGAAAAAAAAACAATCTCACCCCTAAACTAGGTCACAAAACACTAAGCCTGCAAGAGGCAGTGATCAACCTTCTAGAGAAATTTCATGTGTTATGCAGTCAAAAGGCTAGGGTGATGGTCACGAGGAACCTCCTAATAGGAATTTTTTCCAATAGACTTGTGGAGAAGATCTCTTTGATCTACCCCATCTAGACAAGGATAAAAGGGAAGAAGGAGAAGAAAGTTATTTAAGAAACATTAAAATCAATAATTCCTCCTCGTCCCATCGGTCAACACCTATTAGAGAGGTAAATGAACCTCCTAAGCATAGGTCTAACCCACCTTCATCACATAACATACAAACCAACACTCCTCCCATGAAGAGAGCATTAGTTGACTCTTCCAACTCCAAGGTGACCAATGTTCTTGTTACCCTTGTTTGGCTAGAAGATACTTTATCAAAGAAAAGGAAGGAAGTGCAAGTAGATCTTTTAAGGCAAGATATGGTGGTTCAATTTCTTCAAAGGACCCTAAAGCCTAAGAAGTTGAGAACTACTGCTAGGTTAATAGATGATGGCAGCTCAAGGAATCTATGTCTATAAGTTGCATGTCCCACTACACATAAAGAGGTTACTCAGGTGACTGCAAGTGACTTCGACATTGACAGGATTAACTTAGGACCTCCTATGAGGGATGGAGATGCACACAACTTCTAGGTATCAACAACGAGGATGGTTGAGTGATCTAAGAAAGACAAGGAGATTAAGGACAAGTTAAAGAAACAAGTCCAAGCTTTAATTGAATGTCTAAAATAAGTTTTTGATCTTCCTCC
>VDFB02270651.1:516247044-516298051 GCA_007258455.2 Sequoia sempervirens
AGTTATTAAAATAAGGACATTTTAATCAAACTAGAATTCTCCCTATCATATACTTGCTCTACCACAAAATGGGACTAGAACCAAGGTGAAAGTTGTAGCCAGATGTCACCAAGATCAGTGGAACAATAAAAATATATCTCTCTACCAAAAAATGGGACTAGAACCAAGGTGAAAATTGTAGCTAAATGTGGCTAAGATCACTATAACAATAAAAATATGTGTATCCAATAAAATATGGACATGTGCTTGTTACATAGCAAATCTTATAACTATTAGTGCCCTATATGTAATGCAAAATGCATTTGGTTTCCTTCCAATAAAGATCATGTGCCTCTATAGGAAGCATTAAACCATGTCATATACAAATGAAATATTGGAGCATGTATGAATTAGGTAGATGATGCTACAAACAATTTGAAAATATAAAGTGGCATCAAAAAGTGGGACACTTGAACACCCCAATCTTCCCTTCAAACAAAAAGGGAGTCAAAGCAATCTTACAATCAACCATGCAAAAATGGGCTAGAAGATCAACAACATATTACTTAGGTTGGGAAATAGAGATCTTAAAATAGTTATGAGTGGTCTTGATCCCAAGAAAATTATGCAAAATACACACATTAGCCATGTAAAATATATCATGAAAATTAGTCTTAACTCCAATTATTATGGACAAGGTGATCCCTATGACAATCAAAACATCAACATAGAGAACCAAGAAGAGAAGAGAATCATCTTATATCTAGATGTAGGAATTAAAATCTAAGTGAAATCTAGAGAACCAAATGGAGAGAATAAAGAAGTCTATCTTGGAATACCAAGCCCAAGGTATCTATTTTAGTCTATAGAGAAGCTTCTTTAATTGAAAAAATAGTGAAGAATCTTGAACAAATCCCTATCATTGTTCCATGTAAATCTCTTCTTGTAGACCCTTGTGATGAAATACGCTCCTCAAATCCATCTAATGTAGAACCCAACCATGAGTTATAGTAATAGAAAGAGTCAAGAAAATTGAGTTCATTTTAATGACATAGGAAAAGGTCTCAGTGTAATCTACACCTGGAACCTACAAGAAACCTTTGTCCACAAGTCCTACCTTGACCTTTTCAACTAATCTATCCACTAAAAATTTGGTTTGATAGATCCACTTACATCAAACAAATTTTATTCCCTTAGGATGTGAAACAATCTCCCATGTTTGTTATGAATCAAAGAGTTGTACTCTTGCTCTGTGACTAAATTCCACTTAGGAATGGATGATTCTTCACAAAAATGAATATGGATCTAAAGTTGTAATATACGAATGTGGAATATCCTAGTGATATGATCGAGTCCTCCTAGTGTCTAAATGATTCCCAATAAGAATTCCCATATGCTAAAGTGTTTGATGAGCTCAAAGAGGCATTATAGAAGGATATATGGAGGACAAGATTTCTTAGAATTTGAATTTGAACTTGATGAAAAGGAGGTGAACCCTTATGATGAACCCTATGAGTAGAATAAGTTGGAGGAAAATCCTTTTGAGTCACTATCATGTGAATCCACTATGGAGGAAGGAACAATGTGAGAGGATGAGCTAGGAAGTTTTCCTCAAAATGTATAATACACTCAATAAATATTTCATGTGTCTCAATATCTAAAATTCAATATCCTTTGACACCATCTAGATATCCATTAAAGATGCAAGGCCTACTATGAGGTTTCAAGGCCCTTATGGGGAACCCTATTCTAAATGTGAGCAACATAGTTGGTAGCTCCATTCAAGTATTTAGGTACAAGGGGGTGTGTGTGGACAATATAGCCAACCATTTCTTTCAAATACTACATTGAGACCTTTTTCAAGGTGTGTAGGAAATTGAATTATGAAGATACATTCCTTTAAGAGTGAAAATATCTCAAATTGATTATTCACATAATATTCCCATCCATCATCTATGTGGAGAATCTTGATATACTTTCTAGATATATTTTTCATAGTTGTATGGAGTTAACAAAGGAATATCAAATTACCCATGTATAAAGAAAATAAAAGAACAAGATGAAATTCAAGGAGATGCACAATGTAAAAGGACACAATAAGACACCCACCATAATTCACTCAATCAAGAATCCCCCTAACAAGTAATATTTGACACTTTATAGATTGATTTGTTTACAATGTTGGAGTTGTATCTAGAGTAATACAATATCCAAAAAAGGGAAAAATATTAAAAATTAATATTTGGGAACAAAATCATAAGTTTGAATTAGCACTAATTTGTAGTGTAAAAAAATTTATTCACTTTCAAAAAAGGAATCACCTCAATTTGAAGTTGTATGTAAATTTACAATTATTTAAAGTTCAAAAAATGAGGAGTATCTGTCAAATATGATGACACTACTAGTTTTATGAAAAAATATCACTTGAGAAAAAAATGAAATGAGCATGAAATTTTTCCCCAAATAAAAATAAATAAAAAAAGAAGAAACAAAAAGGAGGTTGTATACTCGAGTTATGACCATCTAAAGTTGAATTTCCAAATCAAAAAACTATAGTGCAAAGGGGGGTCAATTATTTTGAATAGTTTACTAAAATAAATATGATCTCATGATGAATTCATCACCAAAATATTACCAAAATGTGCCAAAAATATTCCCAAACCACTATCAAATTCTTCAATTTATTTCCTTATGTACATTGAAACTACTTGTTTAGATTTTGAAAGCTCCCTTTTGTATGAAATTGCCACAAGGGAAATAATAAAATTTGAAAGACTGTTTGTCCAAAATATTTTAGAGTGAATGAAAGGTAGTAGTGCGTAATGACGAGTTTGTAGTTGCCCACCCCGGTGCTATGTAGGTCACACTATGAGTAGTGGTGGCTACTCTAAGTGGTACCACTAATATAGTAGTGGTGAAAAAATAATTTGGGTTCCATATGGTATGATTTTGCAAGGGTCATATGGCTTGGGAACCAAAAAAATTTCCTTTAGGACAGTATTATCCAAATTTGATAAGATGTATATGAAAATAGAGGTTTCTAGGTCTTTTGGATAGAATGGTAGGGTCTGTTTGGCCTCGAAGTGTATCAATTTTTAATATTTTGTTGGATCTATATTGAAAAACACTATTCTTCAAACCTTCACATATTTCACTTTAGATGTCCAACTAGGATGAAATAATAGGTGACTCTAACTTTCTTGGCCACTCTGAACTCAATGGTGAGCTCAAATTTTCTCCACTAAAATGTACCTACAATTGGCAAGAAAAAAAGAAACCCCCAAAAACTAAAATCACTTTCATACCATTTTATTTGCTACATCATTCAAGGATGGAAGAGAATATTAAACTTAGTTCTTCAAGAAAAAAATAGCTCTACGCTCCTAGTTTTCCTAAAAATGCTAACCCACAACTCAAAAATTTCTCTAATACCATGTAATATTTGGCTATGAACCCACCCAAAATCTATTTGACTAATGGAAAGAAAAAGAAAAAATATAATATTGAAAGAATAAACTATATTCTATGTAATACCCCTCTGTTTTGCGTTCTGGTTGGACAGTGTGTCCTTGTTTGCTTTGATGTGATTTTTGGTTATTGGGATGTTGTAGCATGTGTATGCGATTTGATCGATAATTATAGAGTGATAGTTTATTGGTGTGTTGTGATGTATCTTATTTGATGCTTTATTTGACATGTTTTAAATTGGTGTAAGGATGATTAGTTATTGTAACATGTTATTGCATGAGATATTTGTTATGATGGAACTATCAGCCTATGATGAGTGTATTGGTGGAGGGGCCATGATTGTATCACTCGCTTGCGAGTGCCCTATGATTTTGAGATTTTCCCCTTCACGGTGTGTGTTATTATATCATATATATGCATGTTTGATATGCTCTTTGTTCACAAGTTGACAGGTACAAGAAATCAACTCCACCTGATTTCCAGGTTGAGTGTGTTCATTTACCAATGGTAATCAATTGGGAGATAGTAGCTAGGTTTTCCATTCCAAGTCGTCACCCTAGCCATAGTTTTTCGTTGAGTTTAGCAGTTTTTGATTGGTTCATTCCTCTCTGGTTGGCTATTTCAATTCGTATTTTAAAGGCTATTAAATGGTGGGTATGGATAAAGTGATGATTTAACATATCTAGTTTCAATGTTGAATATTATTTTATTGCATTGATCATTTGGGTTTAATTAATAAAATAAATTTTAGTCTATTGATAAACTAGGCAAATGGTCATAAATTAAATGAAATAGTTATTTTGCCATTATTGTTTATTTAGATTCAAATTTAAATGGAAATGGGAATTATGTTATATACTTAAGTTAAATTTAAAATGAAAATAGAAATGTGGATTATATTTCACTTTTTGAGTTTTGAATAAAACATATTCTTGCAACTTTGAGATTTTTGGTTTTTAAATAAAAACATGAAATTTTGAAATGCATGAAATAGAAATTTTGAAAGTAAATTGTTTTAATATTTTAAAAAATAGAAAATATCCTCCAAAGGCCCAAAAAATTTAGTGGGTGGGATATTTTAGGGGTTTGACCAAATTTGGGGAAAGTTCTATGTAAGAAATAAAATTTCATTTGTTTTGCAATTTTTGATTTTGATGGAGAATTTGGCTGTGGCTGATTTTGGAGTTGGAGAGGAGATTGGAATCACCATTGTTGGAGTCTTCAAAGCTTGGGGAGAAAACACCAGGTTCACCTTCATTTCTTGCTTTCCTTTTGAAATAATCTTCAAATTCTTGTTTGTTGTTTGAAAACCCTTTGAATGTTGTTTTTAGATGCAAAGAAAACCATGAGAAATTGATTTAAATCTTGCAAACAGCTGTTAGATTATGAGAGAAAACCCAAAACAAAAATCTCAATGGAAAGTAGGAAGAAAACCCAAAAGAAAATCTTCATTCAAACTGAATTTTTAAACCCTTTGTTCTTTTGGAAAATTTATTTATGTTATTGCAAAATTTGTTGTTCATTTGCACAATTTTGGGTTGGAAATGAAAATCTGAGTGTATGTTGCAAATATATATATATATATATTGTGTTTTTTGAAAGAAAAATCTATTTCAAAAAAAAAAATTACTCAGAAAATATAATAGGGGATGCCCTGTTCTTTTGTTTTGATGGCAGTTTTCTTTTTTTTTAAGAAAACTTGAGATTTATGAAAAAAGAATAATAAATAAAAAAAATTCTTGTGTGGAGAGGGGAGGGCCGTAGCCCTACTACACCCCCCACAGCACCCATGGGAGGCACTGCTCACATAGCGCACCCCATATGGGGGGCCGTGTGAACATCGCCTCTCCCTTTTGGGAGGGGCTGCGCCCTAACTGTACTCTTTTTTTTTTAAAATAAAATAATAATTTCATTTTTTTTAAATATTATTTAATATTTTATATATTATATAATAATATATATTATATATGTAATATATATAATATATATATGTAATATATATATATAATATTATTTTAATGTTTAAATAATATTTATGTTATAATAGTTTATTTATATATATATTATATATATACTTATGTATATATATCATACACATTTAGTGTGTGTGTATATATAATGTATATATGTATATTTTATATATTTTAAATAAATTATTCTATTGTGTTGAATTGCTTAATTTTCAATGAGATTAGAAATTTAAATATTTATATATAAAATATATATATGCACCAAGTATATATTTTTAGGTATATATATTTCGTTTTAATTGTACTCATGTATAGATAAAATTTAGTTGCTCAATTTATTTGAGGTTGAAATAAAGACTGAATTATTTTAATTAAATGTTTTATTTATCAAGTGATTTTGATTATGGAATATAATTGCGAAACTTAGAGTAAATTATTGGTGTTTAAATACTTCAACGTCGTGAAATGAATTGAGTATATTTAATTGGATAAATGTAAGTAAAGGATACTGAGATTGATTGGATTTAGGAAATCCTAACAAAAGTTATTTAGTTGCCTGAAATGCTTCTTGAATGACATTTTCTTTCATTCTCGGTGTTGGGCAATGAAGATATTGTTTATGTGAGTTTTGATTTTAAAACTAGTGCTATTGTATTTTGGAAATTAAGGTTAGTGCAATGATTAAATAATTGTTAAAGGTTAGGGTTGTAATCAAAATGAATATGGTTAATGTGTTTTCAATGACTTGTTTGATTCAATGGAATCTTGAAGTTCTTGTAAATGATTTGTTAAATGTGAGAATTATGTACGTAATTAAGTTATATGGATTATAATTAGGAGCAAAATTGATTATATTTAATATGTGTAAAGAAAAGGGTTATTTTATTATGATGTTATTATAATGGGTAGAATGTTCTTTAAAAGTTCTTATATTCTACTGCCTTAAATGGAGAATAGGGAATGATGGTTGCTTTCTATACTACAAGGAATAGATAAGGTTCATGAAAAATTATAATGTCTAGAATGTATATGTATAGTTAAGAGATTAAGTGTATGATGCATTTATGGACTATGGTTCCTATTTATGAGAAAAGATCGTATGTCGAAAGACATTATTAGTTATTTAAATAATGTGTATTTATATGATTGTTGGTTTAAGCAGATTCATATTGGTATTGTATGGGCAATATTGTTATGTTTGTATATCTATGAGTGTACCTGGGAAGTGCTAAGTTTTGCTTCCAGAAGCTAGGGAACTCTTTAATTGATTTGATTTTGTAAGTCTTCCAGTTGGGATTTTCATTTAATTGAGGGATGTCGTATTGTGTTAGTCAACCTTCATTTTTTCCTTGGGTAGTGCATCTTAATGTACCTGTTGTTTCACCCGGTTTTCACGAACGGGGATGTTGTGTGCCTCCTTTGAATTAGGAGAGGGTCTTGACCTTTGTAGCCTCCAGTGTTTGGAGAGGGTTTTGATTTTGTTGCCTCTAGTGTTTGGAGTGGGTTTTCATTATATGCTCCTCCTAGAGTTGGAGTGATCATTTATCTTGTTTGTATGCCTTTTGGCATCCTTGGTGATTGGTTTCGTGTTGGTTTGTTGTCAAGTAGAAGAGTGGCTTCTATTAGGATCCAAAACCCAAAGAGGTAAACTGGGAAACCTTCAGAAGTGGTTTAATCAAGTGATAACTAAATCAATGTACTTAGAAGTTAGGTAGTATTTCACACTAATTAAGATAATTGAGCCTCGCTCATGGATACAAGGGCTTGTATAGACTTGGGATGAGACGGGAAGGCCTGGAATGGCAAGGCCATCTATCTTGTCTTTACGAGAGGTATTTGATTATGCATGAGTGAGCATGGGTGTCGGGATCCGGTAGAGGCCACCAAGACAACTCATAGTGGGGGCCGGAGCCTATGAAGATTCCCAGAGGAGATCCCATGATGAGCTGTGTGATGACACTCTTTCTATGACAACAGTTGGTATTTGGTTCTATGTATATTGTCTTCTTATCATTCTCAATCTGTTTTATTTCTGAAAGCAATGTGACCTCTGTCAGTAATGTTGGAGTTTTACTTGTGTTATCCTTATGGATGTTTGGTTCATGTTCCTGGTTGTGTCAGTGTTAGTTATCCTGTGTCTAGTGGTGGATGGTCTTGCCTAGGAATTCCTTGTTACTATCTCCTAGCATGGGGGTGAGCGTTTGGGTATCGCATGGTTGGGTGGAACGTGCATCTTAATCTGTTGGGTCAACTTTTTGTTCGTGTGGACAAGATTTCCAGTTGGAGAGCTTGTGGGATCCAGTTCTTCATGCTTTACTCTTTTAGTTATTAATGTAATTTTAATACCCCTCTTTGTATTGAGGTGGAAGTTGTAAATTGTAACCTTGTATTTTGGAATTACCTCATTCGGGGAATGAGTATTGTAATCTTATTGTAAAGTACTTTATTGGGATCAAGTGGTATCTCTTATGCCTTGGATGTAATTTTTATCATGTATGGAATGTATGAGTGTTTAATTTGTTAAGTAATTAAATTTTATGTTTTAATTCATGTTTCTTGATTGGGTTTTAAGTAATCTCAGTCTCGTAACCTTAGAGGTTGTTGGCAATGGATAGTGATCTTGCATGTTCTTTATTCTTAAACAAAAAAAAAATGTACGTTTGAGTAGTAAATTGTAACTTCCTCTAGGGTTGCATGGCGGGGCATTACATTCTATTCAACAAAGGGTAAACCCACAAAAGTGGTTTACAATTTGAGTGAGGAAGGAAAAGTTGCAAAAAATGACCCCATGCAAAAAAAATTGGTTTTTGGGGTTTGAATGAGCTTATTGGTTCGAGCGAACCAAAAGAGGGTTCGCTAGAACCTCAGTTTGAGCGAACCCATTAAATGCAAGGTCCCACCATTCTTGCCGAAAAAACACAAAGAAAACCTTTTTTGAAAGGGGGTTTGCTTGAACCCCCCTGGTTCGCTTGAAACCCCCTTTTCTCACCTTCTCACACTTAGGCACCAAAAAAGTCCAGAATTTTAAGCTTTGAAGCTCGGGTTGAGGATGAAAATGGAGGAGACTTCACAAACCCAATTGGATGATGGTAGTCATTGGACGAGCTACCCAACAAATATAATTTTAATATGTTTTGGTTTTATTATGTATTTGTTTTTTTAGTTTTATTAAACATAGGCTTTTCATCAAAAATCAAGCTCTCTGTTATGCACATGTGGAAAAATAATAGATTATCAGAAAAAAATCAAAAAATATGAGTGCACCAAATATTGAAGTCCTTCATCCAACAAAAAAAAAAAGGAATTTTGATAAGTACAAAAAAGTTACATATTATATGGTCTGCTTATGTCTAAATTGTAATTGGTTTGACTTTGAAACTTGATTAAGGAAAAAATATTCAATAAAGCACTATGAAACCAATTGGAAGCACTAGATATCATAGTTACAAATATAAATTAAAAAAAATAGAATTTTATCCTTCACATGGAAAAACGTTATGCATTATACAATGAGTGTCACTCCTTAAAAATGTTGTTTACTGAAAAAAACTAGTTTTTGAAGGAGATGGAAAAAGTACATTCTGATTCCAAAAAAATTGAAAAATATATATTTAGAATCTACAAATAAAATTTTACAAATCACTAGTTTTCATCATCTTCAAATTCCTCACGATCTAGCCACTATAGGTGCCTGAAAGTGAAGATTTAGTTAGAAAAAATTATTTCAGTGTCTAGTTTGGCCAAAAATTGTAAACCAGTATTGTGGGATCACCTCAAAAAATAAAAAATAATCTAGAATAAGTGATTACACATGTATTAATGGCAAGTACTAGAAAGATAATCATTGTGGGGTAATGTGTAAAAAGTCCCTAAGTGAACTTAACCCAGTGTGAAAAAGGACCTAGTGAGAAACTAGCTAGGAAATGATCTAGTTAGGGGTTATACCCTATTCACACTCATACTACTTAACCCAACTTGAATATAATATTCCAAATGTGGAATCTAATGAACTAGTGTTTATAAGGTTGTATTTAGCCTATAAGGCAATGAAAACCTCCTAGGTCAAGGTATTCCCATAACAACTCACTATTTGGTCTATGTTATTTATGTGAATTGAATCATTATGTAAGTTAAATCAACATGCCATACACTTAGCACTACCTAGTAACCCAATTAATATCATAAAAATGAATATTTATTTAATAATAATAACAAATAATAGATAGAAGTTCCTTTGGTTAATTTTAATGTTATAAGAAATTAGTGAATGCATTGTTCTTAACATTGAGCCTAATGCTCATCCTACAATAAAAAAAAAGCTCCTAATGAAAATAGCACAATATTTTTCATAGGACCATTCATGATCCTATAAATAAACGTAGTTCTACCTTTAATTGTTGCTTAGTCCTGCAATAGTTGTAACATTGTCCTTCAACTTCACATAACATAGTCCTTGGAAAATATGATCATAATATTATTAATCCATGCAATAGAGTCCTATAAATGAGTGTTTATTGTCCTAATGATGCATGTATCATAGTTCTCTCATTATATGTGACATAGTCCTAATGTTATGATTTGGCATCATGTGTGACACGAATAAGCACATGAATACACTTTGAAAGCAATAAGCCACCTACCTTTAGGAAAAAATGTTTGTCATTATCAATTTCTAAAATGACATCTTGCATAGTATAATTAACAGTTCTATGATATGGTGGGGGCTCTTTAATTGTATTGATTGAACATTTGATTATCCACTAGAGATATTTGCAAAGAGGTTTATTATATTTTAGAATAATATAAAATGTTATAATATAATTGATAAGATAATAATATATTTTTTATTATGTATGTAAATGTTATTTTTTAGAAGTATGATGGATTAGGTTTGATTTTTACTTTAGAGTATTAAATCTTTCTAATTTTAATTTAGATGTATATTTCATAATATTTAATCTATTTATAAATATATAGATACAATATCTTTATATTCTAGTTCAAAATAATAATTATTATAAAAACATCTTACGAAATTGAAAATAAATATATAGCCACTAAATCTTTAGCAAATAAAAAAAATGGGTTGTGAAATTTAGAGCCTCTTTCTCACACAAAATGAAGAGATCAACCTTAGTAATCTATTATTAGGAGAGAATCTTATATATGAGCCAACTTCAATTGCTATAATGTGGTTTAGTAATGATTTTTTTAAAATATGTTTTGACTCATTAATTGTAATATTAAGTATCAATAGCTTTTATGTTTGTACTTAAAAGTGGATAAGAGTTTTCATTTTCATTAGTCACATTAAAGAGACAACCAATCACATGATAATATATAAGATGTTCAATAATACATGCCTTAATACACATATTTAATATAATTTTTTGAAGTGTTTTATACAACCCAATAAAAATAGAACTAATATAGTGACAAATAGAAGGTCTTAGGTTCTAATTCTAGCTGGTCCAAATGAACGATAGCTCAACAATCCTAAACAATAATTCTAAACTCTTAACTACCATTTAATAATATACTTAAAATTTCTCTATGTCTGAAATTAAGATGCACAATTCTATAACTTCACTTTTCTTCTATTAACTTGTCCCAATACAAAAGATCTCAAATTCAAGCTGACAGATACTCACTTACCTACGATATTTCATATGGCATAAGACAAATTCACTGGCAATTCACCAACGGTAAATCTGCAGGAAAATTCATCACCATGACAAATTGACCGTGAATTTTCCGTGGATGAATTATTGATGGGAAATTTTCCTAGAACCATTCCATACAACCACTCACAAAATTAACCTGCATGACTAATTACCCCTCTCCCCTATTCTCACTCCATAAAAAATATTTGTAGCATGTATCAGTAAAGTTTTTCTTTTAACAGAAATTGAACAAACCCATCAGACAAAGGAGAGGATCCCACATTCATCCCCACGTCACATGGTGAACTGGGGACGTAAAGTGGGTATTTGCTATTTTCTCACAGATTTTGACGTCTTGCATACCAACTCTCTGACATTTAAGCCATCACACTTATCTGAATCTTCCCATTAAATGCTTCCAGTTTTGTGGCCAAAAACTTTGTATCGTCTCTCCCATGATCGAAGAGCCATTCACTTGAAAGTAACATTTGCCTATTGAAATGCTTATTCTGATTCCTGCAAGCTTGATTGTGGGCCATTTTGATGATCTTTCCTAGCTGGGTACGTTGAATGGATCATAAAAGAACAGAGATATGCCCATACAAACCCAATACTTTCATTTCCTTGCTGGGTACGTTGAATGGGTCATAAAAGAACAGAGATATGCCCATGATCGAAGAGCCCTTCACTTGAAAGTAACATTTGCCAATTGAAATGCTTATTCTGATTCATGCAAGCTTGATTGTGGGCCATTTAGATGCTCTTTCCTTCCTAGGTACGTTGAATGGATCATATAAGATAAAAGAGCATATAAATATGCCCATACAAACCCAATACTTTCATTTCCGGACTGCCAGAGTTTGCAATGATGTCATCTTGTTTGTAAGGGAAAGCGACTTGGCCTGTGTTTCTTGTTGACAGGCGTTTGTCCATTGTCTTTTTCATGAATTGCACATGGACATATGAGGCCTTTTTCACCAGCAATACAACAGAAGGTAGGTAGGTAATTACATCAACATCTTCTTCTATCACCCATTTTCATAATACTTTGAATCTGTACGATTGAATTGAAAGCCTCCCATAATCCGGTGAGAATTTTCAAAAGTGGCTTTAGGAGGAGAAGCCTTGGTCGTTGGATTAATCGTTTTTAGTTGATCAAAGTTGAATTATAAAAAATCAGTTCAAAAGGGAATTGCAAAGAGAAGGAGAAATGATCAAACAATTACAATGTAAAGTCTCAACCTCTGTTTACCAAACAGCAGATTAGAAACAAGGATTGAGCTAAGAAATTCTACATACAACATTCAAATTAGAACGTAACAACACCACTTTGGTCTTGTAGAAATATGATGACCCAAATTATAAACAAACTTTAAGTAGGCGTTGGAGTGGTCTAGAACATGGAATGTCCCCTTCATGGAGCTGGGGTTAACTTTATAAGAAAAAAATTTAATTATTAAACATTTTTAATTTTTATATATCTAGACAAATAATATATATTTGGATATTTTAAGTCTTGTTTTTTAACTTAAAATTTGAAGTCTCTTTCAAGTCTTTGGTAGAATGGGGTGTTGGTGGAATTACCACCTATAAGTCTTGATTCATATTTAAAAAGGTATTAATTTAGACATGAGTTCTCATATTAGAGAGCAAAACAATACCGATAATGTTTAATGTCATCTTCTTTGCTCTTAAACAATAGTCTTATCTATATTTGCAATATTATCCTTATCTTTCTACCTTTTGTTCTTCGTATTATTCTTTCCATCATATATCACCACTTTATCCTTGATCAATGGCATTATTATCCATTTCTTTATGTAGTTTCTTATTATCCTTACCCATACTCGCCATTGCTTCACTCTACACCATCATATTAGGCACTGTTATATATAGCCTATAAATATAGTTATTGTATCAACATTATATGTGTTATCATTAAGAATTTATTTGCAACAACAATTCTAAGTTCTTTTTTTTTTTTGTTATGATATTTCCTATTTTGCTACATTTTCTCTCTAAAATTCAACTATTGGTATCAAAGTAGGTTTCTTTGTTTTCTTAATATGAACTTACTTTGTTAGGTAGGGGATAGAGAAATGTATTAGTGCTAACAACAAAGTTCTAGAATTGAAAAGTCTCATTGTGAAAACATACAAGTATATATTTATTTTCATCTACTTTGATTTTAAGATATAGTTGTTACTCGTTGTGGTTTAAATCAATCACAATCCTAGATACCTTTGCTTAAAGGGGGAAACTATGACTTTTGGAGTATTAATATGAAGATGTTTATTTCTCAAAATTTGTGGATTTTAGTTGAAACTTTTTACTCAGAACTTATAGACATAGAAGTTCGCGCCACTTGGACTCAAGTACAACAAGATAAGCTAAATGAGAATAGACAGAAAGATTTTAAATCCCTCTTCATTATTCAACAAACATGTAGCATCGTAAATTGTCTCCCTTGACAATTTCACACTAGATTTTGCTCCCTCCTATGTGCTTGAACCTAATTATGCCCCAAAATTCTTAAATTATGCATTCCATGGCCCATTTGATCATTTATTAGAAAATAAAATGTGAAATAATAAAGAATGCATTTAATATTCTTCCCCTGACACTTTGGATCCTAAAAAAATTAGGATCTAGTCTAGGGTGCTCAATACCCTAGACCTCTTAAAATGGCTCCAAATTTAAATATGTCAATGTTGGTAATATTATTTAAAACTAAAATTTTAATTGTTGGGTATCAAGATTTAATTTTTGGGAAATTAAAAGAATTGCATATAAATATTTAGTATTTTCAAGTATGTGCAAGATCATGATGAGCCAAAAAGTGGTGATATGATGGGTATGTGTATGGTATGTGGCTGACGACTTTTTTTAACCCAAAATTGATGAAACGAAAAGGGTTTTTAAAGGAGATTTTCAACTTTCCACCAAATAAATTATGTTTTACTTTGAATTTAATACATAACTATTATTCATTTTGTATTTGAATTACGACTAAAGTTTTAATTGATAGGTTGATTGAAAAACATCTATAGCTTTCAAACGATATCACATTTTTTGAATTTGAAACATGCGTCACATTCTATGCTTTGCATACTATAGGATTAAAAAAAAAAATTATGAAGTTTTGACCAAGTTAAGGTGGTCAGACATACAAGTTTTTATATTTTTTAAAAATTGTAATAAAAATTCATAATTAATTATTTACTTGGAAAAAAATTATAAAAAATATGCACCACGTCAGGACATGATTCCTCTACTTATATCTAAAATATTATAAAAAAATATTATCATTTTATTATGGTTAGGGTGGCCAGACAAACACCTACTTATTTTTTCCCTGAAATTTAAATACTACTGCATTGAAATTTTAAATTTTCACCAATTAGATTTTTTTTAAATAAACCTAGTAGTTTAGAAACTACATTCAATTTGCTACAGATTCTAATCTTACATAATTTTGAAATAATATAGATAACTTATTCAAATTTTTACATCAAGTTTCCTAACTCTGATTTTTCTAAGTTTTTCACCACTTAAGGGCCTTGTTTTTCCATGATGATCCTACACATACCCTTTCATTATTTTAAAAGATGAGAAATATATTGGGAAATCTACTAAGCAAATCAAGTTTCCTAAAAGGAGTCAAGAGCATAATTTATAGAATTATTGCAGCATTTCATCATTCAAGCATCATGCCAAGTTTTATGTGAGTTTGTTCATATTTATCCATGCATTTTATTTCTGAGTACCAATGCTTGTAGGTCTTCAAATCAAATCAAGTCAAATTGCAAGTAATCCTTGAAGGTGACAAGCTTGACTTTAGTCAATCAAGGTAATCAGATCTAATTGGTGAGTTACAATAAATTATTAATTCCCTACTCGTTTATTATTTATCCTTTATCCCTCAAAAGGGATACACTCTCTTTATCATCAATTTTTCCATTGTGAGGTAGAAATACCAACACGGGGTCTAACTAAGACAAGCCCCTATATGGCACAACCCTTCCTCTTCCTCTTTGTATGTAGGTTACAAATCTAAATAACATTGGAGGAAGATTGAAGACAATTTTCTCATCATACATCATTAGCCCTACAACTTGACAAGATATGAAAATTGTATTACCTTAGTAACATATGAAGATCCGACAATGGAACCCAGAAGGAAGAAGCTACAAACTAGGGACCTCAAGATTGTGAAAGAAGATTTGGGTTTCAGATCCCTAGGCTAGAGCATCTTGGCACCCTTGACCACCTAAATCAGGTTCAAATTCAAACACAAGTGCATCAATTTTTTCCTTTCATTTTTTTGGAACTTAAATTTTTCTATGTGATTTGAATTAGTCATAATTCATCTCAAAATGTTGTATTTGCATAGTTTAACTAGTTTATCATTGTATTACATCAAAAATCCAATTCAAAACCCTCAATTATCAGAATTTAGGTCAAAGGGAAAGATAGTTGATGGAAAATTATTCATCTCTTGTGTAGATATGAATTCCCTAATGTAATGTTAAGGTGCCCCCACATACACCACACACAAATCTGGGAAAGGAATTGGTTCTACTAGTTAGAATTAGGATCACCTTTTCTACAATTACATTTTGGTGAGCCTGACTGATTTACATTATAGATCTTCTAAAATCTGAAGAATATCATCTTAGATCTAAGATTAATCTTGCATTTTTTTGTACAAATTATTTAGGCATCTATCCTTTCATATAAAAAGCATTGAAAAATAAAAAATTTGCATACCATCTTGCATTCAAAGTTCAAATGGGATTCATTTTAGTCTTCATAGGTCAAATCTACATCTTAGCTACATTTGCTAATTTGCATTAGGTCATATTAAATCTAAAATCAAATGTTAAAGTGTTCATTGCATTCATTTAGGCATTTTGCATATAGTAAAAGGTGAAAAATTGTATTGTTTTGTTACAAATAGGCATCAAGATATTCATTTCCAGATTTTGCACATTAGGATTAGTTAACTACTACACTTTAGATATGAAAATTGCATTTGGAATCTCATTTTCTTTCTTGCATTTGAAAATTGCTTGCATAATTGCATTTACATTGCCTAATCACAAATTAATTGAATTTTGGAAATTTATTCACTATCATACCTACACTATCACATAACAGAACACTTGAACATAGTTGTAAATATCAAAACTTTGAATTTAGTACAAAACTTTTCCAATCTAGGGAATCCTAGTGCCTTAGACCAACTAATTTTGGCTCAAAATTTTAGCAAAGATTTGCTACTGTGTTTTCTATGTGGTTCTTCACTCTAATTTTGGATTTTGTATATATTTTTATGAATGCTCTATGCTTTAATGTTCATAGTAAGCATACCTAAGTGTTTTGAAACTTGTATGAGCTTCACAATCTAGTGTCATATTGATAATACCCCTGTGAGATGTAGTTGTAGACACATGGCATATCACGTTGTAATTGCATCTATTGTGGAGCCTAAGTCCTCCAAATCTTTCACACAAGGTATTCTTAATACCCACCCCATGTTGGATTCCATGCATAATCCTACAATACCCATGACCATCTCATAATAAAACATTTGTGTGGGCATTGAGACCATTGTTTCCCATGTTCCTGATGAGAAACTAAAATAATGGGATAAAGATTTAAATTTTTTTCAATATTATTTAAGCATTAAATCTTTAGTAGGGCAAATAGTACCTATTGTGGATAACCTTAGGAAATTGAACAATGATTCTCAAGGAATAGAGGTGTTGTGTAGTCTAGCTCACATAATGGATGATAACATTCCTACTGCAACTAGTTGTGCTCAAGCACTCACAAATACTCAAAATAAAGGAGAAAAAAAAGTTTTCCTTCCCACAACAATACCTTTTATTCCTACATTTACACCACCAACCATAGTTTCAATGATACAATACACCAATGGCCTAACTCCAAGCTTAGGTCTTCCTAGTGGGAATCCTTATAGTTTTTTTACATCACCCATAACCCCTCAATATTTTTCACCTCTCGTAAAATTGCAACATAGTAGTCCACTAACCACTTACACAATCCCACCATATTCACCAAATTCTCGAAACATGTCAAACAATGACCCAATTATAAACCCACTTTTGTAAAATGTGACATCACTTCAACAACAAATATCCACATTGAATCCAGTTTTAAATGGTAAACCACCATAATACCTCACAAGAAATCAATTGTAAACAAGGACCTAAGGAAAAGATAACAAACTTTATAGGGCATGATACCAATTTCTTTACTCACAAATCCTCTATAGTCTTTTCAATGTTTATGTCCAAAGGGTGTTTATAGTAAACTTGAAACCTAACATTCAAGATAAGATATTGTTAATGAAATACCCATCCTTCACACACTTGTGTATGACTCTTCATGATTATTAGATATTAATTAGTCAATATGAAGGTAAACCTTCATCAACTCATACTAATCAATCTGAATTCGTACCTCAAAATAATTACCAACCATTCAAGAAACAAAACAAGAATTTTCTCAAGATAAACACCTCTCAAGCTGCTAATAACATTGAAACAAATGTCATTGCCATAAGTACAACTCTTTATCGATTTAGGCCGAGACATAAAAAATTCACCCAATTTATTGACTATCTTCATGTAATCATGAACTACAGTTTCTAAGAAAGAAATTAATCCAATTACCTCCAATAAGACCCATGGATACAACTAAACCTTTACCTTCAAAATTTAACCCAAAATCATTTTCGCAATATCATTGTAAACATGGACATGATACAAAATGATCTATACATCTTAAACATCAAGTGCAATACCTCTATGATTCTAATCATATCTAGTTGGCCAATGTTAATGATAAAGGCGTAAGAGAGGGGGACCAACGACACCAAGGCTCCAAGTCACAGAGAGCTGAGAGTAGAGGTCTACCCTAACTTACCTCACTCTAAAAGAAAAAAAGATCAAGAATGAAGAGCATTATGTAGTATTTATGTCACTCTTTAGACCCAAGTTCATGTTTAGGCTAGGCAAGCCAATTTTTGGAGTCGGTATTGTGTCTTAGAAATCCCTCTATATGAGGATGACAACATAGTTCTAGAACAATAGCATGGCATGCTAGAATCTCTCAGGTGCACAAGCATCCATACAATCAAAAAATAGTAAACATAGTAGAAACTACCGAAAAACATACTAACAACCTAGCTGGCTAATCTAGATGGTAAAAACAAAATGAGAAAGTACAGGAAATAGATACTAAAATGATAAAGCAAGTAAATAAGAAATAGGGTGACGAAGATGATCTCACAGAAGCACCAATTCGCTAGCTAGCTCCACTCGCATGTCCTCCTACACACAAGAAAGAGGGAAAATTGTTGGGGCTACATAAGGGTTTACCTCAGTCAAACCCCCATTTTGGTGTTTCCACCTCCACAAATATCCAGAAAGCAACATATTAGAATATGCAATAAAGGAGAGAAAATGAAACAAGGAGCACTACAAACAATATTATGCTACTCAACAAATCACAAAGGAGAGAAGTGAAGTGTTACCATCTCTACCCAAAAGCTCACTAGCCTATGGAAGGAGAAATCAAGCTATGAACTTGACGAAGTCACCACCACCACAACCATGGTGAAGGGAGGTCTTGCAAGACTTCAAGCTCGCAATGTGGAGTTGATGGAGTGCTGCTACTGCAATGGAGTGCTGAAATGTTGCTTGAGAGTGAAGTGAATGCTTAGAATGCTCAAGAGAATTTCTAGAGACCAAAATGAAGTGATAATGGATGAATTTGAAGGGAAAATGAGGAATAATCTTCCATTTTTTAGGTCGATTGGTTGAAAAGGGACATTACAATTTGACCCCAATTGAGTGTGTAACGCCTCTGCTAACTCTAGATGCAGGAATCCATCAGGGATGATAGCACATCATGTAGATGTCCACATGTCGCATATTTGTCCTCAACAAACATTCTCTCACTGGGTAAAAGCACAAAGTTGTGTCACACTTTCGGCCAAATAAATAGTTCCGAGCGAAATATTTTTGGCCGGAAAGGTTTTGCCCGACTAGGTTTTGACCGAACCATGTGGCATATTACATGGCACATAGGTTTCAGTCGAATAAGTTTCGCCCGAATCCAAAAAAATCAAAATTTTCCTCTTCCTGCTTTAAAACTACCTTCAAAATTGGATTTTTTAATATGCGGGGTTTCTATAGAAAGGGTTTCGGTAGAAACAGTTTCTATAGAAAGGGTTTCAGCCGAAACCCTTTCTATAGAAATTGTTTCTACTGAAACTGTCTATGTGGCATCCTAGTTGGCAGCCAACTCAGCTTTTTTCAGAATTTTCTGAAACTTTCAACTTTAGCTAAGTATTTCTTTAGTCAGAATGATTTTTTTGCAAAAAAAAAAAAACCCTTTTGTAGAGCTCGGAGTGTAGAATCCAAATATATAATTTTTTAAATATTTTTATTAGTTTTAATTATTATTTTTAAAATAATGCAAGTAGGTTTTCAAAATGAAAAAGGAAGTTGATTACAAATTAAAAACAAGATAGTAAAATTTATTAAAAAAATTTAAATCTTATATGGGGCACAAGAGGAGAGAGTCTTCTTCAAAAGGGTATAATTCTTTTTTTGAAAATGATTTAAAATTTTGAAAATAGTTGACGGCCCATGAAAACTATCAAATTTTGACATTTTTGACTTTAAAACGTTATTACAAGAAAAATATACATCAAAATTTGATTTTTCTTTTTCCATGCACAAGATATTGAAGTTACCTATTTGGAGAAAAAAAAATTAAGGAGAAATGAAGTTTTTTTCAATTTGTTTCTTGATGGCCTGTGAAGTCACTCTTTTATGAAATTTTCAGCATTCCAAAATTTGTCCTTAAATTGATAAAAACATAATGAAAATAATTTTTTTAAAATTTTTTAAAATTACAACAATAAACTTCATCAAAATTTCTACATTTCATTAGTTTACACCATTTTGAAATTCAAAACATAAAGACCACTTTTATGTGGTCGAAGTTCAGAATTTTTTTTGATGTTGGCCGATTCCTTTATAAAGTGTGACATAGGTTTGTGCTTTTACCCCACTGACACAAAGGAAATATGCCAAGTGGATGGAAGGAAGTTGGATGATGTGGAATTTCTCCTTCAGATTTGAGTTTCTAAGGTAAGGGCATGTGAAAGGGTAATTTACATACTTGGGATGCAAATTTTCTCCTATACATTTTCCCCCCACTTTAGCGAGAATGAGTACTGATGAGTGCTTTTGTAAAGTAGATCAAAAAGTTAGTAGGATTAGAGACTTATATCTGAACCATCAAGGAAGTAGACCACAATCTGGTAAGCTTGAGAGCGCAAGATATGCAAAGGACTCCATAGGTACTATCCTTGAGGAGTTTCAGACAAAAGATTCCATAGCCCCGCAGAACTATGAAGCTATAAAAAGTACACCAAAGGCCCTTAGACCAACGATGGACAAATCTTGCAGGATGAAAGCATCTCGTAGGCCCACAAACCTACAAGGAGGAAACCCCCAAGATATCTCACATGAAGGAATCCCCATAAATCAAACACTCTACAGGCCCACAGTCCTGCAAGGAGGCATCCCCCAAGATCTCTCACATGGAGGAAGTCTAGAGATGTAAGTGCCTCATAGGCCTACAGACCTGCAAGGAGGTGTCCCCTAAGATCTATCACATGAGGGAAACCTAGTAAAGTAAGTGCCTTACATGCCCTGATACCTACAAGGAGGCAATCCCCAAGATCTCTCACATGGAGTAAACTTGAATGTAAGGAAACCCCACAAAGTCAAAAAGTGACCTCACAAGTGCACCTACAAAGTGACATGTTAATCCACACATAAAACATGTCAGGAAACACAAAGCATCCATGTAGGAAAACAAGAAAACAGTCATGCAAACCATCGACAAGTTGGAAGGCTTTCAAAGGGCTCCCTTTGGAACCCAATGTGATGAGGGTTCCACTCAAGGGACGCGTTGTTTGAAAGTGCAAAAGAGATGTTTTTTTCTCAAATCGATTCAACATCAAGGAATCCTTTCAGAAGATGTTCACTTCATCAAGGAATTTACAAGGAAGAAAATTCCCCCTCTCGAGGGGAAGGTCAAGGTTTATCCCATAGGAAAAGGCTACTCCCTCATCGGAGGAAAGTTTTCAAGCTCTTTCCTTGCAAACCCATTATGGAGGAAACATGTTTCATTCAGGGTCCAAGTCAAGAATGTAATTTTCAAAAAATATTACCAAGATTTTTGAGAAAAGATTCATTGGCAATGAATGCATTTTCTAAGAATCAAGGCATCATGAAAGAGACATTGTTAGACATATAAGGGACAACTCAAGAAAAGAAGGGAGAAAGATAGGAAAAGAATGAAAGAGAAATTAGGAGCAAAGGACATAGGGACATTTGGTTTCACAAGGTTAGATATGCTCATGCTTATATAAATAATTGGTAACCATAGTGCAAAGTGAAATATCATCAATCCCCACCAGATCAAGAAGAATGCACGAAAGACAAAGTAAAAATAAAAAAAATTGGGTCAACATGGAAGAGAAGCCTAAATTCCCCCAACACTTTGCACCATCTCCAATTTTTTGAAAATAAAGAACAAACATGGAAGAATGATGATACAAATAGAAGGCTCACAACACAAAATCACTCCTATATCCAAGCACCAACAAGCGTGACAAGGGTCATCCAAGAATACATAGAAAAAGTATGAGGGAACACATCACAACACACACACTTCTATTCTACAAATAAAGAAGAGGCCTCCCCCTAACACTCATTGACCAAGAGGTCGTCCACTTCCCAATCTATATCATTATAAGGGGAAGGTGGATGAGACTACAGTGGTGGAATATTAAGGGGAGGAACTATATCAATTTTGTTGTGGCAAAGAAAGTGGGTGTTCATGGTGACTTGTTAGGTGATTTTTTTTTTAATTTTGCAAGTTTGTAAAGGTGGATAATTGGAAATTTTGTAAGAGATACTTTCTAGTTGGATTTGTGGAGGTTATGTATGTGTGTTACCATCTTGATTGGTAGTAATAAAACATTTGGGTTGTGAGTATTTTCTGATGTGTAAGTTTTATGAAATTTTCAAGATATAATGTTACTTCATAGCTGAAAATTGTTGCTACAACATTCACAAAATATATTCATTTAAGGGCTGCAAGTTTAAGAGGTTAATCCACATTTATTTTGCTGCAACTAAAGGAATCAAAGGGATAAATGACAATCCTTAAGAGTTTGAATTTATCAAAGTTAATTTGCATCTAAGAGAAGAGAAGTAATCTTGACAAATAACAATTATCTTAAGCCTGAAATTTAACAAGGATATGTCGACACATACAATTTGTGACGGTATTTGAAATTTTGAGCACATGATTATTGTTGGTATCATAATGCACATAAGTGAAGTTGATTTCTCTACATCAATTGGTATCAGAGCTAGAAGATCCTAAGAGTGCAAGGTGTGCACTAGGACAAGAGAGGTGTGAGAAAGTTTGTTGCAAGCATGAAAGAGAGTCTGTAACTGCTATCCTCCAACAGAGATAAAGTTGGGTAGAAGTTCTAGAGTTCCTCCACCAAGAGAAGAGAGAAGGTGGGTAGAGGAAGCATCTTCCAAAATCTTTGTTGGATAGAGGATAATTGTGGGATTTGCTAGATATGGAAGTGTGTGATATTGTGAGACAAGATTGTGCAAGTTTTGTGGTTAATGTATGTGTGTGCAGGAAATGTCTTCAATAAAGAGGGAGAGTATGAGTTTAGCCTTGGGTAAAGCTTTACAAAATTTATGTCATTGAAAGAAGAGAAAGGAGGCTAGATGTTGAATGTAAGGACAAGTTGCAGAAAAATTGAAGAGAGAAAAGACCTGCACTCAAGTGGACTTGAGTTTCTTTTTTCCTTGGGTGTATGATGCAGGAGCATCTGGGCTCACAAGAAATATTGCATATATATTTTATTTATTTAACCCATTTTTTGTCTTGATCTGGAGTAAATAAAATAAATATTTTAATTTTCCTATACTCCAAGGAAAAGACAATGCAAATTGCATATGGACAAAATCCTAGTCACCTACATGCTAGAAGACAAATATTGTACAATGAAGAGTCTTCAAAGCACCCAAGTCATGAAGGAAAGAAACAAAGGAATCCTAAGAGTCATCTTTCTCCAAGTTGGATGCCATCAAGCAAGAAGAAGAATACCAAGAGTCATTGGAGCCCATAATAGGAAGATTAAACTTGGAAAAGGAGATATTATAAGTAGATGGAAGTTTGGCTCCAAGGAAGGATTAAAAAATAAGAGAAGATCCCAAGTCTATTTCTTATTTTTGTAGGTCATCAAGAGGACATCCATAGGTGATATTGAAGATAGTTCTCCAAGGGAACTACATAAATTTTGTTGTGCCAAAGAAAGTGGACATTCGTGGTGACTTGTTAGGTGATTTTTTTTTTTAATTTTGCAAGTTTGTAAAGGTGGATAATCAGAAATATTGTAAGAGATAGTTTCTAGTTGGATTTGTGGAGGTTATGTATGTGTGTTACCATCTTTATTGGCAGAAATAAAAAATTTTGGTTGTGAGTATTTTCTGATGCGTATGTTTTATGAAATTCTCAAGATATAATGTTACTTCATAGCTGAAAATTGTTGCTACAACATTCACAAAATATATGCATTTAAGGGCTGCAAGTTTAAGAGGTTAATCCACATTTATTTTTCTGCAACTAAAGGAATCAAAGGGATAAATGAAAATACTTAAGATTTGGAATTTATCAAAGTTAGTTTGCATCTAAGAGAAGAGGATTAATCTTGACAAATAAGAATCTTAAGGCTGAAATTTAACAAGGATATGTTGGCACATACAATTTGTTATAATATTTGAAATTTTGAGCACATGATTATTGTTGTTATCACAATGCACATAAGTGAAGTTGATTTCTCTACATCAAAACATTTGCACCTTTTTGGGGCCAGCGCACTCACACTCATAGCAGAAGCTAGAAGCGAGACTGAACTTGATTGAACATAAGCAAAGGAGAGGAGAGAGGAGGACACATCAGGAGACCTTGATACAAGGGTAGTCATTTCTTCTTCCTTCTTCTACAAAGTGTCCTACTTAGCCACTAGATCCTTTCATCGACGCTTGTGCTCAGGTGCAAGGAAGTTTCTACAACTCTTCGAACTAGAGGCCAAGAGCTACGAAGGGATGGAAGGCTCCTACTCAGCCATAGGGGTATCCACTATAGCTATTTTCGATGGAGGAACACACTCCTAAATAGGAGTAGGAGGAGTAGGTTGAGAAACAATAGTGGGAGTTGGCTCTAATGCCTCAGTAGCGGGCCTCTTCTTCTTTATTTCTTTTGGAGTAGAAGTGGTGGGAGGCCGCGGAGGCTAAGACATAGAGGATTTCCCATGGGGACCCTTTCTCCTACCATACAAGTAGGTCCAAGGTCTAGGAGGTTTGGTAGAGAGGTTTGAAATCCTAATCTTGGGTCAGCGCCAAGAAGGCATCATTAGACTCCTTAAGTAGAATCTAGGAGTAGACATCCAAAACTCTTCCTCAGAAAGAGGAGCAAGAGTGGCATCTCGAGAACGGGCTAGTTTCTCTTTCTCTCTTTAGGAAGAGGGGGCAGCTTGTTGCTGCACTACCAAAAGGGTCAGTTTCAGTTGTCCCTTCACCTTGGTCTTATACTTCACATAGTTCTTGTAAAGTAGGTTTGTTCTTGGGGCAACTAGATTGACTAGGGTGGCCCAAAAATGGTCCAACAAGTAGCCCCCATGGGACACCAATGGCTGGTATCAAGTGTCATGCACCATGTGCACAACACCTTAATGGGAAAATTTTAAAAACTTATGAATGATAGAGGTGATTCCATTCATGGAAGCTAGCCAAGGTATTCCTAGCTTTAGCCTGAACAAATTTGACTATGGAATAACATCGAAGACTGTGTCTATAGCCCTAGGTCCAACTAGGATGAACATATTTATTGAGGCATAGGACTTTAGACAAAGACCATCATGTGTACAGATGGTAGACTTCATTTCTTCTTACTTCTCCCTTTGCAATGACATTCACTCGACTCGTAGGGTCAACTAAGACCCCATCACAATGTTTCCATTAAGGAAAGTGGTAATGTAAAGGGAAGAAGGCTTATTGTTTAAGGGAATATCCTGTGAGGTGAACATCACATCTAGCAAGCCGATCACAAGTTGTGTGGTAGCAATAACCAGATACATGCTAACATATGCATCAGGCCAAGTGGTAGAATCAAAGGGATCAATAATTAAGTTGGTAGAATGTGATGAAAATAGGTCTGTGTATATCTATAACTCACTATTCACTTTTTCCATCAATTTTTTTGTATTTTGTTTATTTCCATCGAGATGAATAGTACCATCCTGATGTAGTCTTGTATCTTGTGATGTAGGCACATACAACATTCAATATCATGTTCGTTAACTCGATGGTACTAATACAATCCATTTGCATCATACCAACTAGGATAAGGTTCCTTAAGAGGTTTAGGGTCCTCCAAGGTTATGATTTTATCCTTCAGAAATCTTTGTAAGATGTAAGAATAAAATTCTACTAACTTTGTGAACTTTCTATTACATCTGAGATTGTTAACATTCATAGCGGTTACTGCATTTGTGATAGCCTTACCCTTTCTAGAGATTGATACAATGGATTTCCCTTCTGAAAGGAAGCACAAGGAGGATCCCCCAAACTAGACTACCATTTGTTGATATTCTCATAGTACAACACACAAATGCATGAAAGAAGGGCATTTCATAAGGGTGAAATTTTCCTACCAAGGTCTCTACAAGTTCCCTATGAATACCTTCTGCATGTTAGAATCGGGTAGTGGGTATGAGATCTATGAGAAAAGCACTTGATATTGTGCTATAAAATTAGTTATCTTCTCATTATCCCCTTGCTTGCATCATACAAGATCCAAAAAGTTCATCTTTGGTCTAATGTTGGCTTGGAACTGTTAGAGAAACTAGTTTACAAGATGATCAAATGAGAAAATAGAGTTATCAGGTAAGGAACAATACCATTAAAGCATTGTATCCTTAAGAGATCAAGGGAATAACATTTCCATCAATTCATCATGATGGAAGAAGTTTGTACACATGGAATTAAAGGTGAAAACATGCATTTGTGGGTCCCCTTTGCTACCATACTTCTCAAATTTGGGAACCTCCATTCCTTGTGGGAAGGGAGCGCTTAAGATTGGTACTGATAATGGACTACTTCAAAAGAAGGGTTGAAGAGGCATGGGAGAGACTCACCAACTGGCTTTGCATCTTACCTATATTCTGAAGAAGAGCATTCAAAATAGGGTCTTGGGCTTACAAAGGTCCAATGGGACCTCCTCTAGATCCACCACCAAATCAACCTTCAAAACCACCAATGTGGCCACCACTAGAACCACTGTCGAAGCCACCTCCATCGGAGCCACTTTCGCTTTTGAAGCCACCACCATGGCTTCCATCGAAACCACCTCCACTAGTGCCACCCCCACTACTGAAGCCACTACCACTACCAAAGCCCCCACCACTCAACCTGCCAAAACCTCCACCACGAGAGGTGATAGGAGGGGTGAAACTTAAACCTAAGGGTATTATGTTTTCTTATAGTTTTAGATCTCTCAGAGGTAGAGGAGACACTGATCAATGAGACTGTGTCAACCATATACACAAACATGGTAGGCATCAACATTCCTATTTATCTCTCATGTTCTTTGAGAGCATCCCCTTATATAAGATTTGCATTTTTTGGAAGGGTACATGCTTTAGTTAAACTAGATAGACTAGCCAAGAGTTCTTTGTTTGTTCGGTCATTTCCCACCATATACTTTATCTTTCTAATAACTCGAGTGACTCTACCCAACTTCGAGTCCTTTTCCAAGTGATGCAGGAATGTGAATTCCTTTGTGCTCGTCTACTAACAATGGTGTAAGAGATGCAGGAGGAGTGGGAAAGTGGTCGGTCTCATTGAAGAATCCTACCTGGCCTCTCAACAACTACTCCTGGGTAGATAAACCAATGGAAGATTCAAAAAAAAGGCCTATAGAGAAACCAGTAATGACCTTCGTCTTCTCCATGTGAAGGTGTCACACACTTCTCCTAACAATGTACCCAAAAGTCTTGGACTGAGTTGTGATGCTCATAAACCTTAACAAAATTCAAGGTTACAATGATCACAAGGTACAATGGTAAAGTCTCAACATCAACGAATGGGAAAATGTTGTTCATGTCGGGTTCACCAAAAATGTAAGAGAGGGGGACCAACCACACCAAGGCTCCAAGTCATAAAGAGCTGAGAGCGGAGGGCTTCCCTAACTTACCTCACTCTAAAAGGAAAAGATCAAGAATAAAGAGTACTATGTATTACTTTTGTTAGTTTTCATAATCGAGTTCAAGTTTAGGCTAGGCGAGCTAGTTTTTGGAATTGGTACTGTGTCTCAAACAACCCTCTATCTAAGGATGACAATGTAGTTTTGGGATGACAACAAGGTGCATTGGTGTCTCTCAAGCACACTAGCATCTATAAGGTTAGAAAATAGTAAACATAGCAGAAACTATCAAAATACCTACTAACGACCTAGCTAGCTAATCTAGATGGTAAAAAAAAATGAGAAAGTATAGGAAATAGATACTAAAATGATAAAGAAAGTAAATAAGAACTAGGGTGACAAAGATCTCATAGAAGTTTCAGTTCTTCAGC
Organism: Sequoia sempervirens; assembly: GCA_007258455.2. Taxonomy (NCBI): domain Eukaryota; kingdom Viridiplantae; phylum Streptophyta; class Pinopsida; order Cupressales; family Cupressaceae; genus Sequoia; species Sequoia sempervirens. The sequence goes on from VDFB02270651.1 coordinate 516,274,903, forward strand.
TAGCTCCATATGCACATCCTCCTACACACAAGAAAGAGGGAACATTGTTGGGGCTATATAGTGGCCTACCTCAGTGAGACCCCCATTTTGGTGTTTCCACCTCCACAGATAGCTAGAAAGCAACAGAGTAGAATATGTGATAAAGGAGAGAAAAGGAAACAAGGAGCACTACAAGCAATATTATGCTACTCAACCATATTACAAAGGAGAGGAGTGAAGTGTTACCACCTCCACCCAAAAGCTCACTAGCCAATGGAGGGAGAAAGCAAGCTACGAACATGACAAAGTCATCACCACCACAACCATGGTGAAGGGAGGTCTCGCAAGACTCTAAGCTCACAACATCTATAATGGTTTCACACTTACAATGTGGAGTTGATGGAGTGTTGCTACTACAATGGAGTGTTGAAATGTTGCTTGAGAGTCAAGTGAATGCTTAGAATGGTCAAGAGAATTGCTAGAGACCCAAATGCAGTGAGAATGGATGAATTTGAAGGAAGAATGGGGAAGAATCTATCATTTTCAGGTCAGTTGGTTGAGGAGGGATGTTACAATTCGACCCCAATTGGGTGTATAACACCTCTACTGACTCCAGATGTAGGAATCTATCAGGGAAAATAGTGCAATGCATAGACATCTACACACCATGGATTTTTCTCTGACAAATATTCTCTCATCGACGCAAAGGAAAAATGCCAAGTAGATGGAAGGAAACTTGGTGATGTGGAATTTCACCTTTAGAATTGAATTTCTAAGGTGAGGGCATGTGAAAGGGGAATTTCCATAAGGGGTGCAAATTCGCTCCTATACAAAAGGAAACAAATCCATAGCTCAACCCAATCAAAAAATTAAATTTTCACAAATCCAATGCCAAATCATACATCCAACTTTGTGCAAGCTTTTGATGATACACCTAATGATGATGATCTAGCTAATGTTGTTAATGCAATAGATATTCAACCTCGTAAGGACCTAACCACTTTGTTACCTGATATTTATTTCACACATATTGATACATCCATACATGCACCTGATGGTCCTCTCTATAGATTATCAATTGTATTAATGACAATCCTACACCAGGGATACTCATTGATCCTACAAGTTTAGAGAATATGATCACTGAAGAGTTCTTATTTGTGCATGAGCTCTATCAAAATTCTTATGAAGAGTCTTAAGAAAAGCTAAAAAATCATGATGGTTTTGCTCAACCTACAATAGGTTTGATAACTCTTCCACTTAAATTTGGTCCAAAATAGCTAGATGTTTCATTCACCATCATCCTAACATTAGAACAATTTTGTATGAATCTAGGATTTCCATGGCTATGCTCCATGAATTTAGTCCCATTGGTAATCCATGAATGCATAAATTTCCCATTTGAGAATCAAATCTATATAGTTCATCATAGTAGGTTTAAAGTTTTGGCTTCCTGTGGAAATTTTTTACTAGATTATTTTTTGGCCTCTACTTATGGAACCTACTCACAATGAATTGGTAGAACATAAGGCTCTTTATCCTCCAGTAGGAATGATGAGGAATCTATAGAAAAAAATCCACTATGGGTATCATGTCTTCGTGTCCTATCAAATGCTTCATACCATCTACACTTAAAAATACAATATTTAAAAGAGTGGTAATCCAACTCAATAATTTCTTGTATTTTACCAACATATTGTAGATTCCCTTCAATTATATTCTTATCTTTTGAGCTTGATCAACTAGATTGTTTGAAGTCAACCATGATGCCACAATTGAAGGATCATCTTTTTACATCTACACTCTCTACATGATAATGTCGACCATATGCCCACATTGTTGGATATTTCCTCGCCTATGAAAGACCATTTATTTCAGTGAAAGAAAATATAATGATGAATATTAAAATATTTAATACTGTCAAAACTATAAGGAAACAACATTTTGTAAAATTCCAATTGTACCTTTCTTTCACATCCTCTAGACATGTTGATTTCATCTTCTATTATGTTTGAATTTGTACCTGCATCTTCTATTTGATTTTGAATTTGTTTAGTAACCCATTATAGTGTGCAATATTTGCTCCATTCCCCAAGAAGATGAGTGGGAAATGGAGTATTCCTCAAGTTGGGTCTCTTAAATTGTCTCCTTGCTTCTAACACTTCTCTCTTTTTATCATATAGATCAATCCATTTGTTCATAAAGTCCGTGTGGTACCAAATGAACTTATCAAGTATAGAAATTTTGTCTACACCTATTACATGTCAACATGTTTATTACAAAATCCAAATGTCATGTTGTTAATTTAACAAATAAATTACAAAGTAAATTAATGATTGCAAGAAAAACAACCACACCAATCATGAATTTACTCACTAATTTGTACTTCAACACCATTAGATTGTGGTTTTTCTCCATCAATAATATATGATGATCATTATTCATCCCAGACACATGGGCCATCTTCAAAATACATACCAAGGAATTCACATAAGAAGAAAAATATTCAATACATACCCTTCAGCCATGCAACCCTCTGGATGTGCCTTTTGTCAGACATATCTTTTAAGAGTTTCTGTATACCTCTCAAAGAAAAAAATCCACCTCGTTGATATGACACCTGCCAATTCAATGTCATCAACTAAGTGTATAAGTAAATGGACTTATAGTTCCATGAAACTTGTAGGGAGCTCCTTCTCAAATACACATACAATTTCTGCAATTTCCTTCTTCCACTTTGGCACTTCAGATTCATGGATCTCCTTGGAGGTCACCCACCTAATATAAGAATAGTAAATTAGTATGAACCTTTATTCATAAATTAAAATGCAATATAATATCTCTATGTCTCTCACACATGAAAATTTTGTTGTGTAATTATTTTATTACACCTTGCATAACTTTACTTAGGCATTATTTGAATTCCTAGGTTTATTATTATCATCCTTATCTTATTGAGCTAGCTTTTGCTCAAGCTAAGATTAGGGTTTTGCATGCTTTTATAAGCAAGCCTCTTCTCTTGTATTATTGTACTTCGAATATATCATTTTGCATGTTTTTATGCAAACTCTTTGCCTTTTTTTTTTTCTCTTCTGTGGAAGGTTATTTCTTGGTTTGCATTTCAGATCTTGGTTTCTAACATGGTATCTAAGCCTTGATTTGCAACCCCTTCTCAGATTTTTGAGAAAATCATTGCAAAGTTCGTTCGGGGTCCCTCAAGGGTTTTTCTCCTTGAGTATATTTATGCAGCATTTTGGATCAAATCGAGTTTTTCCATTCGATTTAGAGCACTAGAAAAGATTGAGGTTTGATGAAAGCCATTTTTTATTAGAGCTATTTTTATTTTTGCTTCATAAATCAAGCTTCCTCTCAATTGTAGGAAAAATGATTTCTGGGTTTTGTAGCCAGGGTCGAAATACAATTTGGGTATCTTTCAATTTTTTGATTTCTTTCAGGATCTGAAGAAAACAGCTGCACAAAAATTGTCACTCGTCATTTTTTTTCTCTTGGCTAAAGGTTTAAAAAATTTATTTCTTCATCTTCTACTTGCTAGATCAAAAAATGATTTTTGGGTTTTATTTTCAGCTTCAAAAAAAATTTTGGGTTTCTGTTTTTGTCTACTCATTATAAATAGATTTTTTAGAAATCAAATTTGAAGATTTTCCATCATGGAGGCAGATGTGAACATTGGTTTGTGAATGCACTCATTTTTGCTTTCATGCACTAGGTTTGCATTTTCTCTGTAGTTTATGCATGTTTTGCATTCTCTCCTTTTACTATCATTGGGTTATTGTAATAAATGAACTGAGATAAAGTTCCACCAAGGGGGGTTTGTTTTCATAATAATCTGATTAGAGTGTGCATGCACTTTGAACTCATCTTGTTCTGATGACAACTCACATGGGTTATATCTAGTTTCTTATTATTATTTTTGGCCTCTTTCTTGCTTAGCTGGACACATCTTTGGTTTGCATCAGTTCACACTTCAGATTGAGAGTTTATGGTTATTGATCCACATTGGTTCAGATCTTTCTTAGATTGAGGGCCATATTTTTATGGTTAATGTTCCAAAATTTTGATGGTACTCGTCTTATGGGGCAATTTTAGTTTCAGTTTGGCATTGGCATCGAGAGACATGGCTTTCAGATTTTGTTATCATTATGGGTTCATTTTTCATCTATTGTTGCTGCATTATTATGATTCTATTTTGGTTTCTTGTAGACAGAAGTATCTTTCCTTGCTTGCCATATTTGGAGTTCCAGTGTTGCTTCATCAGAGTTCTTCTAGTGATTCTTTGCAGTAGTTCATCTCTTTGAAGGGGGGTTTTCCTCTTTCTCTTTGCATTTGTAAATGGGTACCTGATCAGGCCTTTGTTTTCGGGACCCATCTCATATCATTTGCATATTAATCTGCTTCTCCCTAAGTTGCACTTATGTGGGGGTGTTGGTGTAATTATTTTATTACACCTTGCATAACTTTACTTAGGCATTATTTTAATTCCTAGATTTATTATTATCATCCTTATCTCATTGAGCTAGCTTTTTGCTCAAGCTAAGATTAGGGTTTTTCATGCTTTTATAAGAAAGCCTCTTCTCTTGTATTATTGTACTTCGAATATATCATTTTGCATGTTTTTATGCAAACTCTCTACCTTTTTTTTTTCTCTTCTGTGGAAGGTTATTTCTTGGTTTGCATTTCAGATCTTGGTTTCTAACACATTTTGTATAACCACATACCTTGTAAATGTTGACAATCAACTTATGGTATTCCTTAAGTCAACTATAAGACAGGAATCCCCCCTAATTACCAATGGCATGATATGCTATCAAACACATTTATGAAAAGGTCATTAGTAATTTTTTCTCACACAACAAAATATCAAAATAAATTTAGTGCTTAATCAATGTTACCAGTAAATGTTAAATGTTGATAAATAATACCTTCATTAAATTATGAAAATCATGTGTTTTAAATCATGTGATATGCCCATCAATTGTAAAAGCTTTAGCAAATGAGAACCCATAGCTAGTAGGTGTCCTTATTGAATGGATGACATTTTTTAGTTGGTCTACCTCTCTTTTTTTCAAAATCTATGGAGCTTTTGCATATGTTTCATTTTCCTTGTTTGGCCACAAATGTTTTCTATCAAATTTGGTACGCGAAAGAGCAATATCTATCTTTGAAGACAAAGTGTCCTTCTCTTTGCCTGATATGTGTCAAAATATAGAATCTAGGACATTTTTGAGGATGTGCATAGGATCTAATAGGTGAGATATTAATAGATCATTCCAGTAAGGGAGCTCATAAAATATGGATTTCCTTTTCATTCCTTCTCGCATATTAACTACAACTTGTTGTGGTTCTTCAATTGAATCACCCCAATCAAAAAATCCTCCCAAACTTTCAATTCAGCATCTTCATACTTCTTAAGCCAATCACCTAGACCCATAATCATGGGAGGGACTTTATTCTCAACTTTTCCATCAAATTGATTCTTTAGGAAATTTCTAAACCTATGATCTAGTGGTAGAAAAACCCTATTGTTTGCATAAATAAATTTATGTAGACCTTTACAATACCACCCTTGAAATTGTTTTGCACATCTTGGACATTCAAATATCCCCTTTGTTTGAAGCCCTACAATTCAATAAGTAATGTTAATAATGTGTACCTTGGAATTTTACCCTATTTTAATGTGCAAAAAATTTTAAAATGCAAATGATAAAACACTAAGAACACTTCAATGATTAGCCTAAAGAGTGATAAAACAAGGAAAATAGATGAAATAAAATGCAAATCGATTATACCTTCCTTGTTGTTGAAGACTCCTTGGTTGGCCCTTGATTTACATGAATTTGTGTGCTCCTTAGATGGCTTTTGATGTTAATAGATGCAAGATTGATAATGAAAAATGACTAAATGGATGGCTAAATGATAGCAAATTCTTGAGAATGCAAATTGGCAGCATAAGGTTGCTCAAAATGAAAAGTGTTGAAAATTCCCTTGAGAATGGGGTATTTATAGAATAATTTGAATTGTCTAGGTAATTCAATGGTTGAGATTCATCCAACAAGGTCAAGATGAAGGGCTATGGTGGGTTGAGAACTCACAAGCCCTCACATCTTGACATGTGGATGGTGAAGTGGCTAAGAGGAGATGAGGTGTAAGTGAGGTGGCCAAAAGGTACATGAGGTGGAGGGAGGACAAGTACCTTCCAAGTACCTTGGGGAGTGAGAAGATTTCCTCAAAAAAGAATTTTTTGTCCCCAAGTGAGAGTGAAAGGGACATTTGAGGAATTTTGGAATTTCTCAAAAATCTCCATGGGAAAAGGAGAGGTGGTTGGAGAAATAAATGTAAATTAAAAATTCGCATTCTTAGGAGAGTTTAAAGGATAAAAGGTGAGCTCCAAAAAGGTGGGACTTGGTCACATGTGGATGATGTAACAAGTCTAAGGTTCTAGAAGCCTTGGAAGATAGAATGTGAATTAAAAATTCACATGGGAAAGAGGGTCAATGCTAAAAAAAGATAAATGCAAAGGTTGACTAAAAATGTGGTGCTAAATATAGCTAATGACCTTGGTTAAGGTTGTGCAAATATTTGATTAGAATAATTAATGGAAGATTAGAGGCAAGTGGAAAATGTAGGAGGATGTGATATTAATCTTTGATTAAGAGGATGTACATCATAATCATGAATTAATTAAATTAATCCAAATCATAGAGGGAATATGGAGGATGTGACAAAGAGAGAGAAAATGAAAGAATTTTAAATTGATATTAATAAAAAGGTTAAAATGACTAAATTAAATAATTTGATGTATTTATTTAATTTAGAGAGGAAAAAGGTGAAAGGCAAAGCATTTAATTGTTTAAATTAAATATTTTAAGGACTTTAGGCAAAAAATGCAATATTAATTGAATAAATTAATATTGATGAAATTGATGAATAAAGAGCCGAATTTGATCGTTTGGGAGCAATCAAATTTGGATATCTACATTTTGCCCCTCTTCAAAATATTGTTAGAATAACAGTGTTTCGAAGAAAAATAAAATGCAGATGAGGAAGGAAGTGATAGGATTTGATGCCCCATCATGAAAGAAGTTGAAGATTGGGGATTGAGGATGCCCCCTCGAGAGGACATGCGGGTTGAAGAGAACACGAGTGTGCTCTCGAAATAGATGATGTGATGCAAGGGGAGATGAGGAAGATAACAAGAGAAGAGGATAAGCGACAGGAGATGGATGAAGAACAAATGGTTTTTAGGACAAAAGGTGATGTTGCCCCAATCAAGGTACAAGCCAAAAGGGGTTGATGATGGATGGAGTGTTGTTAATGAGGGAATGATGGATCCCAAAACAACACGAGGAGAGAAAAGGATACATCCCACTTAGTGGTAGTGATGAGAGAAGGATACATCCCAAAATATCACAAAAGGTTAGGGAAGAATACCTCCCAATGATGAGGATGAAAGTGTTGTTGATGAGGGAAGGATACATCCCAAAACAACACTAAAGGGATAGGGAAAGATACAAATGGATGATGATGATGGGTCAAGGTGGGTAACAAGACTGGGGACAAGACTAAGGATTTGATTAGATTATTTGTGTGAGGTATGAGTTGATGAGGATAGGATTGAGATGTGAGATGGATGAAAGGTATAAAGATGATAGGGGGAGTGTTGTTGATGAGAAGAGGTTGGATGGATAGATGAGGGAGAGTGATGAAGGGTGAAGGGATGGGGGGAATTTTGATAGATGGGAGGATGGGGGATACATGCAAGATGATGGAATGGAAAATGAAATGCAGTCCTAATGTGATTTTCCATCTTCGGAGCACTGATTTTTGCTATAGCATAAGACACCTAGTGCCATGGTATGTGGAATCAAGGCGTATTAGTGTCTAATGCATGAAACAAACACAACAGACAAGAAGGCTATCCCAACACCCCAAAGTCACAAAGAAAGACCTTGGTCAGGCCAGGTATTAAGATAACCACAAGCACAAAAGGATGCCCCAACATAACACAAGACTTCGAGGATCTTGGTGGGTACTACGTGGGACAACCAAGAAGACACAATCAAACAAAAGATCAAGATATGACCCTATGTGGACTGATCAAAACATGCCATAATATGATGGATTATGGTGGCCTTGAGAAGTGATGATAGGGAGCTCAAATGATAAACAAAAGCCAAAAGCATCAAAAGATTGCAATCAATTTCAAATGTCCTTTGCCATAGGATCAGGGGGATAGATGGGATTGATGAGGTCTGTTAGGAAGGATGCATCCTGTTGAGACCGATGATGGATACTAAGCTAAAAGATTGATATGATGTAGGATATTCAAAACTAATTGGATTTGTTGATACAAGTGGATCTTTTTTATTAAGAACCAGCTAGATAAGGGCATAGCTAGACGACACGACACAAGGGAGACAAGACATGAGACGAACACAACCTAAAGACCTAGGGGCTCAGAGGCCGATCAAAGATTAGCCTTGCCTATGTGAAAATGCAGAGCCCTCATAGTTCGGTAAAAGGCTATCGACTGACCATGGATAAAAGTAGAAAGAGGATGATGAATGATGATGATAGATGACAGGGAAAGGAGAGAAAAAATCCAAGACTAATGATATAGGAGTGGATGGAGAAAGCAGAAAGATTGACGCTAGATGATAGAAGAGCGGATGGACAAAGTAGAATGACCGATGATAGACGATAGAAGAGCAAAGTGGACAATGAAGATCGATGATGGAACCCCGAGGGCAGCAGATCAAATGATCGACCTTGCCTACGTGAAAGCACAGGGGCAATGTAGTTCGACAAGAGACTGACGACGGACCATGATGGAGACTTTGATGGATGATAGGATGGAAAAAGAAGAAAGATCGATGATAGATGATAAAGGATCCCTGGGGGGCAGATCAAATGATCGACCTTGCCGACTTGAAAGTGCAGGGGCAATGTAGTTCGACAAGACCAAAGGAAAACAATGGATAAAGGATGATAAGATGATAGGATAAGTGGATAAAAGATGGGACCGATATGACAAGATGGGATAGACCTGTTGGATTGTATAGGATGATGACGATCACATAAAGCTCAGGGATGGGATAGTTATCCAAAGCATTAAAATGACTTGGGAGGATGATATGATAGATAGATGAGTGATGAAAAGTGATCGGGGATTGGAAAGATGTGCAAGAGAAGCAGGGGTGATGATGATGAGATAAATGGCATTGGGTTGCATGGGGGGAGGCCTATAGCCAGATACCAATGACAAGGGATTGTGAGATGGGATGAGGATAAAGATGAAAAAATGGATAGAGATATAGGGATGGGGGATGGGAGGGATTGTTTGGATGGATGGGAATATAAGGATTGGGAGATGAAAGGGATGCTAGGATAGATGGATATGAAGATAAGGATGGGGAGATGGAAGGGATGCTATGATAGATGGATAGGGAAGGATTGGGAGATGAAAGGGATGCTAGGATAGATGGATATGAAGATAAGGATGGGGAGATGGAAGGGATGCTATGATAGATGGATAGGGAGATGAAGGGATGTTAGGATAGATGGATACGAAGATAAGGATGGGGAGATGGAAGGGATGTTGTGATAGATGATATCTCTAAGGACTATGTCACAAAGGAGGCAGATGCCCCCACTCTAGATATGTCATATATGAGGAGGCATGAGGGATAGAAGACAAGCGGATGGGAAGATAAAGGAGATAACTAGATGAGGATAGGATGGGTGACTAAGGAATATGATAGAGCATGGATGAAGGGAATGTATACCAATAGGTGTCCAAAGCATGCATAGATAGGTGCCCCTATTTTGATCAAGATCACAAGAAGGATGGAGGGATGGGAGATAAATGGGATATGATGGTAGGATGCAGAAGATAGGTGGGATGGGGGGGATTTATGAAGAGGACGGATAACAGGAAGACAGGTGCATAGCTAGATTCATAGCGGATGGAGGGAATGCATATCAGGAAGTTTCCCCCAAGTGCAAATGGGGATTTACGCATGACACCTGTTTGGCAGGTTTTCATCATGGTATTTATCCAAGGTGTTTGTTTGCCAAGTTTTCACCATTGGATGGATTATTTCTCTTTACTATTTGCTTTTTTTGATTTTTTTGATTTTGATTTTTTACTTTTTTGGATTTTTGACTTTTTGGATGTCATGCAAAAGGAGATGGGTAAGGATAAGGAAGTGGATAAGCAAATTTAGAAGACATGTGATAAGGATCAAGCTGTTAAGAGCCCATGTTTGAAGTGACTGTTGGATGTTGGTACAACCTTATTAGGATAAATGGATTATGCATGAGGATGAATTAGAGGGATTTGATGGGGTTGATATATGGGATAATGGATGGGATGCTAGAAAGGGTATGGATAGAATGATGGGGTGGATATGTGATGGGGAGATGTGTTCAGGACCAACATTGGCATATGTGGTGGTGGATGTGAAAAGATAATAGGATTGAGGGATGGAGAATGTGGGGATAATGGAGGAGATGGAATGGTGAATTTTGGGACATAAGGACCTAAAACAGACTTAGGAGATGAAAGGGGTGTATGATTAGCTTTTGGATTAGTGACTTTGGATATTCTTATAGATTTTTCATGTGATGGCATTGCATCTTTTTTCTTTGGGATCCACATGGTTTTGATCTTTGCTTTGGTGGGTCTTTCTGGCCTACAGATTTGATGTAGACTTAGATTTTTCTTCTCTTCACCAAGTCTTTTGGAGGGGACATGGGGAGCCGTAGATTCATGTGGATGCTGGGATTTATGCATTTTTTCTTTAACAGCCAAAGTGCTTTTAGTAGCAATGGGATGGGTGTGAGGAGATGGATGATGTGGAGTGATGGAGGTAAGAGTATGGGGATTATGTGTAGATGGAGAATGTTTAGGTAAGTGCCTTTGTTGATCCTGATTATAGGATATGCGAGAGGGATGTTTATGATGGATGAGATGGATAGGTGTTGGATGGATGAAAGGATGAGATGGAGGAGGTGATCTTGGGATATATGGACCGAAAGTAGTCATAGTGGGTGGAGGGACATACGAACCCAAGATGGATGAAGTAGATGAAGGGTGGGAGATGGTGGATGGAGGGATGTAAGGACCCAAAATGGATGGAGTAGATGAAGGAGAAATATGGATGGTTGTTTTGAGGTGATACAATAGAGGAGGAGGGATGGCAGCATATGGTCTGGTGGAGCGATGGGAAGAGCTGATATTTCTTTTGGAAAAGGCTCGTTGAGGATGTCTAGATGTTGTACCAACATTTTTGGATTGCAAGTCATGAGTAGTACATCTAAGACCTTGCGGATACAAATGTTCTTTATCTTGGATGGGCTCTATAATACCTTGCTCATGAAGGCCTACACCTTTTCCTTGATAGTTCATTTTCTTGAGCATGTGATCCATGATAGCATTTTTGTTATGCTGAAAACATGATGCGAGTCCATTATTAGATGGAGGATGATGGGTGGTATATACACTGTGTTTTTCTTCTGTGAAGAGGCCACCATGGAAGAATGTGAGGGTACCAAGGGGATATGGAAGTGGTGTGGGGATAGCAGTTTTAGGTGATGATGGGGGATTATGAGAGGGAGATGATGGGATAGCAACATTTGGATGGGTGGTATCAGGAGAGGGATCAAGGGATATGATAGGATTTGGATTTGTGGTAGTTGGCTCATGCAATGGAGATGGAGTGGTGGAAGCTTGAATGAAAAGGGGATCATGGGATGGAATGGATGGGGGACTGTGATCTTGAGGTGGACTAGATTGGATGGTAGGATCTTGATCTAGAGAAGGGGATATGTTGGCATGCTTTGGATTAGGCTATTGGCATGACTCATAGTGTGCGAGAGGCATGATAATGGAGTCTTGTTGAGACTCTTCAAGTGGGGAAGATGGAGGGATGGAAGATTCACGAGGTTCATTGGAATGGGTTTTGGTGCTACTAGGGTTGGGAGGAGTGGATTGGATTTGGTTGGATCTAGGAATAGAGGGAGTGGATTGGACTTGGGTATCTTCAATGGATTCAGTGGTTCTTGGAGTAGGAGATGGGGGTTCAATGGATTTAGTGGGTTCAATGGTTTCAATGGTTTGAGCATTACCAGGGGTGGTAACATCAATAATAGTTGTGGTATGGAGAAGGGTCTCATCACTAGTGATCGTGGATGATGGATCTAGATGGCATGGTTCCATGACTTCAAGATGTGGAGTTGCGGATGGCTTCTTTGTAATGAGTCCTTGGAGAACTTCTGAAATGAGAGACTTGCATATGGTTGGCTTGGCTAGGGTGGTATAAATGGATGAGGGATTATGGATTGGTGGACTAGGGTTAGATGGAGGAATGGGATTGAATGTAGGACTAGGAGTAGATGGATGAATAGGATTGGATGGAGGACTAGGAGTAGATGGAGGACTAGGATTGGATGGAGGGTTAAGGTAAGGATATTGGAGTGGTGAAGTAAGATAGGGGGACATGGATTGTGGATTAGGACAAGAGGATATAGGTGGTGTAGTGGGACAAGAGGATGTGGGGGATGGATTATAATAAGGGTATTGGGATGGTGGATTAGGAGTATGTGGATTAAGGTAAAAGGGTGTGGATGTAGGATTAGTATGGAAAGATTGGGAAAGAGGATTACGATAGGGGGACATGGATGGGGAATTGTAATAGGAGTATTGGGATGGAAAATTAGGATAAGAGGATGTAGATGTTGTATAAGAGGATGATGTAGATGGACATGCCAAATATGGGGATGAAGAAGATACTGGATATTCATTGTCACAGGTGGCATAAAGAGCATGATTAGGCATGGATGAAAACATAACAGGATAGCTCATAGTAGTAATTGGATTTTGGAAAGTGGGTGGAGAAAGCTTACTAGATATGATAGTGTCAAGGGGATCTATGTCGTATACCTCTTGATCGACAAGACTTTCATTATTGTCATCAACATAATTAGGGTTTTCCTTACCTACTATTGATGGAGGATGAGGATTCATGATGATGATAGGATAAATAAAATGGATCAAAGATGATGGACTAAAGCTCAAACTGGGATTTAAGTCAAGCTTAGATCAGGATTGGATTAAAGTTCAGATTAGGATGATTGGATGATGCAATGGGAATGATTTTGATTTTGATGGGATTCGGTAGATGGACGATTAGATCGGGTAGATGATTTGATAAATTTGATTAAAGTACTATATCAGTTTGATTGGATAGGATCAAATGATTAGATGATGTTGATTGGATAATTGTGATTGGATGAACTTGATAGGATTGGTGTGCTTGGATTGATTAGATGATTATATGTATTTGATTAGAGGAATGGATTGGTTTTATTAGATAGGAAGAAACAAAAGTACCACTAGATAGAGCTCAAAAAATTAAGCATTTTTGGTTTTTGAACAAAGTTGATTTGATGTACGGTTTGTAAATGACAACCCCAGGAAGTTAGGGGCATGGCCACTCTGGGATGGTCAAATTCTTGATAGGAGGAAATGGAATGTACCACTAGATATAGCTTGAAAAACTAAGCAACTTTTGTTTTTGGACGAAGTCGATTCGACATACAGTTTATAAATGACAGCCTTGGGAAGTTAGGGGTGTGTCCACCCCATGATGCAGGGCATGGCCGCCCTAGGATGGTCAAATTCTTGAAAGGAGGAAATGGAAGGTACCACTAGATAGAGCTTGAAAAACTAAACAACTTTGGTTTTTTTACGAAGTCGATTCGACGTACGGTTTGTAAATGACAGCCCCGGGAAGTTAGGGGCGTGTCCACCCCACGATGCAGGGCATGGCCACCCTGGGATAGTAAAATTTTTGATAGGAGGAAATGGAAGGTACCACTAGATAGAGCTTGAAAAACTAAGCAACTTTGGTTTTTGGATGAAGTCAATTCCACATACAATTTGTAAATGACAGCCACGAGAAGTTAGGGGCGTGTCCACCCCGCGATGCAGGCGTGGCCACCCCGGGATGGTCAAATTCTTGATAGGAGGAAATGGAAGGTACCACTTGATAGAGCCTAAAAAACTAAGCAACTTTGGTTTTTGGACAAAGTCAATTCGACGTACTGTTTGTAAATAATAGCCCCGGGAAGTTAAATGGGCGTAGTCAACTTTCTGCAGTAAATCAGGGGCGCGGTCAGCTTTCTACAGTAAATTAGGGGCATAGCCACCTTTTTGAAAGAAATCAAGGGTGCTTCCACCTTTATGCGGAAAAATTAGGGGCACTTCCACCTTTTTGCAGTAAATCAAGGGCGCTTCCGCCTTTCTGCAGCAAAATCAGGGGCACTTCCTCCTTTCTACGGTAAATCAGGGGTGCTTCCGCCTTTCTATAGCAAAATTAGGGGCACTTCCGCCTTTCTACGGTAAATCAGGGGTGCTTTCACCTTTCTACGAAAAAATTAGGGGCACTTCCACCTTTCTGCGGTAAATCAGAGGCGCTTTTGCCTTTCTGTGACAAAATCAGGGGCACTTCCACCTTTCTGCGTTAAAATAGAGCTTGGTTTTGATGGCAATGGCTATGGCAAGGACTCAAAATGATAAAATAAGGCCAATGTATCAAAGATTTCATAGGTTTTTCATAAGAAAACACTTCGAACAAGCACAATCCTGTAATTAATGTTAAGGGTATGGCCAGGAAAGGTCTTAATCTAAGATGCACAAGGCTTCTAAGGAGTCCTCGATATACTCTTGGTACATGAGGCACAACCGTGAACACTAGCCCATCACAAGCGTGAGTCGGGAACCCCAACGAGATACTGAAAGGCTTGGACCAACTCTTCACATCTATCTAGGTATCACCCTAGCTTCGACACTCCGCCAATTATGACGTGACTGGATTGGGGTACAACTTTCATTCTCCCCCCTTTATATACCCCGCCGGTATGCATGGTTGGAATCATCCCTTGGGGTGATGAAATCCCAAGTAGGTCCCACTAGAAAGAAGACACTAATCATTTCCAACTACTCCCCAAACTGACACGAAGTGCAAGGGGAAAGTGAAAACAAATTAATGCCCTCTGGGTTGAAACAATAATAAACAAACACAGCAAGCAATAAAGGTTACTTCCCCCTAATTAGACTATGTTCAAACAACAAGGATATTTTTTGAAAAATTTGATCAAATAGATGGCCCTGCAAGCAAACTTCAACTATCTTATCCTTCATTCAACCAATCAGAGGCGCTTCCACCTTTCTACGATAAATCAGGGGCGCTTCTGCCTTTCTGTAATAAATTAGGGGTGCTTCTGTCTTTCTGTGGCAAAATTAGGGGCGCTTTCGCCTTTCTGTAGTAAATCAAGGGTGCTTCCACTGTTCTACAGCAAATCAAGGGTGCTTTCACCTTTCTGTAGTAAATCAGGGGCGCTTCCACCTTTCTGCAGCAAATTAGGGGTGCTTCCACCTTTCTGCAGTAAATCACAGGCGCTTCCACATTTTTGCAGTAAATTAGGGGTGCTTCCACCTTTCTGCGGTAAAATTAGGGGCGCTTCCACCTTTCTACAGCAAATCATGGGTGCTTCCACCTTTCTGCGGTAAAATCAGGGGTGCTTCCACCTTTCTGCGGCAAATCAGGGGCACTTCCACCTTTCTGCAATAAAATCAGGGGTGCTTCCACCTTACTGCAGTAAAATAGGGGCGCTTCCACCTTTCTGCAGTAAAATAGAGGTCGCTTGCACCTTTCTGTGACCTTTTTTTACAAAATACTTAGCAAAAATGAAGGTCAAATGCAAGAACCCATTTGTGGGTCCCACCGGGCGTGCCAAAAATATGTACCTTGGAGTTTTACCCTATTCTAATGTGAAAAATAACTAAAAATGCAAGTGAAAAAATACTAAGAACACTTCATTGATTAGCCTAAAGAGTGATAAAACAAGGAAAATAGATGAAATAAAATTCAAATCAATTATACCTTCCTTGATGTTGAAGACTCCTTGGTTAGCCCTTGATTTAGATGAATTTGTGTGCTCCTTGGATGACTTTTTGGTGTAGCTAGATGCAAGATTGAATATGCAAGATGATCAAAGTGGATGGCTAAATGATAGTGAATGCTTGAGAATGCAAATTGACAGCATAAGGTTGCTCAAAAATGAAAAAGTGTTGAAAATTCCCTTGAGGAGGGGGTATTTATAGAAGAATTTGAATTCTCTAGGGAATTCAACGGTTGAAATTCATCCAACAAGGTTAGAAGAAGGGCTATGGTGGGTTGAAAACTCACAAGCCCTCACATCTTGACATGTGGATGGTGAAGTGGCTAAGAGGAGATGAGGTGTAAGTGAGGTGGCCAAAAGGTACATAAGGTGGAGGAATGACAAGTACCTTCAAAGTACCTTGGGGAGTGAGAAGATTTCCTCAAAAAAGAATTTCTTGTCTCCAAGTGAGAGTGAAAGGGACATTTGAGGAATTTTGGAATTCATCAAAAATCTCCATGGGAAAAGGAGAGGTGGTTGGAGAAATAAATGTGAATTAAAAATTCACATTCTTAGGAGTCTAAAGGATAAAAGGTGAGCTCCAAAAAGGTGGGACTTGGTCACATGTGGATGATGTGACAAGTCTAAGGTTCTAGAAGCCTTGGAAGATAGAATGTGAATTAAAAATTCACATAGGGAAGAGGAGAATCTAGGATAAATAAATGTGAATTAAAATTCACATGGGAAAGAGGGTCAATGCTAAAAAGAGATAAATGCAAAGATTCACTAAAAAGGTGGTGCTAAATATGGCTAATGACTTTGGTTAAGGTTGTGCAAATATTTGATTAGAATAATTAATGGAAGATTAAAGGCAAGTGGCAAATGTAGGAGGATGTAACATTAATCTTTGATTAAGAGGATGCACATCATAATCATGAATTAATTAAATTAATCCAAATCATAGAGGGATTATGGAGGATGTGACAAGGAGAGAGAAAATGAAAGAATTTTAAATTGATTTTAATCAAAAAGGTTAAAATGACTAAATTAAATAAATTGAAGTATTTATTTAATTTAGAGAGGAAAAAGGTGAAAGGTACAACATTTAATTGTTTAAATTAAATATTTTAAGGACTTTAGGCAAAAAATGCAATATTAATTGAATAAATTAATATTGATGAAATTGATGAATAAAGAGCCGAATTTGATCGTATGGGAGTGATCAAATTTGGATGTCTACAAATAATATAAAAAAATAGTATAAAACTAAGTATGAAAGTTGGGATGAAAGTAAATTATGAATGTAAATACATAAATATATTATCTTACTAGAATAAACACCAAGTCCTGGGAAATCATGAGTAGTTCAATATAGCACACCATACAACATGAAGGACCTATTTGATGGAGGACGTGATATGTCATACATTCTTATGCCTTTCCATAGCAGTTGCATCTAATCAATAAAAGGCGCAAGATAAACATCCATGTTTTTAACTTGATACTTTCTTGGAACAATGAGAGTCATCATAAGGTGCTTCTTTCTAACACTCATCCATGGTGGAATATTGTATACTATCAATCCGACTATCCAAAAACTATAATTTGAGCTCAGGAAAGAGAATGGGCACACTCCATCAATTGCAAGACCAAACCTAATACTACGTGGTTCATCTTTGAATTTTGTTGGCCATTTTTCCTCTATGTCTTTCATTGCTTTGGAGTCAGCCAGAATTTGCATGAATCCATATTTACTCTTGTTCTTTACATGCTAGTCCATTAATTGTGCTATTGAATTGCAACGAAACATTCATTAAAGTCTAGGTATAATTGGCATGTGACATAAAACCTTCTTTGGAACTGTAGGACCGTGTACATCTATACGATATCTCTTCTCTTTGCATACAGGGCATTCTACCTTGTTTTGATATTCATCTTTGTATAAAATTTAATCATTTTTACATCAATGAATTTTCTTATATTCAATCCCCAACTCAACCAACAAAAGATGTACCTCTCTACAAGTTGATGGAAACACATTCTCTTCAAGGAATATTTTAGTTTTTAGTGCCCTGTAAGATTGCCAAAGATTAAATCAATTGAATTTTTGACTTATGATGAGCATGTTTGATATGTCAATCTATACTAGGACTATTTATATAAAATATATGGTTTTAAAATACCCTTAAAGAAATATAAACGAAGTTGATGAATGTTTACGAATTATGTACACCAATTGACAATGCAAAGTAAGAAATAGATTTCAACTCACTTTAGTAGGGTAGTGAATCCTTTGTCTGACCAACCAAATAGTGACTTGATTTCTAATAATATTAATGTGCATGCCAATTTTGAGGTTCTACTTGCACCTGATTTGAACATAGGTGTCTTTGATTCTTGCTTGATGGAGTCTTTGATATTGTTATCATCAACATTATGCTAGTGGTAATTACCTCTACTATCATCATTACTGTCAACCATATCATGATTATTGTCATAATTGTTTCCATCCCCAAAGAAACCTATAATTATTTTATTCAATCCTTCTTCATACACTATATTTTCACTATCATCATCATCATCATTAAGGCTAGGTGGCATGTCATCAGTGTATGGGACTCTCATCAGCTCTTCAAATTTCTCAGGTGGTAGTTTTCTCTTCAATCTTGCTCTTCTCGCCCTGGTATGGTTTCAAGGATCTAGTTTGGATCATCCCATCCAAATCTTAATAACCTAGTTGGATTTTGGGTATTAGTATGTGTTTCACCAAAATCTTCTTCCTATCAACAAATGCAAGCATTATTTAATGTTTGGTAACAATTGGATAAATCATAAATGTATCAATTTCAAAGAAATATAATCAAATATGGCTTAAAAAATAAAAATATAAATTGCATGAACATATATACATCAATTGAATAATGGAACATCATTTATAGACTACCTTTTTTATACAATAATTTAAATAAAACAAAATTTTGACAACATAGTTTATAAAACATCAGTCCACAATCATTTATTATTCTTTGGTTTTAATCAATTGTAGGAGGCATACTATTGACTGGAAGCTCATAATATATGTAATGTCTTTGAACAATCACTCTTTTGAATTGTTTCTTTCCATGACATATAGAACATCCACAAACAACAATTTTCTTAGAGTATTCATCCCATGTACTATAGTCCTAACCTACCTCTTCTTCAGTGCAATCATTTGTTGTGTCTGTAGTATCCATTGTCATATCCTCTTCCACCCACTATCGTCTACATGATTTAATAGTTTTAGGTCCATGTCCATGTACATATCTTCTTCTTTTGCTAGTCGAACACTCAAGCTCTGCATTTGCTCCAATCTCCATCTAAAATAATCAACAACGTGCATTAATTTATGTCAAGATTGGATAATACATTATAAATTTCAATAATACTATGAAAAAAGATGTACATATCACAAAATGCCATCAGATCATTTTTTCCTAAGTTAATTCAAAATTTGAGTACCTGATGTTCCACTTTATTTGTTGTGTCCTCATTTGATATGACACGATTTATTGCCATGGCCTCATCTTGCCCCTATAATATGCAACATAATAAATAATGTTTAGTACACCAATTATATCATTTCAACAAGTATGCTATCCAACACAAAATCTCACTTTAGTCATATATTTGACATATTGATATCTCCTTTGGTTGAGGTTGCTTTCTCTTCTTACCTCTATTGTATCTACAAATTCTATTATCTCATCTATTTCCATCCACTTTCCTCTTAGCAATTTAGTATTTCTACACCATCCACGTCCTCTCTCCATGGCCTCCTTTGTGAATAAAAATGTTTCCACAGAAACTACCACTGAGAAGGAAGAAACAACTTGCAGAACCTCAATAAAAACCACTCTACCACACCGAGCTGATGAAGGAGCCACTAGATAGAGGTGGTCACCGCACTACCACATGCCAATGGTAGAAGACTTGCAAGAGTCACTACAACACTGCCAGGAACATAAGGAAGACTCGTGTGCTACCACAAGACATTTCACCACACTACTGCCGAGAAGGATGAAGCACATTGCGGGACCATGGTAAAAACCACTCTACCCCACTGAGCTGATGAAGGAGCCACAAGACAATAGTAGTCACAAAAAGAAGGCAGGAGTTGGAATTATTTCCAACACTCTGGATCTTGTGATACACAACAATGAAAATAGTCACTATACAGTAATGATTGGCACTCAATTAGGTGCACTTGGTGCTGCCTTAGGCGCCCCAAATAGATTACATTAATAGCCAAAATTTGGCGCTAAAGTTGGTGTTAACTAATGCCCACTAAAGCGCCGACTACTGAATCAAAATAAATAAAAATAAAAAATTTCCCGTGCGAAGGAAGAAATTAGACGACAAAAAAGGGAAAAATGTCACATGAAGGAAGAGAGTAAGGCACTAATAGCAACTGATGAGAAATTCGATTTAGTTTGTGACACCAAAGGTAAGGTTACAATTTTTTTTTCTTAGTTGAATTCGTGATTGTTTACTACTCTTTGTATTGCATTTGAATTCATGATTGTTTATTGGTCATGGCCTAACATGTCTAGGCAACCTCTAAATTGTCCCATCATTATAAATTGTAAAACCTTTTAGAAACCAACAAAAAATTTTACCCTACACATTTGAGCTTTGGCTCAAAATATTATAGCACAAAGCCACGATGCCTTTGTATTCTTTCCCTAACCTAGGTATCAAGGAAATAGCGAACTATTTGGTAAATGTGGGAATTGGGTCAGTCACTACTGAGCAACTGCTGAAAATAAATGTAGAAACTGCTTGGTTATGCCTAGTCGCGCCATAGTCACCAATGCCATGACAAAATTCGTACAAGATTGCATTATGAAAGAGTTTTCATGATAAGTTTATCAACACTAAGCAAACCCAATGAACATATTTTCCCTAAGTTATCAACAATAAGCAAACCTAGCAAACATGTCACTACTAAGCAACTACTGAAAATAAACACAAAAACCACTTGGTTTTGCTCAATCATTCCATAGTCATCGATGCCATGACAAATTTGTGCAAGATTGCATTATGAAAGAGTTTTCATGATAAGGTTATCAACACTAAGCAAACCCAATGAACATATTTTCTCTAGGTTACCAACACTAAGCAAACCTAGCGAACATATTTTCCCACAAAACAAAACTTTCATACCTAAAAGCGTGTACTTCATTTGCCTCCATAGACTAGATGAAAATAATTTTCCCTAGGTCGCCTCAAAATTTCAAGCAATAGAAGTGAGCATTTTCAATAAACTCTAGCCACAATGAGTTAATTCATTGTCAATTTATAGATTTGTAAATGTTTCCATTGTTTTTTTGAATTTTACTTTTTAGTTTTTTATTTCAAAATTTAACAGAAGAAATATAATTTTAAAATATATATATATAGGGATGGGTATGTGCAGGATCATGATGGGCCAAACAGGCCCTTAAGTGGCAATGAAAATTCAAAAAAAATAGAGTTAGGCAACTTGACGTAAAAATTTGAATAAGTTATCTATATTATTTTAAAAACATGTAAGAATAGATTCTATGGGAAATTGAATGTAGTTTCTAAACTACTAGGTTTATTTTTTTTAAAACAAAATCTATTTGGTGAAAATTTGAAATTTCAATGCAGTATTACTTAAATTTCAAGAAAAAAATAAGAAGTAGGTGTCTATCTGACCACCCTAACCATAATAAAATGATAATATTTTTTTATGAGATTTTAGATGTAAATGAAGGGACTCATGTCGGATCGTGACATATTTTTTATAATTTTTTTCCATGTAAATAATTAATTATGGATTTATTATTACAACTTTTTAAAAATATGAAAATTGTATGTGACCACCTTAGCGTTAAAACTTCGCGAAATTCAATTTTTTTTTAATCTATAGTATCAAAGCATAGATAGTGCATGTTTTGGTTAAAAAAATATGATACCTTTTAAGAAAGTTATAGATGTTTCGTCAATACTATCAGTGGGACTTTAGTCATAATTCTAATAAGAAAAATAAATAATAATAATCTATTAAATTCAAACCAAGCATAATTTATGGGTGTAGGAGGTGAGCAGGTATATTATGGGTATTTGTAGACATGGTTGATGACTTTTTTACCAAAATTGATGAAACAAAAAAGGTTTTTAGAGGAGATTCTCAACTTTCCACCAATATAAGTATACTTTTAACTTGAATTTAATAAATAATTATTATTTATTTTTCTATTCAATTACGATAAAGTCATATCGATAGACCGATTGAAAACATCTATAACTTTGAAGCTTGATATTATATTTTTTGAATCCAAAATGTCACGATCTATACTTCACATACTATAGAGGATTAAAAAAAGAAAATTAAATTTCAAAGTTTTGACCAAGTTAAGGTGGTCAGACATAAGAGTTTTTATATTTTTTAAAAGTTGTATAAAAAAATCATAATTAATTATTTACCTGGAAAAAAAGTACAAAGAAATATGCATCACATTGGGACATGAGTCCTCTACTTATACTTGCCGTCTTATAAAAAAAAAATATTATCATTTTATTATGGTTAGGGTGTGGTCCAAGCGATTTCACTTCTTGACACTGCAAATTTAAAATTACTCATTGAAATTTCAAATTTTCACCAAATAAGATTTTATTTATTTTTAAATAAACCTAGTAGTTTAGAAACTAAATTCAATTTTCTATAGATTCTATTCTTACATATTTTTGAAATAATATAAATAACTTATTCAAATTTTTACGTCAAATTGTCTAACACTGATTTTTCTAAATTTTTTGCCACTTAAGGGCCTGTTTTTTCCATGATGATCCTGCACATACCCTTATATTGGCAAAAACCTAAGAATCTCCTCTACAAACCCTTTTCATTTTATCAATTTTGTCTAAAAATAAAGTCATCAGCCACATGGGCGAAGTCTGGAAAAACAAGGTAAGCTGTTAAACACGCTTTTTGTGTTGACTTTTTAAGATTGACATCTCCTAACCAAATACCATAGCAAACCCGAGCCTATTCCCTAGGCAATGAATTTTGTGTCAAACATATCAGATATCTGATTTGTTTACATAGAATTTTAAAAAATGTCAAAACTTTATAACATATGATTTAACATATGCAATATATCTCATTTGTAGTTTATAGTTTATTTTAATATATTTAGTT
>VDFB02270651.1:516298151-516328733 GCA_007258455.2 Sequoia sempervirens
GGAAGACTGTGCCTTGAATGCCTCCAATAGGAAAATTTTGTAAAATTTTAATTTTGAAATGTGAAACAATGTAAGAAGGGCATAATTGTGTATTGAGACAAATCTATAGTAACTTATTGTAATTAATCAAGCTACAACTGGAGGTTTTCTTCCTAGTTCTTTCCTACTGGTATGCTCATTTGAACCAGGTTTTGTAATATCTCCAATTTATATATAATAAATTACATTCATTAAGTTCATATATAACTTTGACATCTACTATGCTCTTGTCCACATGAAGAGTGCACCATACATGTTAGACATGTATTGACCCTCTATTGGAGGCCTAAATAGATACTTGTATAAATTCTTCTCATATACCAAGTATAGAAATAGAACCATACCATAAATATAGTTGAGTACACAATACTCTACAAATAGTGTTTTATGTAATGTAAAGTTAAAGACTTTTCTTGTTCAAAATATCCTTTTAGATCCTAGCCTAATATTTTTTACAATTCCATTTAGGTTACAAAACAACTTGTAGGTTTTATCCATTTGTTCTCCTTATATTGTATCTTAATCCCTTAATATGAGAGTATTTTGCAAAAAAAAATTATATCTAATGTCTTCCCCAAATTAAGAATGTAAATATGTAGTCCTTTTAAAAGAACAATAAAACATGGGACTAATTTCTTCATCAAACCCTTTAAGAAAATTTTATGTGTATAATGCTAAATAACACATATTATATTATAGATTCCAAAAAATATATCAACCATATGTCGTACGAGTTGTGGAATGAAAGTTGCACCACTTTGCAACTTTACACTACTTGCATCTGGCAACTTTTACCTCCACTGAAAAGTCAACACCACAGGAAAACGCCTCTGAGATAGCAAAAACTGAGAGAGGTTTTTGTATATCATCCCAACATGATCCCATAGGCTCTGATGGAGAGTCCGTATGCCCCATGGTCTCCTAGAAATAGCCCTTCAAATATTGCTGCCTTTTAGCATTTTGGACTCTTAAGGGAAATCGCTGGTCCAATGTAGCTTGGAGTGATTCGACATATTTGGGTGCAAAAGAGGAGCATCCCTAGCATAAACATACCCATACAGACGTGTTGGAATAGTTCGTTTGTTCGTACGAGTTGCGGAATGAAAGTTGCACCACTTTGCAACTTTACACTACTTACATCTGGCAACTTTTCCCTCCACTGAAAAGTCATCACCACAGGAAAATTCCTCTAAGATAGAAAAAACTAAGAGAGGTTTACGTAGATGGTCCCAACACGATCCCGTAGCCTCTAACAGAGAGTATGTATGCTCCACGGTCTCCAAGAAATAGCCCTTCAAATATTGTTGCCTTTTAGCACTTTGGACTGTTAAGGGAAATCACTGGTCCAATGTAGCTCGGAGTGATTTGGTGTATTTGGGTGCAAAAGAGGACCATCCCTAGTGTAAACATACCCATACAGACGTGTTGGAACAGTTCGTTTGGTCGTACGAGTTGCGAAATGAAAGTTGCACCACTTTGCAACTTTACACTGCTTGCATCTGGCAACTTTTCCCTCCACTAAAAAGTCATCACCACAGGAAAATGCCTTTGAGATAGAAAAAACCAAGAGAATTTTATGTAGATGGTCCCAACATGATCTCGTAGCCTCCGACGGAGAGTCTGTCTGCCCCATGGTCTCTGAGAAATAGCCCTTCAAATATTGCTGCCTTTTAGCACTTTGGACTCTTAAGGGAAATCGTTGGTCCAATGTAGCTCGGAGTGATTCGACATATTTGGGTACAAAAGAGGACCATCCCTAGCGTAAACGTACCCATACAGATGTTTTGGAACAGTATGTTTGGTCATACGAGTTGCGGAATGAAAGTTGCACCACTTTGCAACTTTACACTGCTTGCATCTGGCAACTTTTCCCTCCACTGAAAAAGTCATCACCACAGGAAAACGCCTCCGAGATAGAAAAAACTAAGAGAGGTTTATGTAGATGGTCCCAACACGATCCCGTAGCCTCTGACGGAGTGTCTGTATGCCCCACGGTTTTCGACAAATAGCCCTTCGAATATTGTTGCCTTTTAGCATTTTGGACTGTTAAGGGAAATCGCCGGTCCAATGTAGGTCCGAGTGATTCAGCGTATTTGGGTGCAAAAGAGGACCATCCCTAACGTAAACATACCCATGCAGACATGTTGGAATAGTCTGTTTGGTCGTACGAGTTGCGGAATGAATGTTGCACCACTTTGCAACTTTACACTGCTTGCATCTGGCAACTTTTCCCTCCACTGAAAAGTCATCACCATAGGAAAATGGCTCTGAGATAGAAAAAACTGAGAGAGGTTTATGTAGATGGTCCCAACACGGTCTCGTAGCCTTTGACATAGATTCTGTATGCCCCATGGTCTCCGAGAAATAGCCCTTCAAATATTGCTTCCTTTTAGCATTTTTGACTCTTAAGGGAAATCGTCAGTCTAATGTAACTCGGAGTGATTCAGCGTATTTGGGTGCAAAAGAGGACCATCCCTAGCATAAACATACCCATACGGATGTGTTGGAACAGTCCGTTTGGTCGTATGAGTTGTGAATTGAAAGTTGCACAACTTTGCAACTTTACACTGCTTGCATCTGGCAACTTTTCCCTCCACTGAAAAGTCATCACCATAGGAAAATGCCTCAAAGATAGCAAAAACTGAGAGAGGTTTATGTATATGGTCCCAACGTGATCTCGTAGCCTCTGATAGAGTGTCTGTATGCCCCACAGTCTCTGAGAAATAACCCTTCAAATATTGCTACCTTTTAGTATTTTAGACTCTTAAGGGAAATTGCCGGTCCGATATAGCTCGGAGTGATTCGTCATATTTGGGTGCAAAAGCGGACCATCCCTAGTGTAAACGTACCCATATGGATGTGTTAGTATAGTTCGTTTGGTCGTACGAGTTGTGGAATAAAAGTTGCGCCACTTTACAATTTTACACTACTTGCATCTGGTAATTTTTATCTCCACTGAAAAGTCATCACCACAGGAAAATGCCTCCGAGATAGAAAAAACTGAGAGAGGTTTACGTAGATGGTCCCAACACGATCCCATAGCCTCCAACGGAGAGTCTGTATGCCCCACGGTCTCTGAGAAATATCCCTTCAAATATTGCTTCCTTTTAGCACTTTGGACTCCTAAGGGTAATCACCGGTCGAATGTAGCTCGGAGTGATTCGGTGTATTTGGGTGCAAAAGAGGACCATCCCTAGCGTAAACGTACCCATATGGACCGTTTGGAATAGTCCGTTTGGTCATACGAGTTGCGGAATGAAAGTTGCACCACTTTGTAACTTTACACTGCTTGCATCTGGCAATTTTTCCCTCCACTGAAAAATCATCTCTATAGGAAAACACCTCTGAGATAGCAAAAACTGAGAGAGGTTTATGTAGATGGTCCCAACACGATCCTGTAGCCTCTGACGGAGTGTCTGTATGCCCCACGGTCTCTGAGAAATAGCCCTTCAAATTGCCTTTTAGCATTTTGGACTCTTAAGGGAAATCGCCGGTCCAATGTAGCTCGGAGTGATTCGGCGTATTTGGGTACAAAAAAAGACCATCCCTAGCGCAAATGTACCCATACAGACGTGTTGGAACAGTCTATTTGGTAGTACGAGTTGCAGAATGAAAGTTGCACCACTTTGCAACTTTACACTGCTTGCATCTGGCAACTTTTCCCTCCACTGAAAAGTCATCACCATAGGAAAACACCTCTAAGATAGAAAAAATCAAGAGAGTTTTACGTAGATGGTCCCAACATGATCCCGTAGCCTTCGACGGAGAGTCTGTATGCCCCACGGTCTTCGAGAAATAGCCCTTCAAATATTGCTGCCTTTTAGCACTTTGGACTCTTAAGGGAAATCGTCAGTCCAATGTAGCTCGGAGTGATTCGGCGTATTTGGGTGAAAAAGAGGACCATCCCTAGCGTAAACGTACCCATACGGACGTGTTGGAACAGTCCATTTGGTCGTACGAGTTGGGAAATGAAAGCTGCACCACTTTGCAACTTTACACTGCTTGCATCTGGCAACTTTTCCCTCCACTGAAAAGTCATCACCACATGAAAATGCCTCCGAGATTTCAAAAACTGAGAGAGGTTTATGTATATGGTCCCAACCCGATCCTGTAGCCTCTAACGAAGTGTCTGTATGCCTCACAGTCTTTGAGAAATAGCCCTTCAAATATTGTCGCTTTTAGCATTTGCAGACTCTTAAGGGAAATCAGCCTATCCAATGTAGCTCGTAGAGTGATTCAGATTGGGTGCAAAAGAGGACCATCTCTAGCTTAAACGTAATCTTATTACAAAATGTTGAATAGTTCATTTGTCAGATGAGTTGCAGAATGAAAGTTGCACCACTTTGCAACTTCTTTACATTGCTTGCATCCGCAACTTTCCTCCACTAAAAGTCATCACCACGTAAAAATGCCTCCTAGATAGAAAACCAAGATAGGTTTACTATAGATGGTCCCAACATGATCCCATAGCCTTCAACGGAGAATCTGTATGCCTCATGGTCTCCGAGAAATAGCCCTTCAAAAATTGTTGCTTTTTAGCACTTTGGACTCTTAAGGGAAACTAGTGGGCAATAGAGTTAACTTCTTCACAAACTTGGTTTGAAGTAATTTCATTCTTTTTTGTGCATTTGAGAGACATTTTGACTAGAGGTCGGTCTATGAGCCCTATTCTATGATATTGCAAAAAGGTATTGTGGACCTATATTAAGCTACCACTCTCAATATCATACAAATTGAACCCTGGCATCAATAGACTCTATATATCAAGCTACCACAATTTTGTTGATGTTAGCAGCTTCGTCGATCTCTTCCAGCCATTCCAACACATGTCTGAGCTTGGAAAAGAGAGAAGGAAGTCCTCTAGCAAAGAGGAGAGTAGAGTCTGATTCAAGAGTAAAACATGGCACTTGCTAAGACTAAGCCCGCCTAGCCATACAAAAGTGGCATACAATATATCAAAGTCTGCTAGCAATACATAAAGGAAAGTCTGCCCTTGTTTCTTGGCACAAACACTCAGCAGAGCCTACCCATGTTAAGAAAGGGATGTGTCAAACATGATTGAAGTCTGACACATGTCTTGGCCATGAATCTTGACAAGGTCCACGCTTACCAAAGAGTGACATGGCATAAAAGATGGAATCTTACCAAATCCGCTTCAAGAGGATAATGAGTGTCCGCACTTAGAAGACTATGAACATGGAAAGTGAATGAGTGAAGTCCGCTCAGCATGTTAAGTCTGAAATGGCGAGAGAAAAGAGGAAGTTTGCCAGCCTTAAAGTGAAATTGAGCTCGCCCCTCATTTGTAAAGGGTAGAGACAGTGTATAGAATTGTTGTCATAGACTATTTCTGATAATAAAAGCTTTTATGCATGATTTGATTTGAACCACTTTTATTGTCAAATAGTGTGCATGGTTACATAAATTTTCCACCATAGATTGGAGATAGATTAGAATTAGATTACACTTGGAATAAAATTTGCCTAAAGTTAGCGTGAGCTTACTCTGTGGATTCTTAACTTATATTTGGATAAATATTGTTCGATTGGAAGGTATTAATTCATGATATGAAAACCATAAGCACATTTCCTTGAAGATTGCAATGGTTTTGCGTAGTTGGCGTGATTCCTGCATGGTGAAACAAAGTTTGGTTTCATTTCACCAAGTCAATACCGTCTCTTGAATTCTTAGGAAGTAGATTAGAACTTCTAACCCCTTGACTCCCTTTTCAGTTTATTTGATCTGTAACCCAAATAAAAGAGCTTCATTGTCTAGACCTTCATTGTGAATTGAAAAAATTCAATGCTTTAGGTGTGATAAGTTTGGTCACTTTTCCAAACATTGTTCAGATAGACCTAAGCATCAAGCCTTCGTTGCAGATGTAGATGATGTTTCTCAACAGAAGAATGAATATTTGTTTTGCTCAGCATTGTCAAGCAATGTACCCACTGACACCAACACTTGGCTGATCGACAGTGGTTTTCTCAGAAAGAGGGAGTTGATTATGAAGAAAAATTTGCTCCTGTTGCTCAGTACACTTCTATCAGAACTATCATTGCCCTTGCTACATCAAGAGGATGAAAGATTCATCAAATCGACATGAAGACAACTTTTCTCAATGGCATGATTGAGGAAGAAGTTTACATCGAGCAACCTGATGGTTTTGAGTTTCATGGGAAGGAGTCACATGTGTGTAAGCTGAAGAAGGCCTTGTATGGTCTTAAGCAGGCTCCTCGTGCATGGTACAAAAGGATTGATCGGTACCTGTCTAGTTTGGGCTTCTTGAAGAATGATGTTGATTCAAATCTCTACTTCAAGGTAATCAATGGTGATGCATTAATATTGGTACTAATTCATGCTTCTAGGCTGCATATATATATTATTTTTACATTTTTTCTCCATTGTTCGGCCCCTACACCGCAAGTAAATGGTTGCATAGTGTGTGGAATGAGGGGGCAGCAGGCCTGTAATTGAAATCTTTTCATCTATCAGCATCTAGTTGTTACTTATGCAATGTGAAGTAATGCTTTGAGTTTGAAAGATGCGCAATGCAATGTAATTAATAATATGAATAAATTTTTAATTATTAGTTATGTACTATGAAGTAATTGCATAACTGCTTACGTTGACTTTGTCAAAACTATATTGTAATTGAAATTTTTTCATCTATCAGCATCTAGTTGTTACTTAAGCAATGTGAAGTAATGCTTTGAGTTTGAAAGATGTGCAATGCAATGTAATCAGCAATATGAATAAACTACATAATATAGCCATTCTTTTTATGTTATTGTACATAAAGATATTTAACCACTGCTCACTTGATTAAAATTTCAAAAAGTTTAATTATACACATGAGGAGGCAATTGAATTTCAATTGTCAACTTCTATATATCAAATTATGCAATAATCAAGTGTATGTCCATATACAAAAATGGCATCAATGCCAACTCAAACAAAATTTTACAATATGTGGCATATGCCATCTCAGTATCTATTCAATATTTACATTTCAAAATGGCTATCTCATCCTAAAATACTGGTGGATCATCAAAATGGAGCCTCTTTGAAGCACTCATTGCCTCTAAAGGTAGCTGCACAAGAAAAAGTCAAACCACAATTGAGATTAGTTATACTATATAATTTAAATCGAATAATTAACATCAAAATCAATATACATTAAATTATAATTGAACTCTAAAATTGTAATCTTGATTACCTGAAATATCCGTCTCTTCAAAGGTCAGGAGTCCTAGAATATGCCCCTCTCAAAGAACCGACCAAACCATCTTTTGTAATTTCAATCTATACAGGTGAACAAAAACATAAAAGTGATCCAAGTTAGCATACAATTGTCAGTAATAGGAACATATAAATACCAAACACAAAATAAAATGAACACATACTTCTTTAGGTAGATCTTTTTCTTTATCTCCTTTAGGTGTTTCAACACCTCCTCCTTGAGGTGATTCAACACCTACTCCTTCAAGTGTTCTAATATGTACTACTTCGGGCATTGTGTCACTTGTCAACAAGGATGTACAACTCATAATTTCCTGCACCTAAAAATGACAAGTACATATGAAACTACCAATCTATGTTGATGTATGTATAATCAATAAAAGATCTTAAAATTCTTAATTCAATCAAATTTGAGTTCAATTACCTTCCCCTTATCCAACAGTGCACTTCCATAATCTGGACAAGGCTACACCTCGCTTGCACAAGGTATTTCCTACAAGAGGAAAATAAGATAAACATATAAGTTATTATATAATTTCATTAATGACAATTCAAATGACAAGAAAGTATATAATAAATAAATGTAAATGAGTGAGTGTAAAAATATATACTGTGTGTGTGTCGAAGCCAAATGAAATGGCCCTTAGGGTGCTATCTATCACATGTGTTAGCTCCTCTTCGGACATCAACTGTTAAATAGACCATGTAAATAAATATTAGTACATTATACTATCTCTTATTAATATTCATTTAAAAACAAATGCAAGTTATGAATTCACAACTTAAATTTTACCTGTGTCACTATTCCAATGTCCCCCTCTCTAGTAGGAGAGGACTCTGTATGGTGTGCTCCACTCCCCTGCATCTAATCTATAATGTCCACATCATGGAAGTCATAATCAGAAGTGTCTAAGGGATGCTCGACAGGCTGTACAAGAGGACCCAAGCATATCTGGCGACACATGGAGCAAGTATGCGGTACACAAATATGTGGACCTGACGAGGATGACGTAGCAGCACTCGAGCCATCACCAACATCACCAGAATGTGGCTGAGCTACTACAGAAGCATGCGAAACCAAAAGACCACTCAAAGAGTGAATAGTGTGGATAGTCTGTGTGGCTGAATCCTGCATAATATCTGGATGGTATACTAAAGGTGGCGGAGGAAGGGGAGGAAGGGGAACATATGCACAGGGTATTACTCTAACTGCCCCTGGTCTATCCTGGGGCATACCTCCACCAACACCTTGGAAGGGTTTAATGTCAAAGTAATTGACATGATGCCCTAACACAAACTCAGCATATAATTTTTTTATAAAGTAAAATGGTACATCACAATTGTTGTTCAGTGGTTTCAAAAAAACCATACACCAATGATCCCAAAATTTTTCTACAATGTCTCTATGAGTGCACCATTTTATAGAAAGTTTTGTTTTATTAACATTAACTAGCAAAATAGTTTGGGGGTTAACAAATAAAGAGGCTATTTGGGCTTTGGTTATTCCGAGATCTTTCACATTGTCATAGGACAATCCACATGCATAATATTCTCTCATGTCTTCTCGCCACGAATGAAAGGTATTATGTTGCGAGGAGAGGATTTCTATTTTTTTAATTATTTCTTTCATTGTGTTTGACATCTTAGATAATCGAGGGACTCTCGTATAAACTTCAGAAATGCCCCTTAATTGTTGCAATTTTTCAAAAATTAATTATTGAATTGATGAATGTGGAGGTGGTGGAGGTGGTGGAGCAGCCATAATGCCTAATTAAAATTAAAAACAAATTAATCTAATTAAAATTAGACAATATAAATGAAAATATTATAAAAATACCCTAGTTTTTTAAAAAAATCCAACAAAAACCCTAGTTTTTAACAAGAATCTATAAAATTATCTAATTTTTAATCCAAATACATAAAAAACACTATTTTTAAATCAAAATCTATTACAAACATTCAATTTTCATCAAAATCCATTACAACCATTCAATTTTCATCAAAATCCATACTATACTCAATTTTTTCATAAAAAATCTATCAAAAACCCTATTTTGAAAAAAATCAACTAAAATTACACAAATCTAATTGAAAATTTGATTAGAGCAAAGAAAACTCAATAATCTAACCTTTTGAAGATGGATTTGCAACAAATCGGATATCTGATTTGCGGAATGAACTTTTCACTGTGCGCCCA
Source organism: Sequoia sempervirens (assembly GCA_007258455.2). Classification (NCBI taxonomy): domain Eukaryota; kingdom Viridiplantae; phylum Streptophyta; class Pinopsida; order Cupressales; family Cupressaceae; genus Sequoia; species Sequoia sempervirens. Next base: position 516,307,624 of record VDFB02270651.1, read on the forward strand.
CAGCGGTTAACCAATTGTGAAATGAGAATGAGTTTTAATCAGGCAAATATGGAAATATATATGTTGTCACAAATCGGATATCCGATTTGGAAATCTAGGTTTGGGCTTTGCTTTAGTAGTGTGTACTAACACCCAAGCCACATAAATTCAACTTGGCATTTTCTCGTTTTTGAGTTGATGAAACATGTTATTTTTTCTCCATTGCCACTTTTTGGCATACCATGAGACTGACAAAGATAAAGAGGAATTATAGTTTTTATTTTTTTATTTCTAAATTTAAAAGAAGAAATATAATTTTAAAAAATATATATAGGGACATGAGACTGACAAAGATAAAGAGGAATTGGCTTCCATATTGGGGGTAGAGGTAGTGAACATATTGGTTAATGTGGAGTGGACAACACTTTCCAAATACATAGAAAAACAATCTGGTAACACCCCTCAAACATTGCAAACAAAACAATTGTGTCAATGGGAATCAATTGATTCCCCAACATCCAGTCATGGATCGAACGAAATATCCAGTAGGAAATCAGTGATAGTAAACTCTAAGAATGTGGAATAGGGAGCAGAGACTTCCAATGTCCCAGCCACTCCTAGGACACATACTTCTTCCACCACACCATATTATCAATCTTCCATTGGTAGCTACAATACGAATATAGAATACGAAGTGGTTTTAGGGGAAGTCTAAATGATAGTTGTTGGGAAATGTTTGTGAATAGGTTAAAGGAATCATGCCTTCAATGATTCAAAGACCATCTACATTTTCCATTCTCACAAATACCCATGCAACTATTTAAAAAAAGTAGTTATCCATGACATGGAGACTGATGTTGGCACAAGTTGGTCTATAAATAAGATAAAGCTACAAATGTCTCAAAACTGCAAGAGATTTCAGTGCAACCAAACAAAGAAGATAAAAAAAAATCCCTCCCGAGCTAAGGCAGAAAAAAATGCCAATTGATGTAAGTGTGAAAGTATGGAAAGAGCTTGTAAAAGCATATGAGAAGTCTGATGCACGGAGGAAGTCCGATGAGGAGAGTATGCAGGTATTTGAATTTTCTCATAAGATTATATCAAATTTATTAAATGATATTTAAATTTTATTTGTGCATAGTTAAATTGAATTAGTATATGTTTCAAGACAAGGCCTCCAAGGCTAGGCTTGAAAAACCTTGTGCCATGCATCGCAGTGGCCAGAAAGGTTTATAGGCCTTGATCTGTACATTTGTAAGTATATTTAATATGTTAAATGATATATTTTCTTTATTTCCTTGGAAAAAGTAAATGATTGCATATTAATTAGTTTAAGTAGTCCATGTGCCATGTTTTGATAGGAGGAGAAATATGGCCGCCATCCAAACCAATTTGAAAAGAATATGTTACAAAACAAAAATTGGAACGATTTGGTAATCTAGATGGAGAATGAGGTATCAATATTTGAGTTTCAATAACTTAGTTGGATATTTTTGTGTTAATATGTCAATTTGTATCTCTCATGTTGAGTTGTTTATTCATGCGTAGGATGAGTAAATAGAGCTCAAATCTTATGATTACAAGATGACTGTTTATGTGCATGATTAAATAGTAGAACGATGTAGATGAAATGTGTAATGGATAGTTATCATAGAAGTCAAACTACCAAAGTAACAACACTGATCAAGTTAACATATATCCATCATTTTCATAAATAGCTTAAATGTGTAACAAATGTTAATCAATACATTAAATTTTGAGATGTGTTGAAATAATAAAAAAACCATGCGTTAGGGAAAATATCAGTAGTGTGGGGGAAGAAAGCATTAACCCTAATAAAATAATTTTATGTTGTTCTTGATACACCATGTGTAAGTTTTCCTTGGATGACAGTACTGAATTTCTATATGTTGTACCCCTTAAATGTACTACATGATACAAATATGGAATAACATGCACAACTTTGTATCGAGTCCAAAATCCAAGGCATTTTGAATAAGGGTGGCCAAACTTGATAAGTATGCAATCACTATTACACGTATTGACAATCCAAAATAGTCATGTAAAGAAAATTGCCCATGAAAACCATAATCAATCAAATTATGCACATTCAAATCTAGGTTTGAAAGCTTGCATTTCAATCCATGCATCTAAGTCCTTGTTGAAGATTGAGGGTGTCAACAATAAAGCTAGAATATCTCTCCTTAAACCATAGCTAGTTTTAAAGTGTAGTATTTCCAAATTCAAATCCACTTCTCAGTTAAGGAAAGGAGGTAGGATTGTCAAGTGCTACCTCAAACAGAGAAGGCCATAGAAAACATTGAAATAGAAGATCCAATAAGTGAGATTGCATAGCTGTAGACCATAGATAATCAGAATTCTTGCAATGCATAGATGCTTGTGATACAAACAAAAGGTGCTTACACATTGGCTGAATATATTCTCATCAAAATGACCAAAAAGAAATTTCAAATTTGTAAGTAAACTCTAATAGTCAAGAAAATCAATCATAAAAATTGGAAGTAAACTTTTGTAGACATGTAGGTGAACTTAATTCATCTAACTTTATGCCTCTAGGAAAACATCAAGATCTCCCCTCCTAAAGTTTGGACCACATCCATTTCCTCCACATAAAACTGGACATCCTTGGTATTCTTGGTTCCCACATCATGATATGGTTATGCAAGTGAAAATGAAGCAAAGTAATCATCTCCTTCTCTACTTACTGGAAGAATGCATGCTTAATGTTTTGATACATGATATCAGCTCTCTCTTATGCTCTCATGGTTGAATACTGAAATCCATTATGGTGGTCCTCTAGAGTTCTAGTCATCTTTCATCCTCTCCCACCAAATGTTGGCCTAATCCACACGTCTGCCAGTCTAATTGGCTTTTTCTTTGAACGCTGAAGTTTCTTCTCTAATAGTCAAGAAAAAAAATCATAAAAATTGGAAGTAAACTTTTGCAGACATGTAGGTGAACTTAATTCATCTGACTTTATGCCTCTTGGAATACATCAGGATCTCCCCTCCTAAATTTTGGACAACATCCAATACCTCCACATAAAATTAGACATCCTTGGTCTTCTTGGTTCCCACGTCATGATATGGTTATGCAAATGAAAATGAAGCAAAGTAATCATCTCCTTCTCCACTGGCTGGAAGAATGCATGCTTAATGTTTTGATACATGATATCAACTCTCTCTTCTGCTCTCATGGTTGAATACCAAAATCGATTATGGTGGGCCTCTAGAGTTCTAGTCATCTTTCATCCTCTTCCACCAAATGCTGGCCTAATCCACACATTTGCAAGCCTAACTAGATTTTTTTTTTAAAGTTGAAGTTTCTTCTTTGACAGTCAAGAAAAACAGTCAATAAAATTGGAAGTAAACTTTCACAGACATGTAGGTGAACTTAATTCATCTAACTTTATGCCTCTTGGCAGACATCAAGATCTCCACTCGTAAATTTTGGACCACATCCATTACCTCCACATAAAATTGGACATCCTTGGTCTTCTTGGTTCCTATGCCATGATATGGTTATGCAAATGAAAATGAAGTAAAGTAGTCATCTCCTTCTTCGTTGGCTAGAAGAATCCATGCTTAATTGTTTGATACATGATATCAGCTCTCTCTTATGCTCTAATGGGTGAATATCGAAATCCATTATGGTGGGCCTCAAGAGTTCTAGTCATCTTTCATCCTCTTCCACCAAATGATGGCATGATCCACACGTCTACCAGCCTAATTGGATTTTTTTTTAAAGTTGAAGTTTCTTCTCTAGTAGTCAAGAAAAATAGTCATAAAAATTGGAAGTAAACTTTGGGAGACATGTAGGTGAACTTAATTCATCTAACTTTATGCCTCTAGGCAGACATTAGGATCTCCCCTCCTAAAGTTTGGACCACATCCATTACCTCCACATAAAACTAGGCATCCTTGGTCATCTTGGTGCCCATGCCATGATATGGTTATGCAAATGAAAATGAAGCAAAGTAATCATCTCCTTCTCCATTGGTCGGAAGAATGCATGCTTAATGTCTTGATACATGATATCAGCTCTCTCTTTTTCTCTCATGGTTGAATATCGAAATCCATTATGGTGGGCCTCTAGAGTTCCAATCATCTTTCATCTTCTTCCACCAAATGCTGGCCTGATCCACACATCTGCCAGCCTAATTGGCTTTGTTTTTGAAAGCTGAAGTTTCTCCCGAGTCACTAGTGTAGCTCTCTTTACCTTTTTAGACTCTTTCATTGCTACAGATCAGCTTTGGGATTTAATCATTTGTACCACATGGTTGGTGTGCTTTGAATCCTTGCATCTAAAGGAAATTTCATTAACATAAATACTACTAGGGAATTTCAATGTTACCATTGTAGTTGGCATTAAAGTCGGTACCTACAACATTGAAAATTATCCTTATATAAGAATTCCCTCCATCTTGTTGGCTTGTAACACTCTTGATGGTGGCTACATGAAATCTAATTTTGATTACTCTTCTACATTAGATGGTTCATATGCTTGATCTGACTCTTCTAAATTATTAGAATCAGAATCACTAGCTTCCATATTCAAGAATTCCCAACCACCATCTTCAATAAATTTATCTGGATCATCAGTAATATTGTTCAAATTTGGTAGCCAGTTCAAGTTCATTCTACTTTCATAATACTTTATATCCATGGAGTCCATCCATTCCTTGATGCCATCAAGTGAAGATTGAGGAATGGCATCAATGTGGAGTACATCTCACTTGAAGTATTTGAAAACAATAGCCATATCAAATTCCTTTTTCCCTACTCTCTCAAGGTTAACAATCTCAATCTCACTAATAGTGATTACTAAGAAATGTAATTCCACCAACTCTACCAAATAGTTCACCATAGGAACAATAAAAGCAGAGGCTTTCAAAGGAACTCCATGAAAACCAAGCTCTCTAAATGGTATATCAAACTATAGTTCAAATTTTTTGAGATGAGGCTACTCCCATAGCTCTCTTACTTGCTTAACAAATCCTTGAAACTCTGTATTGATTTTATTTTCCATATCCCTCTCTTGTTGTTCTTCCTCAATTTCATCAGTATCATACATTGACCTTCTTGACCCATCTAAAGTTTGGACCACATCTATTACCTCCACATAAAACTGAACATCCTTGGTCTTCTTGGTTCCCACACCATGATATGGTTATGCAAATGAAAATGAAGCAAACTAATCATCTCCTTCTTTGCTGGCTAGAAGAATGCATGCTTAATGTTTTGATACATGATATCAACTCTCTCTTCTGATCTCATGGTTGAATCCTAAAATCCATTATGGTGTGTCTCTAGAGTTCCAATCATCTTTCTTCCTCTTCCAACAAATGTTGGCCTGATCCACAAATCTGCCAGCCTAATTAGCTTTGTTTTTTAAAGATAAAGTTTGTCCCGACTCACTAATATTAGCTGTAACTTTTTTGAAATTTTATTATGGTATGTGCACTTTAATATGATGTAATATTAGATATATAAAAGAAAAATAAATTATTGCATGAAATCAATAATAACTTTTCATTTTAAATATTTTTTTTGCAAAACATGGGTCTTCCAGAAGATCAAGATGATCCTCAACATGATATAGATCCACAAAATATTGCTTCTATCGATACAGATCACATGGCAGAGGATGATGATGATGTAGATATAGAAGACACCGAAGCCGATGACATTGATGATGACAATGACGATGACGACGATAATGATGATGATGATCAGGATGGTGATGATGATGATGAGATGATTGGTGATAGTAACCAGTGAAATTCATGATTATATAGACTACATCATGGATCATTATTGATATATCGTTATGATGACTCTTTTCATGACTACTATCATATGTATCATTTTGATGGCCTATTGTACTATATTGCTGAGTTGTATCATATTGACATGTTTCATTTTCACTATATCATTTTTCCATGTATCATCTTGACTTGTATCAATTTGAGTTACATAATTTATCAATTTTATTTATATCATTTGTACATGTATCATTTTCACATGTTTTTGATGTACTAGCATATTTGACTTTCACTTGTTTCAGTTATATATGATGATGATCTTATCAGTATTGACTTTTCAATTTATATATATATTAAAAGTGGTTGATGATTTTTGGATGGATATTTATTAAGTATGATGATTTTAATTTACTACTCAGGATGAATGTTGTTAAATTCAATTAAATTACAGATATTTGATTCACTTGTTTTAATTATAGATGATGATCATGTTAAAATAATTATATTGTTATTTAATCATATGATTTAAATAATTAAATTACTTACTCTATAATCATATGAGTTATTTAAGAGGCACAATATATTTAACTAATTAAATTGAAATAAAACATATTTAATTAATAAATGGAAGCAAAAAAAGAAGCAACAATAGAAGCCAAACTAGAAGCAAACCAGAAGCAATCTTGGAAGAAAAATTGGAACAAAAACCGGAATCAAAACTAGAAGCAAAAATGGAAGTAAAACTAGAAGAAAATCTAGAAGCAAAATTGGAAGCAAAACTTGAAGCAAAACTAGAAGCAAAATGAAAAGCAAACTTGGAAGCAAAATTGGAAGCAAAACCGGAAGCAAAACTAGAAGCAAAGCTGAAAACAAACTTGGAAGAAAAACTAGAAGAAAAACTAGAAGCAAAAATAGAAGCAAAACTAGAAGCAAACATGAAAGCAAAACCAGAAGCAAAACTGGAAGCAAAACTGAAAGCAAAAGTGGAAGGAAAATCGGAAGAAAAAATAGAAGCAAAATTGGAAGCAAACTTGGAGGCAAAACTGGAAGAAAAAGTGGATGCAAAATTGGAAGCAAACAAGCAAGAAAAACTGGAAGCAAAACTAGAAGCAAAAGTGGATGCAAAATTGGAAGCAAAACTAGAAGCAAAAATGGAAGTAGACATGGAAGCAAAACCAGAAGCCAAATTGGGCGCCAATTTTCATGCCATTTTTGTCATTACTTCTCGGCATTATTTTAGGTGCTAATGGAGGTGCCATGATTTTTCGGCAATAAAACTAACGCTAAAACTGGGCCAAAACTAGCGCTAAAACTGGCGCAAAATAGGGCGTTGAGTTGACCCTGCCTATTTGTACTGAGTTTAACATCAACCAAATGGTCCAACTCATGTGCTCAAAATACACTAAAATTCAACGCCAAAATTGATGCTAATTTCTTGTTGTGATGTTGTGTAGGTAGGGTGGGAGAGATAGCTAGAGGGGGGAGAGAGAGAGTTACCTAGGTAGGTTGCCAGAGGGAGAGACTTGAGAGAGAGGGGGGAGGGAGCGAGAGACCTGAGAGAGAGAGTCTGGAGAGAGGGAGAGGAGTTGGAAGTGAGTTTAAGAGAGAGGGAGTGGGAGAGAAGGGGTTGGAGTGAGAGGGACTTAGCTAGGTGATGGGCAAGGTCGTTAATGTCACAACTTGCATCATTTAATCAATTATATATTGAACTAGGTGTGTCTTAGTGATACAGATAGTTGTTATGAAATATTTGGGGGGTTTTGCACTATAAACAATGACTTCAGGTATCATTTTGGCTATTTCAAGAGCTTTCAGGAGTTGTCAAGAGCTCTTAGAAGTTGAACTGTAGTGACTGATTCCTAAAGTTTAATTTTATCTTATTTTCTAATTTAAAATCCTATTGACTTATTTTTGACTTTATTGAACTTGATTTAGACTGATTCATGGAGACAACTAATGATTATTTTAACCCTTAATCTAAAACACTGAATTCAAATTGATTCTATTTTTCTCTAAAAGAAATCCATAATTAATTGCTAGAAATTAAACACTATTTTAAAAATAAAAATGAATTGCAAAGAAATGACGATTATTCTAGAAAACATAAAGACTAATCTCCATGAAATTTTTTTCAACAAACTCCAACTTCATCTTCCCATAAGTTCCTATCATCGCTTCTAGTGAAACTTAATAAATAAACACTAAATTTGACTACTTTGAACAACATCTAAATTTGATTAATCTGATAAACCTTATAATGATTCTAAAAAATTAATATAATAATTCTAACAACTTAATATAACCATAATAAACTAAAACTTGAAAGTAATTCAAGCAGAAGTAACTATCTAGATTTATCATTCACGAAGTCGGACAATGATTTAACAACTTAACAATTCAGAATTAACATCTACTTCAAATTTAATATGAATGAATAAAAAATAACATAACTTAACAAAATACCAACACAAGATCATTCCAAAGGTTGAGCAGGCCCTTCTCTTCCTCAAGTAAGATCCCTTAACATGGTGATTGAATTAATTCCTTTCTTTTATTTCCATTAATCAAAAGTAGAACACATAACAAATTATTGTTGAAATTACAAAAATCTGATTGAAAATCATCTAACTTCTAACTAAAACTAAAACATGGATATTTATAATAATATCCTTATTAGCTTCTAACATGGCATTAACTGCTAAGACTTAAGGAAATCAAGCTAAATATTACAATCAAACTAAAACACTACTAATACTGGACAAAAGAAAACTATGCCAAATTGGGGCTAGAAGTAGTTCCATAACTGACTTCTAAAGAAGTTGATTCGAACTTGAGTGACTCATCATCCAACAGGTCCCACCTATGGCGTATTTATCCATCATGATTAAATAGAGAGTTTAATCACATCATCAATCTTTAGGGTATGTGCAGGATCATCATGGAAAAAAATAGGCCCTTAAGTGGTGAAAAATTCAGAAAAATCAGAGTTAGGCAACTTGACGTAAAAATTTGAATAAGTTATCTATATTATTTCAAAAATATGTAAGAATAGAATTTGTAGCAAATTGAATGTAATTTCTAAACTACTAGGTTTATTTTTTTTTAAATAATCTATTTGTTGAAAATTTGAAATTTTAATGCAATGGTACTTAAATTTCAGGGAAAAAATAAGAAGTAGGTGTTTATCTAACCACTCTAACCACAATAAAATGATAATAATTTTTGATAAGATTTTGGATATAAGTAGAGGACTCGTGTCCCCATGTGATGCATATTTTTTTGTAATTTTTTTCTGAGTAAATAATTAATTATGATTTTTTTATTACAACTTTAAAAAAATATAAAAACTCGTAAATCTGACCACCTTAACTTGGTCAAAACTTCATGAAATTCAATTATATTTTTTTTAATCCTATAGTATATGAAGCATATAATGTGACACATATTTTGGATTCAAAAAATGTGATACTATTTGAAATTTATAGATGTTTTTCAATCAACCTATCAATCAAGAATTTAGTCATAATTCAAATAGAAAATGAATAATAATTATTTATTAAATTCAAATTAAAGTATAATTTATATTAATGGAAAGGTGAGAATCTCCTTTAAAAACCCTTTTTGTTTCATCAATTTTGGGTAAAAAAAGTCTTCATCCACATACACATCATATTGCCACTTTTTGGCCCATCATGATCTTGCACATACCCTTTAAAATACCCTATTCAAAACCCTTAAGAAAAGGATAACATTTATGGTAGAAAAAGATCAACATAGCATAATTATCTCAGCAAATATCATCATAAAGCAATGCAATTGACATAAACCATTACTTCGAATATATCCACTAATTTAGCTAAACTTAAAGAAAAATAAGTAAATATGTTAATCTATAATCTATCGCTAGTCATGTCAATTAACAAAAATAACAAGTCTTTTAAACATAAAATGCTTTAAATGAAAGTATTTTGATGCTATCATCATTTCTTCCCCACTTGTTCTGGACCATATCCTCATGGTTCTTCATCAAGAACGATGGTGTTCTCCTTTCCCTTGTTCAATGCCTCCATCCAAATGCAGTAGTCGAATACACCATCTGTGTACTGATCTGGTAATCTGATATTGAGTGGGTATGTGCAGGATCATCATGGAAAAAATAGGCCCTTAAGTGGCAAAAAATTTAGAAAAATTAGAGTTAGGCAACTTCATGTAAAAATTTGAATTAGTTATCTATATTATTTCAAAAATATGTAAGAATAGAATCTATAGCAAATTGAATGTAGTTTCTATCCTACTAGGTTTATTTTAAAAAAAATAAAATTATTTGGCGAAAACTTGAAATTTCAATGTAGTAGTACTTAAATTTTAGGGAAAAAATAAGAAGTAGGTGTTTGTATAACCACCCTAACCATAATAAAATGATAATATTTATTTAAAGATTTTTAGATATAAGTAGAGGACTCATGTCTAGATGTGATGCATATTTTTTTAACTTTTTTTCCAATTAAATAATTAATTATGATTTTTATTACAACTTTTAAAAATATAAAAACTTGTATGTAGACCACCTTAACTTGGTCAAAACTTCATGAAATTTAATTTTTTCTTTTTAAATCCTATATTATGTGAAGCATAGAATGTGACATACATGTTTTGGATTCAAAAAATGTGATACAATTTAGAAGGTATAGATGTTTTTCAATCAACCTATCGATTAGGACTTTAGTCGTAACTCAAATAGAAATTGAATAATAATTATTTATTTAATTCAAAGTAAAGCATAATTTATATTGGTGGAAAGCTGAGAATCTCCTTTAAAAACCCTTTTCCTTTCATCAATTTTGGGTTAAAAAAAAGTCATCAGCCACATACCCTACACATACCCATAATATTGCCACTTTTTGGCCCATCATGATCCTGCACATACCCGAGTGCAAAGCCTTGGTTTTTCTTCAGCTTTTCAAACCATGGTCTTAACACTCCAACTGGTGCATTTGTTATTTCCTTGAGATTTGGTGTTGCCATAATGATGATTAGAATTCTAAATCTCATACCGACCTAAAATTCTTTTTGTTGTTGGATTAAGGTAATGACATGCCTTACTCTTATCAAACTCTAGCTGATATTATTTGGAATTATTGGTTCCCTTCTTCTGACTATCTCTTGAATGAGTTGGTACCTTTCCTCACAAGATTGCAGTGCTAATGGGGGAAGTGTTCCCTCAACATTCTGGAATGCAACAATACTATCAAACCAGTTTGAGACATAAAGGGGATTGACTTGATTTAGCCTTACTATTGTTCGTACAACCTTGATATATATTTTAGCATAAGGCATTTTGAGTCTCATTGGTAACCCATACCTTCTCTAAGCTTCCTTGTATTTATCCATTCTTCTTGACCATTCTATCTCATTTTTCATTAAAGAAACAAATGATATGATTTGAAGCTCACCAACATAAATATTCAACATAGAGTCGTCATTGTCTCCCATTAAGAATCCATGTTGGTAAAACTCACACATTAAATTTTGAATGTCAGGGTGGCTTTTAAAGTAATCCCTTAGAGAATTGTGATCCTTATGGTAATCTAGGCTTCTTCCTAAGATTAATTGATTTAGTTTCCATTCTAGAAACTTTTCTCTAAGAGACAGAGCATACAACTCAGCTGGTCTTCTCATGGAAAGCATCGCATAACTGATTTTGTTGCTTTCTCAAGTCTACTCTCAATCTCAATCTTTTCTTTTTCTAATTTTTGTACCTGTTCTTTCAACACTTTATTTTCTTCCTTAAATTTCAAGGCGTTCAATGAGAGATATCTAGGCTGAGCTAAAAGAGGAATGTTTGATGGAATGGAATGAATATCAGAAATAATGGAAGGCAGAGCAAGGTATTGCAGAGGAGCTATAGATGTAGAGGCTTCTTGTGCATAAAACTGCATAGATTGTTGTTTTAATTGCTCTTCCTTTTGTTGCAACTCTTCTTTTAATTTTGAAATTTCCTTAGCATTTGTTAATGCTTTTACACTAGCCTATTGCAAGGCATCCTCTGTTTTACTCAATTGTTCTCTAAACCTTGCTTCATTTTTTTCAACTTGCTTTTTCATTTCCTAAGTTTTGTTGAAAGATTGTTGCAATTCTTCATCTTTTCTTCTTAATTTCTCCTTAAGGAATTGCATATTTTTCCTTTCTTGTTCCAATTCAGCTTCTAAATGGGACATTTTCATAGCCCTCAATAATTCTTCAATTTCTAACTCCTCTTCATTCAATTTTTCATGGGATTCTTCTTCTTCAATCAATAGTTTTTTTCCTTTCGTTTGCTCTACAGTTGGAGGAGGTATAGGGGATCTCACAGGTTCCTCTACTACAAATTCCTCAGATGCTTCTTGTTCTTCAGTTTGGGCTTCTGACTCTTCAACAAAGTCATGAATTTCAAAAACAGGGGGTCCTTCAAGAGTCGGCATTGGGTCTTCAGGAGGACTCTAGGGCTACTTAGGAGATTGTACTGGTGTACGGGTTTCTTCATGGCTTACAATAGTTTCTACTGGACTTTCTGAAATAGGGTTTTGAACTTTAGGTGTTTCTTTAGGGGTGGACACTACAATCTCAACATAGCTAGGGCTTTCCTCATATACTTCTTGCTTCCTCTTTTTGGAGTTGGTATGACCTACCCTAGAAAATTCTTGTGATTTTATCTTTCCCCTTTTCTTAGAATATTCCCCCTTCTCAATTCTTACCTTTTTAGCTATGGATCCCCTTGTGGGTTTTCTTTTTGACTTTTCTACAGGTGCAAACAAAAATTCTAACTAGCCCTGCTTCCCAGTTTCTTTTTTTAAGAAATGGTGTTTAATTATCAAATGTATCAATCCCTAGTATTTTATAGAACATTCACCCCTAGCCTTTACTCTCAAAATCATTGAAGAGATTTGTTGAAACAAAAATGCTAGAAAATTTATCTTAGCAGGAGGACTTGTCTGACCGTACCTCAAATGAATTAATAACTACATTCTAGGACCCAATATAGTGCCATACTTCCCATCACAAGTGAAGAACTTCATGAGCCACATCGCAACAGTTCTCCATGGCTCGTCCAAACTATTACAAGCTATGTCGTGTTGGTCTCCTTTATGCACTTGAATTTTTGGCCTTCTTTTTGGCTCTTGGTGAAACGCAGTCACCAATTTCTCAAATTTAACCTGACCCTTGTTAACCGTCTTTCCCTTAGCTGGGATTCTAGAAAGTTCACTTATAATTTCTAGAGTAACTTCAATTATCTCTCCCCTTACTCTAGTGACATTCACATTAAATTTTCTCACAAATTCCTCAACCATTTCTGGTTGGAAATCTTCATACTACATCACAAATTTAGCCACACAGTTTCTTCTAGCAATCTTTTGGTTTGAGTCAAGATTGAAGTTCTTAGGCTCATCATTTCTCTTATTCCCCATCTCTCTCTATCAACAATGGTGGACCTCTGCAATGGTGGACTTCATTAGAAGACTTCAATTGGCAGTCTAAATTACTTACCAAAAATATGGAATGATTATTTCTTGATTTGGGAGCAACCAATTTTAAAATGAAATGGCATTCCATTAACTTTTTACATTTATTTCCTTTACTACTCTGAACGATTCGTACGCCACATCATGAAGCTTGCAATTCAATTCACAAGGTTGGTGGAATTCATTACACATGTCATCATGTACTTGGGAGGATTTTTGAAAAGACAACTAAATCATTAAAAGATCTGTTATCATTGAGTGACATCATCCAATGTCACATCATTCCTTACATCAACCATCCACCACTTTTTGAAATGATTAAAAGTTAATTTATTATCATCATTAATTAACAGTATGGCAGAGATCTCTAGATTCATAAATATTTACCTATTTTAAATTAGTCTAACTACCTTAGAAAATAATATTCAAAATCAATATTCACATTAAATGCGCACCTTAATTTATTGAGTTTTTGAGTTCTTCAGGAGCCTTTAGGAGTTCTTCGGGAACTCTCAGGAGTCATCAGGAGCTATTGAGCGAAACAGAGTCTTTAGAGTCTTCAGCCTTCAAGAGCTATCGAGCCAAAAAAAGTCTTCAAAGTCTCCAATCTTCAGGAGCCTTTAGGAATTAAGTTAGATAGACTGCCATTTACTAGTTTTTAGTCCTCTCTTTTTTTATTTTACTTTTTTGAAAGTAAACCACCATTTGTTGGTTTTCAATTTACTTCCATTTTTCTGAAGGTAAACTGCCATTTTTTGGCTTTCAATTTACCCTATTTATTCATGCCTTCTTCAAAGGTTCAAATATTTTCTTTCATGGAAGAGATGTCTTCCATGAAAAAATGTTCAATTTTGTGTTTCATGTCATCCAAAAATTCCTCCTTTATAGCCGACTTATGATAAGTTTTCAGTCGATGACCATTAACTAGCATGACTCTCTTCTCTCCATCAATTGGAACTAGTTGGAAAACTCCATTTTAAAATATGTGTTGTATCTCATAGGGTCCTAGCCATCTAGTATGGAACTTCCCTTTAAAGTCTTCAAATTTGGAGTCAAATAACAATGCCCAATCTCCTTCTCTAAACTATCTGGACACAATATGTTTATCGTACCATTCCTTACTTTTATTTTGAATCACCTTTGTATGCTGGAGTGCCTCCATTCTCATTTCATCAAGTCTATTAAGTTGCAAAATTTTTCTTTTCTCTTCTTTTGGTAGATCAATTCCAATTTCTACTATTTTCTTCAATTTTTTTAGTTCAAATTCAATTGGCATAATTGGTTTCTTTCCATACACTAGTTCATAAGGAGAGAATCCATTTGTTGTTTTCCACGTAGTGTTGTAGGCCCATACTACTTCATCCAATTTATCTACCCAATTTGTTTTCCTCAAAAAAACCATTTTTGTTAGAATATTCTCTAACTCTCTATTTGTGACCTCCACTTTCCCATTCACCTGAGGGTGATATGGAAAATATTTCCGGTGAGTTATTTGGTATCTTTGCAAAAATGCTTTCATCATTGTTGATACAAATTGTGGTTCCTAGTCTAAAAAACTCTCTCTAGGAGCACCATATCTTTGGAAATTTTTCTTGTACAAAATGTCTACAACTTTATCTTCCTTTGCTACTGGTAATGCCTTCACCTTAGCCCATTTCATTACATAATCAGTACAAACAAGGCTATATTACTTCCCTTTTGAAGGTGGATCCACTGGTCCCACAAAATCAATGCCCCATTTTTCAAATGGTTTGAGAGCTATTTGTGGTTGAAACGACATTTCCATGGTTGGTGTGGGCCTTCCCATTCTTTGACACTCATCACAATGTTTGACAAAGAATGAAACATCCTTTGTCATTGATGGCTAGAAATAGCCAGTTCCTAAGATTTTGTTAATTGTTCTCACAACTGAGTAGTGTCCTCCTTCAGGTTCATGATGGCAAGCATGTACTACATCATACACTTCTAACTTTGTTACACATCTATGTAAAACATGGTCAGGGAACAATTTAAATAGAAGACCATTAATCCATTGAAATATGGAACTTTCATGGATTAACCTCTTTTTTTGCTTATTATTGAATTAATTAGGGAATTTTCCTATGACCAGTTAATTTTCCAAATCGGAAAACCATGGTGGATGAATTGATATAGCAAATAAGTGTTTGTCTGGGAATGTATCATCCACTGGTTCTTGATTATCTTGTGAAACAATTTTGGAAGGAAATTCAACAACAACATTATCTTTTCCAGTCATATCAATGATAGTTACATCAAATTCCTGTAATAAAAGTAACCATCTAATAATGTGTTCACCTACTACAACCTTATTCATTAGATATCTAATTGCATCATGGTTTGTATGTACGTAAACTTTATAACCTATAATATAATGCCTAAAGTTGTTTATTGCATATACTATGGCTAAAAATTCCTTTTATGTTGTTGTGTAGTTTCTCTTAGAAGGATTTAAGTTTTTACTAACATAATAGATTGCATGCATGGCATCATTGTCATCTTTTTGTCCTAATACTGCTCTAATAGCCAAATTAGATGTATCTGCATGAATGTGAAAAGGTTCTCCCCAAACTGGTCCTTTGATAATGGGAGAAGTTGTTAGGGATATCTTAATTGTTTCAAAGGATTTCTGACAATCCTCAATCCATACAAACTCCTCTTCTTTCTTGAGCAGGGTAAATAGTGGTGATATAATTTTACTAAATCCTTCTATAAATCTTCTGTAATACCTAGTGTTGCCAAGAAAACTTCATACTCCAGTTTGGTTTCTAGGGATTTCTATATTTTGTATGATCTCAACTTTCTTGGGATCAACCTTTATCCCCTCTTTTGAGATGTGATGTCCTAGAACTATTTCCTCTGTCATCATAATGGAACATTTTTCATGATTGAGTGATAACCTATGATCCTTACAGCATTGTAAGACCTTTTCTAAGTTTTGTAATGCTTCATCAAATGTTTTGGCATGGATTGTAAAATCATCCATATAAATTTCAACATAAGAAGTGGTGAAGTCTACAAAAATGGCTAGCACTACTCTTTGAAATGTGGTAGGCGAATTACATAGTCCAAATGGTAAGACTGTATATGCGTATGTGCCCCAAGGACAAGTAGAGGTAGTTTTGTCTCGATCTTCAGGGGCTACTTGGATCTGGTTATATCCACTGAAGCCATCAAGAAAAGAGAAGTAGTTGTTGCCTATGAGGTTATCTAGTACTTGATCGATTAATGGCAATGGGAAATGGTATTTCTTTGTGGCTTTATTCAATTCCCAATAATCTATGCACACCCGCCATTTACCATTCTTCTTTGGAACAATAACTAGTGGAGAAACCCACTGACTATTAGAGATTGGGTATATGAACCCTACTTTGAGCACCTTCTATATTTCTATTTTAACAATGTCGTGAAGAACAGGATTGATACGCCACTATCCTTGTCTGATTGGCCTTAGATATTCTATGTAAATTTGATGACAACAGATTGAAGGATGGATTCCTCTCATATCCGTATACTCCCAAGAAAACTCTTCAGTGTGTTTTTCTAAAGTATCTTTCAATTCTTGTTCTTGCATTAGGGATAAGGATGAATTGATATTCAGAGGTTTATCTCCAGCTATTGTAACCTCTTTGGTGTCTTTTGTGGAATCTATTTATTTCTCTACAAGAGTATTCAAAGGACAAGAGTGTTGTCCTTGCAATATTGTTTGACAATTTTCTCTTTCAATTTATGAATTTAACTCTTATTCTTTGCATTCTTGAACATGTTCTATTATAGTAACCATGGCTAACTCTACAATACCATCACCTTCTGAATCTAAATCTTCATCCACCCAACTTTGAGTGTTTGGTTGAATTGACGATTGTGCTGGTGGGTAAAGTGACAATTCTTTTTATTTTTGACCATTTGATATGATCATGCTTCCTAATCTATAATCAATTAGAGCGGCAACAGTAGCCAACCATGGCCTGCCTAAGATGATTGGATATCTAGAATATTTATTTATGACCTTAAGAACAAAAACATCAACCAGATAATCAAATGTGTCTATGGTAACCATGATCTCTTCTATTATACCCTCTAGTTTTGTGGTAGATTGGTCTGCTAACTATAAAACAGTTGTTGTTGGTTGAATAGTTTTCATCCCAAGTTTTTGTACTGTATCAGATGTGATAACATCTATGGAAGCTCCTAAATCAATTAGAACATATGGTATTTTAATTCCATTAATACTCCGCGTTATTATAGGGATACCAGAATCATTATATTTTTGTGGAAGAAATATTCCTAATAACACATCAATAATTTTTGTCCCTACTTAAATAGTTGAAGGAATTTTCATTTTCCTTCCTAGAGTTTTCGTGCAAAGAGATTTAAATAATTGATTTATCTCTGGTATATCTTTAATTTCTTGTAATAGTGTTATCTCAATGTTAATCTTTTCAACTCTCTAAGAAGTTGAGAATCGAGTACATTCATGAAATTAGGTGGAGAGGTTTTGGGAGTGATTTTCTCTTCCTTTAATCTCTCTAGATAAGGAGCTTGAATGACAATTTGTTCTTCCTTCAAGGTTTTTTTTTCAATTGAATTTTCATTTTCTTCCCCTCTTTCTTGAATTTTTTTTTCTGGCGTAGTTTGCACAATTTGATTCCTTAATTGTATGTCATTAACATCAATAAAATTCACATTAGGGGGGTATGCATCAATACATGTATTTCTTGGGTTGGGAACCAGTTGAGCTAGCAGTTGAGGTCAGTTCACTTGATCATTGGGAGCATTAGGGGAATTAAGTGCTTGAGGTGTTTGTCCCCAGGGGCATTTTTGTCCCTAATTTTAGTATGGTTGAAATTGGTTTTGATTATGTTTCCATGAGGGCTAATTGGCTTCCCACTATGGCTGCTAATTAGCCTGCCACTATGATTGGTTCCATTGGGGATTTATCCATTCAAGTTGTCCCCAATATGTAGGTGGTGGTTGTGGCTAATAGTGGGGTGTCCATTGGTTCTACCATGTGTTTTGATTCTAGTTTGATTGAGAACCATATTTTATTTGATTAGAATTATACCCTTGGTTTTGAGGTCTTTGTCCAACGTAATTAAGTTCTTCTTTGACCAATAGTCGTTTCTTGAGATTGCTTTTTATCCCTACTAAAAGATTACAAAAATTGGTTGGGTTTGTTTTTTCACAAATCTCACAAATTTCAACTTGATTTAATGAGCATTCCCTCAAAAGGTGTTTTCCCCTACATTTGGAGCAATAAATTGACAATGGTTCAGTGCTCCTCTTATCTCCTTGCATGTTTAGATGCAAAAGAAAATCAGTCTTCATGTTCACTAATTCTTCCATTACCTCTGATACATCAGTGGTATTAGCCCTGTTTCTTCTAGAGTTTCTAGTCCCCACTCTAGTTCTAGAGTAGTTCCTATAGATCTCCACAATGTCATACAAAGAAAGTTTGTTAATGTCTCCCTTTCCCATTAAATTCAAAGACTCTCTTGACTTATCTTCAATCCCTCTCAAGAAAATTGTTTTGCTAATTTCATTATCCATCCCATTAGTACACCTTTGATGCAAAAATTGGAACCTATCATCATAGTCTTCTAGACTTTCATCCTCTAATTGCCTCATTTGAAACAATTCCTCATTTCTATCCCTTACTCGATAGTAATCTTGGTATTTGTCCAAGAATTCGATTTCCATTTGTTGCCAAGTTCTAATTGTTCCTAATCCTAAACCCATGAACCATCTTAAAGTTGATTCTTTCAAAGTAGAAGGAAACAACTTCAAATTTTGATTATCTGTTGCATAATCATAGTTTTGGCATAAAATTTTAAATTCAAATAGGAATTGATCAAGATCTTCCACATTCTTTCCTCTAAAGGTAGGTAGAACTGATTGTGAAATGTTCTTCATAGGAGGTTCATCAAGTTGTCTTTCAAGATTGATAGGATTTGAAAAGGTCCTATTTCCTGGGGGACGTACTGGTTGGTCACCCATTTCTTCTCTTGGAAATGGATTTATGTTTTCTTCTTGATTTTCAATTGGTTGTTCCTAATTATTTTCTTAATTTTTGATCTGGTATTGTTGAATGTCTTGTTCTTGATAAAAATCAATAATTCTTCAAAAATCAATGTTTCATGGAAGAAACCTTCCTAGTTGGTCTCTATTTTGTCTCATCCACAATTCAAATCTCTCTTCCTTATCAACACTAAGGCTTCACACTCAATAGCCAAATCTTGTTTTAATCCCTGACAACAATGTAAAAAATGATGGGAAAGGTCACTGATGTCACAATTTACATCATTTAATCAATTATATATCGAGTTAGGTGTGTCTCAGAGCAATATGTGATAAGGATAGTTGTCACAGATTCTTTGGAGGGTTTTTCACTATAAACAATGACTTTACGTATCATTTTTCCTATTTCATGAGCTTTCAGGAGCTGTCAGGAGCTCTTCAGGAGCTCTCAGGAGTTGAGTTGTAGCGACTAATTCCTAAAGTTTAATTTTACCTTATTTTCTAATTTAAAATCCTGTTGACTTATTTCTAACTTTATTGAACTTTATTTAGACCAATTCATGGAGAAAACTAATGATTATTTTAACCCTTAATCTAAAACAGGAAATTCAAATTAATCCTATTTTGCTTTAAAAGAAATACATAATTAATTGTTGGAAATTAAACACTATTTTAAGAACAAAAATGAATTGCAAAGAAATGATTATTATTCTAGAAAACATAAAGACTAATCTCCATGAACATATTTTCAACAAACTCCAATTTCATCTTCCCATAAGTTTCTATCATCGCTTCTAATGAAACTTAATAAATAAACACTAAATTTAACTATTTCGAACAACATCTAAATCTAATTAATCTAATAAACCTTATAATGATTCTAACTTAATATAACAATTCTAACAAATTAGTATAACCATAATAAACTAAAACTTGAAATTAATTCAAGAAGAAGTAACTATCCAGATTTATCATTCACTAAGTCGGACAATGATTTAACAACTTAACAATTTAGAATTAACATCTATTTCAGATTTAATATGAATGTATTAGAAATAACATAATTTAACAAAATACCAACACAAGATCATTCCAAAGGTTGAGTGGGCCCTACTCTTCCTCATGTAAGATCCCTTAACATAGTGATTGAATTAACTCCTTGCTTTCATTTCCATTCATCAAAAGTAGAATGCAAAACAAAGTATTGTTGTTGAAATTACATAAATTTGATTGAAAATTATCTTAGAACTTCTAACTAAAACTGAAACATGGATATTTATAATAATATCATTATTATCTTCTAACATGGTGTTAACTACCAAGACTTAAGGTGATCAAGCGAAATATTACAATCAAACTAAAATAGAACTGAAACTGGACTAAAGAAAACTATGCCAGATTGGCACTGGAAGTAGAAGTTCCATAACCGACTTATAAAGAATTCGATTCGGACTTGAGTGACTCATCATCTAGCAAGGCCCAACTATGTCATATTTATCCATCGTGATTAAATAGAGAGTTTAACCACATCATAAATCTTTAGAATACCCTATTCAAAACCCTTAAGAAAAGGATAACATTTATGGTAGAA
This sequence comes from Sequoia sempervirens, assembly GCA_007258455.2. Taxonomy (NCBI): domain Eukaryota; kingdom Viridiplantae; phylum Streptophyta; class Pinopsida; order Cupressales; family Cupressaceae; genus Sequoia; species Sequoia sempervirens. Next base: position 516,328,514 of record VDFB02270651.1, read on the forward strand.
AAAGATCAACGCAACATAATTATCTCAGCAAATATCATCATAAAGCAACACAATTAACATAAACCATTACTTTGAACATATCCACTAATTTAGCTAAACTTAAAGTAAAATAAGTAAATATGTTAATCTATAATCTACCACTAGTCATGTCAATTAACAAAAATAACAAGTCTTTTAAACATGAAATGCTTTAAATGAAAGTATTATGATGCTCTCATCA
>VDFB02270651.1:516328833-516440791 GCA_007258455.2 Sequoia sempervirens
AGTGCTCCTATTGCTCCTCCTAGTGTTTAGTTCTTGGTGAAGTTTTAACTATTACAATAAAAAGTAAAGACATTAATATATAGAAATTAAATTATAAAAAATGATATATTTAACAAAATAATCACTTACTTTCATCTCACAATCACTCTCCATGGGGGAAATATTCATCTTCCCATGTTGAGGAGTGCTCAAGCCTTGTATAAACCATTCAAATAGAAATTAAACTATGAATAAATAATGATTTGATTTTTCACTAGAACTAACATCTATTTAACAACGAATGTAAATTAAAATTTAGTAATTTTCCTCATACCTCCACTGTCAGAGCCATCAAGGATTGTATAGCAGATGAAACACTGATCTCCATTTCCCATGTAATATTTGGAGGTGTTTTCGCCTCCAACATTTGAAAGTAAAACAACAAATTATTCAATCACAAAAACTACAATAGTGATCCATGTCATGACTTGTAATGTATGAGATAATGAATAAAATTTTGAGTACTTATTAAACCACATATTTATAACTATCATGCTTACTATTTTCCCTATCCATATCTTGTTTGAAAGCATGTGTTTTTAGGCTTTTACCTATAGCAGAAATCCGTTGAGCAATTTAATAAAATGTTTTCATAGACATGTACAATAACTGTTGTGGAATAAAGAAGGCAATGAACTATTTGAACAAATTCCTCAAAGAAATGGGGCCTCGTGGTGATGGAATTCCATTACAAAAAAATGCACATCATGACATTCCATCACCATAAGACCACATTTCTTTTAGGAATTTTTTTGGACAGTTCATTACCTTCTCTATGGTATTATTGCTTACCATTATGCTTTGATAGAAATTTTTCAAGCATCCATAGTTTGTTGGAAAGCACCTATTTTAGGATTTTACCCATAACAACAAGGAATTGAGTAGTTTGATAAAATGCTTTAGTACACATGTAAGGAAAATTTGGTATCATAGAAAAGGTGGTGAGCTGTTCGAAGAAATGCATCGAAGAAATTTGGTCTCATGGTGATGGAATGCCATTCCATCACCATGAGACCACATTTCTTAGAGGCATTTTTTCAAACTACTAGTTGCCTTGTCTATGCTATTGCTTATTATTATGCTTTGATAGATTTTTCCAAGCATCCATAGTTTGTTGGAAAGCACCTTTTTTAAGCTTTTAGCCATAGCAATGAGGCAATGAACTGTTTGATAAAATGTTTTGGTAGACATGTATGGAAAATGTGGTAGCATAGAAAAGGCAATGAGCTATTTGAAAAAGTGGTTGAGGTGCACCTTTACAAGAGCATGCCTCTGTGAGGAAAATTTAGGATTTTGAGGTTGTATAGGTATTTTCATGATGTAATAAGGCTTAAATAGCCATTTTTGAGTTTGTAATGGTCTTTGGTAGTCATTTTAGGCATAACTTGTAAAGTTGTAGAATCTTAACAAAAGTTGTCAATCAATGTTGTAAAAATAAAAAAGGTGACAAGCATATGGAATTGGAAGTTGCTCCTAGACTTATTACTTATGCTATGTGAAATAATTGCATCACCACTTGTGTTGACTTTCTGAACAACTATATTGTAATTAAAAAAATTTCATCTATCAACATCTAGTTATTAGTTATGGAATGTGAAGTAATGATTTGAGTTTGAATGATGTGCAATGCAACGTAATCAATAATATGAATGTAAACTACACAAATCTATTAAGTACAATTCATTAGTTAAACTCTTTATTCTATTACCTGCATGTAGGTTTGGGTAAATCCACTAGCACTGAGAGGTGTTCCCTCAAAACCTCAATTATTAGCCCATTCAACATACAAATTCACATATTAAAATACCATTTGTAAAACAATGCTATTAACATGTAATAAATTTATAATTGTTTGCTAGTTACATACCCCACTAATAGGTGTACTACAAAAATAAGTAGGTGTTGGGCCAGTGTATCCAGTATCAACAGTGTGACCCTGCAAGTTTATTAAAATCATAAAACTAAATTAGTTAATCTTGCATTTCAAAATAAAAATTTAATAAATTAAATTCAATGAACATGTTATCTTTTACCTTAGTATCAATGCTATATGTGTCATGCAAAATGTCAGATTCCCTCTCTATCTCCATAGCTATAGATGAATCCTACGCAACAGCCTCCTGAGTGTTGGTGGGGTCATATGAACAAGTCTCCTCACAAGATTGACACACATGGGATTGAATCCCACCTCTCAAAGACTCCCCTAGATGGCGTTGTAGAAGAGGGATCACATACTTGATGACACTCTACGTCAAAGTGTTAATGGTCTATAGAGTCTCTACATCGACACTCTCCTTCGTGACAGAAGGCATGACGATGTGCTCATGAAGCATCCTAGTGAGAGGTCATTTTTCTTTCCATGTAGGATTCGACTGTGCACCAAGTCTATCTTGTGCCGACCCCCCACCTCTCCCTTGGAAGTCCCTCATATCAAAATAATTTGGGATTTTGTTGAAGATGAACTAAGCATATAGTTTCCTAAGGAAATACTACAAGATTTCACAATTGTTGCATGATGGGTAATCAAAAACCAAGTACCACCTATCATAAAAAAAGTTCCTAATCTGTTGGTGGTGGCAACAATGAATAGGAAAGATCTTTTCATTGAAGGTAAGATTTTGATTTGTGTGTGGGTCAGTGAATAATGAGCACAAATCACCTTTTGTAATTTTTAAATCCTTTACACCTTGATATGATAATTTATCCGTGTAATATGCCCTAGTCGTCTTCCTCCTATCTTGCCATCCAGTTATTTGTTTACTAATTGAATCTAAATTTTTTAACATATCTTTCAATTAAGTTGTCAGAGTCATTCTTTCTGTGGTTGAACCGTTTGGATTGCTCAACCTCCTAATTAAATCGTCAATTTGGGTTTTGTTGTTCTCAATTTCACTCATTAAATTTTGTTGAGTATTAGGAGGGTGTTGAGGGATTGGTGGAGGAGGTTGTTGTTGTGGTTGATTTTGTTGCTCTACTTGTTGAGGATTTGGAGGGTTTGCAAGTTGATTCTCATCTCCTACAAATTCAAAAAAATAAAAAATCAAATACAACCTAAAACTAAAAAAATTCAACCTAAAACTAAAAAATTCAAAACAAAAAGAAAAAAATCCTTACCTCTCACACTTCATCGATGTGGCAACATCTTGGTGATGAATTGGCAACTGTTGATGACGAAATCCAAAAATTTGATCCTCCAAGAATGCAAGCGTAGAATAATGGGGGTTTTGGTCGTGGGCTGCAAACAAAACACAATGACAAACAAAAATAAATTTGTTTTACTTTTTTTTTGTTTTATTAGGTCATAACACGAGTGCATTATAATGCGCTTGTGTTATAGGCTTGTGATGGCCGAGCCTTAGGGTCAACACACCAAGCGATAACGTGAGCACATTATAATGCGAGAAGTTTATAACACAAGTGTGTTATAATGCACTCGTGTTATGAGTTTTCAAAAAAAAAATTTAAAAAGTGGCCACAAAATTGCTACCCATCTTCATGCACCCACCCAGCCAAAATCTTCAAACTCAGAAAAAAAATCCAAAAGATTTCACAAGGGTGGCACCTAGGTAAGAAATTAGAAAATCTCTCAAATATTTTTAATGAGGATTGAGTTGCCATTTTGGAAAAAATAAAACAAGTCCGGGTCCAATGAATATCAGAAAAAAACATGAATTTGCTAAAATAATCAAACCTTTCAACTTTATAAAGAGTTCAACTTGTCATTTTCAAATCATTCTTCTCCAAGTTCGATGGTAAAGAGAATCTAACTCTCTCAAAGATTGTGAAAGATAATTTCTTGAAGGAAGATTTTGGAGAGGAAGTAAATTTTTGAAAGAAAATTCTTGTAGATTAAGTGATTTTTGAAGTAGAGGACAAAGAATGAAGTAAATTTCTGAGTTGGAAGACTGAATTTACACAGAATAGTGTGCTTTTTTGAGGATAAAGATAGAATTTTTGAAGCTTAGAGCAGAGTTTAAGTCAACAGTATATAAATTTGAAAGTTAAAACCTGAAGTATTTACTCATTTTGGCAAAATTTTCTAAGTACTTAGTCGAATTCTCCCAATTTCGGTCTGCTTTTTCATAGAATTTAACTTGTCTATAGGCTGAAAGTGGAAATTTCGAGCAAAGGTCCAAGAAAAATCAAAATTTAAAATTTAAAATTAATATATCTTCATGTTTCTTGTAGGTTGATGACCACCAGAGGAGAACCTTCGAGAAAGGCCTAGATGAAGTTTTCTAGCAAAGGACTGCAACTATAATACAAAATCAACTCGAAGTGGAAGATTGTCATTGACACCAACCTTGGACATGTAGATTTTAATGAATTCAAGAAGAGAATGTACAAAAAATATGGATTCTTGCCAATACCAATCACTCGCCAGATGATGAGGAATGGCATCATCCAAGCAACCGAATTTCCACCAGCTGAAGAATGTGTTGAATTAATGGTTGAGTGCGCCATTCACTACAATGCGCAGGAGAGGAAAATCATTGCGCCGGACGAGAGAATATTGGCTCATCTCGGAGAGCTAGAAATCTAAGAGGTGTTTGGCATACGAAGTGATAATCAAACTTCATACAAGACTAATGAGGAGGATAGAAGACTTTATGAAGATCAGATGGATCTTTGTGCAATAAATATTAATAAGATATGGTTAGAGAAACCAAGGCCTTCCATCAAGAAGGTTCCAAAGAAGTTGCTTCACACAAAATTCAAGGAGGAGTATGGAGATATTATTTTACTATTAAACAAAATAATGGGCAATCCTCAAGGCGTACCATTTGAGACATGGATATACTACTTCATTGACAAAATCACCTCAGGCATGAAAATGTTCAACTGGTTCCAGATGATTAGTGACAATATTCATGAGAAATTAGTCAATTTGGAAAGAAAAAATATTTTCATGAGTTCTTATGTTGTCTATCTATTGGAGAGGACTTACAAATATGCAGGATTGATCTGCCGAGGCATAGTCGGTAATGGAGAAAATGAATTCAAATCTTATGATTGTTACCCGCAGTTGCAACTCTATGAAAAATCCCACTTTAGGAGAGCACATGATTCCTTCTTGATGTACATGACTAGAATTTTGCAAGGAGGAACACATCAAAGGCTTACTCGTGAGGCCAAGACCCTGATCAAAAAATACGGATCCTAGTTTATCCAGTTTCCAAGGTTCACCTACATAAGAATTCAAGGATTCACCAGATGTCCTTACTAACTTCCGATCTATCCCACTAACAAAATGGTCTTGCTTGAGGTTCTTAGACAACTAGAAACATACCAAGAGTCTTGTCCATCAGCATAGGCAGCTGAAAGTGCTAGGCTAGAAATACAATGGTACCCTTTTACATCTTACCGATCTAGAGTTGACTTTGATCCTCACCACCACATTGGGGCCATGAATGGAAGTACAAAAATAAGGTTGACCTAGAAGATTTTTGGGAAAATGCTATAGATGAATATGAGGTTAGGAAAAGACTATGGTCCAGACTGTCGGCTGAACCTAATCAGAACAACTAAGCTCTTCTATGTGCCTGATCAGCTGAAGGATGATGGAGAGTATATTTAGCTAGGATTTGATGAGAATAAACCTCTTCCTCCTATAAGATGGTTGAAACTAGAGCTCATTGACTTAACCACCTTGATGAGGCCAGTTGTCAAATATTCACAATGGTGGGTGGATCAACAAATCCAAGAGCTATGACAAAGGAATGTGATTCTGACTTACAATTTAATGGGCGAAGCAAAATCCTATTCTTCAAATGTAGGTGCATCCCAAGGTGATGAGTTGATTGAAAGCACCAAGAAAAGCAAGGAGGAAATTGATGACTCCATAAGATCAAAAGGGAAGAGGAATGTGAATGAAGAACCTGCATAAAAGAAACAGAGGTCAAGGTCATCTCATTCCATCATGTCCAGGAATATGGATGAGATATTAAATATTGATGAGTCATTGAACACCATAAATATTCCTTCTCTGATTCATATTGAGCCAATTCTGCTAGTGGATGATGAACCCCCATCTCCCATAGGCACAAAAATACTTGAGGCTGAGAATGAAATTGATATGTTGGATGGTGAATTTTAGGAAGGAATTATTTCCATTTTTAAAGGAATCTAGGATAATCCATGTGTAGAGAATGCTCAAGAAGGAGAAGGCATTGAACAGCCTACAATTCCTAATTGGCTAAAGGAAAGACAAAAAATAAAAGTACCAGTAGAGATCCCAAAGGTAGATGATATGGTCAATTTTCTGGACAGGTTAGTGACAATTGTTGTGAAGAAACCCACCAAATTTTTTTCCACCATCTAGAGGGATGAATTCAGCCCCCATTCAATAAAAAAATTTGTGTCAACAGTGGATAAGTGGAAAGAAGATATTGCTCCTAAAGAATATGCCGTGACTACCGTTGACTTGGGCCGAAAAAAAAAGGGTTAGGAGGTGGAAGACTTGGACAATTCAGTCACATCCATCAAGGCAAGGTTGGAAAAGGAAGTGGCAAAGAAGAAATAATATAAGAAGGAGATTGGATTCCTAAAGGAGTACATCCAACATCTGACCAAACCTCTCGATCAGGTTGACACAGTAGTTCCTACACTTCTAAACTCTTCGCAAGAAATGATTAAAATTTTTGAAGAAGAGATTATCACAACTAAAGAAACTAAGGAGTGGTAGTAAGTAGGAGTAGAGAAGCAACTCCATTTGCAGAGAAATTAATATTAGCTCATGGAAAAACTTCCTTATCACTTTCAAGAATTGCAATTATGGTTGAAACATGGGAAGACCTTCAGGATATTCAAGATAGAATTATCCCGTGCCTCAAAGTGCTAAAAGGAGTTTTGAAGTAGGAACTAATAGGCGGAAAAGTTATTCCAATAGGTGCTACGTATGAATTCAATAACTGGTACTGGGCATTGATTGTGTGGAGTGAAGTCTTGGAGAAGGTGAAAGAAGATAGTATTAGAGTTGAGGAGTAGATGAGAGAAATCCAGAATAAGATCTGACTTGTAGTTGCAAATGTACTTCAAAAGGATATTGTCTGAGCAAACGATATGCAACTTGAAAATATAAAGCTCAAGATCCAGAGGACCTTCTTCACCAGCACAAGACTGATTCTGAAGAAAAAATTGACTGAGTCATCAGACTTCTTGTCCATCCAGGATGCCTTCTAGCACTAGTAAGATTCAGAATGGGAGATTCTTTTCATTGAGAGTGCAGATGATTTAGATGTGTTGGAATACAAGGTCAATATGTTGCCACATGTCACAATTGAGGAGGTCAGCATAATAATGTCCAGGTTCATCGAATACATAGCCACTTAGGAGGATAAGGATGCACCTCCAAGAAGATAGCTCCATCTACCACTTGTTCTTTGCCTATTAGTTGCTAAATGTTATTCTAGGAAACCCTATTTAGGGTTGAGTTGTTTTAATCTTTTCCGTTGATCTTAGATTGATCTCGACCATTCATTTATTTTCAAAAACTCTATATAAACTCTCATTCTCTCATTTTCATTTCGTGAAGAGACTGTTATGAAATTTTTGTGTATAGCTACTTTGAATAATAAAAGTTCTTATGCATGATTTTCTTTGAATCCTTCTTATTCTCAAGTGGTTGTATGGTTCCATATCTCCTTCAATAATAGAATAGACTTAGTATAGAACATAGAATATATATAAAAGTAGAATTGGATTTGCATGTATGTTTAGATGGATAAAAGATTTGATAGTGAAGATTGGTGAAAATTTGTTCATACTTTCTTTGAATGAATGATTTTTTTTTTATGTGTAAAGTTAGCCTAAGCTTATATATTGTGGATGCTTAACTTATGTCCAAATAAATATTGTTCTATTTGATGGTAGTTATTCATGATGTGAAAATCATAAGCACACCCCTAGAATATTGCACTCACTTTGTGTAGTTGTCCTCAATGTGGTGAATAAAAGTGTTGTCTTTGGTTCACCTAGTCTTTACCATCTCTTGAGTTGATAGGATTAGCATAGAGCTTCTAAACCCTCATCCTTTTTGCACATTTTTTTGAAACTCCAAATCCAAAACCAAAACAAAAAGGGAGAGCATTATTGTCAAATTAGTCTAATTCCTAGCTTGTAAGAGATTTGTTAACATAAGTCCCTTTGTGTATTACCAGCATATCACAATGACCATTGAGCTTATCCACATGTCAAGACATGACAAAAGAAACCTTGGAATCACCATATGATCTTCTCTCAATCTTAGCATACATTGTGGTTTTTTAAGAGAGGATAAAGTGTCTTTGGACTTTTTATTCTAAAGTGTTTGGTGAATGATAAAATGCACACTAGCAAAAAATTGGTGCTAGAAGGAGGGCCAGACACAACAATGAAGTTCTTACAAGTTGAGGTAGTAGACATGATGAAGTATGGTGTTACTACACAAGTTTCCTTTTAAAACACCTTTTTAACAACCAGAACAAGAACAAACAGACATTATTGACCAATTGTACTCACTAGCTTGGAAGTCACAGAAAAACCACACTCAATATAGACAAGTGAGCCACGTTCTTGCTATAGAAGAGGAAAAGGGATGACAAATTGAAGAAAAAATTGAAAGGGATTTGATAAGACAAAGAATCAACCATATAAAAAAGTTTTTGATGAGATAGAACAATTCCTCGAAAACCATCAATCAGTCACCACTGGCCCATCCTTAATAAATATAAGCTTTCCCAATATAATGAAGAATGGTGCTTCTAAGTAGTGTTTCTAATCCAAGCCAAGATCCTAATCCAGTACTACAACCGAACTTGCATTTTCATGATGAACAAGAAGACATCATTACCGAATTGTATAGCCTAGCATGGAAAGTAAGAAGAAACACTCCTGACTAGTTTTGAATGTGCTTCATCCTTAAGGAAGAAGAGAAATCCCAATGTATTGAGGCCGATATCCAAAGAGATTTTCTTGTCCAAAGGTTTGAATCCCTTTAGTGACAACAAAATAGGCAAGCTAATCAACAATAAAATCAACCAACTACAAAAGTAGTTCCCACACAACCTCGACAGGCTTGAAGGAAGAAACGTTGGATCAAATTGGCTCTTTCTCACCAGAATTTTTTTGAAGAATTACTAGATCAAATCTAGGTTCTTTCAAAGAATTTGTATAGTTGTCACCTTATAGACAAAGAGAGAAAACAAAAACATCACAAGAAGGAACATCAAGTGCAGTCGACCCTACTAAAGCAGTTCCACCCAGACAAGAAATACCAAGTGAAGAAGAAGAAGATATTTTTAGTTTGTTCCAAACACTAGGTCCCAAAGTTTCAATCCCAAAGACTGCCTAGAAGGCTCTAGTTCTAGGAGCTTCAATTCAAGTATCTCTGCCACCAATTACTCAAAAAACTCAAACAAGAGTAAATCAAGCAAACACTCCAATGGCATTTTATCCAACTAATGCATCACCCATGACATTTTCTATCTATCATGGCATGCCTAAGAATCCTAAATAGTTTTGTTCCAAGTTCAATAGTGGTGATCTGAGCTGTACTACAGATGAACATATCAATTTTTTTGAAGATCTCCTTCAAAATAGAGATATCCAAGAACAAGATGTTGCTTGTAGGTTGTTTCCCTACACTTTCAATGAAGAGGCCTATTATTGGTACATCCATTTTCCAGCCAACTCTATATTCGCAATTGGAAACAAATGAAGGAATTTTCTTAGAAAAATTTAGAGCACCAATTTCCCTAATGGATTTGTATAGGCAATGTGTAGAAATAAAGAAGTAGGAGCACAAACCAATTAGCATGTTCAACAACAGATTCCACAAGGCATACGTGGGGTTGTGAGATCCTTACAACTTGGATAATGCTATGGCGCTACCAATTTATTACACACCTTTGGATCGTCTCAACTCTATGTTTGTAAAGTCAAACAATCCAGCCCCAACCGACTTAAAGGGAGCATATGTTGTAGCAGTTACAGTTAGCAATGATTTAGGAATAGGTGTTGCTTCAGGCCTGCTCAATTATTTAGGGAATCTTGCCACTCAAAATCAAATTCAAGATATCAATCAGGCATTGGCTCAATATATGCCCATGATGAACCTGGTTCCTACTGCGAATAATCAATTGGTTCTTCACCCAAGAGTGCCTATGTCCCAAGCACCACCATCACAGCCAATATATCTCCAAAATGCAACAACCTTAGTCCTAACTAAAGAAGAAAAGGACAAAATAAAGCAACTGAAAAAACAAGTCAAAAAGCTATCAACTAAAGTTACATATTTTAGAGGTTAAAACAATCAAATACAAATTATGTAAAGAAACTATTACCAAGGTCAAATTTCCTCCAAATACCAAAAAGTTAATAAAATTTTTCAAAGAGATCACCAGAATTACCAAAGAGATAATTAGAATTATCAAGGGAACAATCAAGGTTTCCAAAATAACAATCCAAGCTTCCAAAAGAGGACATGGAACACCAAACCTAACAACGGTACTGTGCCATCTCCCTTAGATAATCAACCTACTACTGACAATCGTCCCACATACAAGGTGTTCCAAGCTGAAGCAACATTTTCAAGATGGTGTAGATTGCACAACATAGATCAACATTTTAAGCTAAATTGCCATGAATTTCAAGTAGCAGTAGATATTTTCAGGAATGAGAAGACTAATGTTGAGGTAGAAGATCCTCTAGTGACAAGATATGAAATAGTCCCCACACCAAGCTATGATTAGGCTCTTATCATTGAAAATATCAAGTTTTCATCCCAAGAGTACCCACCATACCAACCTAATCAAAGATTCCCACCCACATCTGAAAATGGCCTAGTAGAGGTGCCTCAATATCAAGTTGGACTGGAAACTCAAGATCCATCAACCCAGTCAACTACAATTAATGGTTATCGTTTCACTCCATTGTATAACATTGTATTGGTAGAAGGAACCAGAGAAGTGCTCCAACAGACATCTGGAAACCCGCTTAGGGTATATCAAAGGAATACTCGCCAAAATGAACCTTTGACTATGTCCATTCCTCCAAATAATTTTTAGACTCCACCAAATCCAAATGCTACCAATGTGTTGTCTCTTCCTAGAGATTTTCCTGAATATTGTTAGCAAAATTTCCAAGCAAATGGGGCAAAACAATCTACTCTACCACAAGTGGAACAAAGATGGCAAGCTAATCCTCAAGTAGGACAGGCTCAAGCATAGATAAAAGATTGTCTTGGAGAAGAATTGAAAAGTTTAAGTTCATATGTGCTAGAAGAGTTTAAAAGGATTAAGGTCAGCTTGCCTTTTATCAAGCTGATAAGAATCTTAGAGATTCAAGAAACACTTATGGGGAGTTTGACTGAAGTTGTAGTCCCAAGGAACACTTCACAGAACATGACAAACAAAGGAGTACCCAATGCTCCAACAAATACAAATGTTATTTAAGATGAGCCAAAAGTGTTAGGCAACGCATCTAATACTTTACAAGAACCTCCTAATTTTGTAGGAATAGTCCAAACATTGTCCAAGAGTTCAAATCAAGGAGACATGATGCTAGAAGAGGTCCTCATGGACACATACATATTCCAAGAAGAATTTTTGGAAAATGAACTACTACTGACCCCATAGAAGAAATAACTTGTCCCAGGAGCACAAAAGGAAAAGAATCAAGATATCAACAATCGAGAAAAACACCCGGTAGTCTTTTATTAGGGAAAAGATGAACCTGCCCCATTTTTATTATCAGTCAGAATATTTATGCATGTTTGTGTTTGATCAGCCATTTTTTTCTTAATATGTTGATAAAAAAGGCTCAACTTCTCTATAACAAGGGAGACATTATAAGGAAGGTGACAATGATATCTAGATAACCAATTGGAAGCATATTCATTTATATCCTACACCCTTTATATATTAATTATATCATAGATGAAAATAAAACAAATATAAAATATAATTTTATTATCATAATAATTAGTACATATTATTTTGTACATTATTAGGAAATATCCTTTATGGTTTTGTTATTGAAATAAGTTTCTAAGATGAATACCCATAGCAATATTATGAAGGTAGAAGGGTTTTAACCTATTTATGTTGAAGTGGATATTATAGCCACTTTTCTCACATGTAAACAATGCATAGTAAAAATTACACAACCTTCCAATTATAGTTTCTAAGAATATTAAATCAGCATCAATTGATAGAATCTAATATTTTATTGCATTATTAAAGTCAACTTCTATGACTCGAAGGATACAAAAACAACTTAGCTTTAAATGTCATACAATTGATTTGATCAAAGTATAGACACTAGTAATTTGTATCTATAATTTTTCCACATTAGGAGTTGATGATTCATATGTGAGAGTGTTAGTACTATGTAAGTAGTAGAAGCAGTAATGTGGAATAGGAATTATATTGGTTTTGTTGGTGGTAGAAATTTTTTCTTGACCAATAAGCTTAAATGAGGAAAGATGGGATTGAAATGTGGATATAATGATGAAATATTTAGTATTAGTGTTGTTGATGGGTGTTTTGACATATCTCGATTTAGATGAGAATCCAAAATGAAATCACATCTCTCCTTAAAGGAATCAAATCCTAAAATGGAAAATAACTACCCAAGGTCTCTATTGTCATTTCTTGGTCTTGTTAGATACCTTAGTTGTTCATTTTATTTTTATATTTTAATAAGGGGTCTTGCACAATCTATTTTTCTAGAATCCTAGAATAATATAGTTAAATCTAAAAGATACAAAATTTTATATAACTCTTAATAGTAAATTTGCATTTTCTCTATCTTTTATATCTTATAATATTTAATGTTGGATACAAACTTTAATCATAATATATTTAGTACTCATTGATGCTTATTCCTAATATAGTCATTGGTTATAATTTTTTGTTAAAAATAGGGTTGGAAGTAAATATGTTTTAGATAAATCCTAATTTTTGAAATTCTATCATAATTGTTGGTTTGAATAAGGTTTCCTACCTAACTAGTTCACCTAGTATGTCCTATTCACATGTTAATTTTACTTAGGTCCTAGGAATCTTTCTAGAAGTCTTAGTTGTAATGTGATATTATCATGTCATTAATATTTTTTCCTAAGTCATTTAATATTTGATGAGTTAGCCGTCACATGACATAGGATTAAGAAACTTGTCATGATCATGTCTAATCCTATGTCTCACCTTGGAGATGTATTCTTATGGCATAGTTGTGACTAGGTTACATCATTTTTTTCAATTTTAAATTTTGTACTGGGTAAGAATGACATGTATTTTACCTTGCATCATGCCTACATTAGCAATACATAAGCTAACAATTACAAAGAATAGTTACTTATCCTTTCCCTCACTTGGTATTGAGAAACCTACTCTTAAAATCCAATTTAGTTAGTCAGAATCTCTTCTCCATTTTGCAACCACCTATATTATTTTTTACTCAAATCAAACCAAACAATTTCTAAATTCATTTTTATCTTTTTAAGTGGGTTTTTTAATCCAATCTTATGTCAACAATGGATGAAATTTAACCAAAATTTTTATTTGTCTAATGACACAAAAAAATTGGACCCTAATCCAATCCATTCTTGTGATGCCATAAGTGAACACATTTCATATCAGATAACACATGAGAAAATCCAACACCCATGGATAAATTTATACATCAAGAAGAGAGCATGAGTTTAGGCATGTTCAAGTAAGTTATGAGAAATTTTAGGCCTAGTTTTCTTCTTGTTTATAAAATATTTAATTCTAAATTTTTACTTTTTGATGGCTAGTTTTTTCTCTATACCCACTTCAACGCAATCTAACGGATTGTATGTCCATTATGTAACTTCTCATTGTGCCTAAAATAATGTCAAGAGAGTTAGTGGCTTCGCTCAAAAGACCATTTTTTTAATTTATTAGATGAATTGGAGCTATCATTTGGGATTTATTACTAGAGAACTCTTGTAAATAAAAAAATCGACCAACTTAGAAGGCTTACAAATGTTGTCAAGTTTCGTGAGTATGACTTGTCCTTCAAGTTGTATATCAAATTAGCTATCCTTAATAATTATGTGTTGATTGAGTAGAGATGTTTTAATATGAATATTTTAGAAAAAAAGTAATGGAAAGCTGCCTACAATATGAAATGCTTTGAATATTCTATAAAAATTTATTTTCTAAAAAAACTTTCTTTCAATCTAGAATCATAGTTAGGAGTCATTTCTTATAGTTCTTTTGTGAGGTAACATGGTATTTTTTCAATTCTAGAAAATTTGGCTTTGATAATTGAATTTACATAAAAGTGAGTCATTGGGTTGTATAATTCAAGATACTTTTTCCTCAAACTTACTAGGAAACTAAAACTAAAATCAAATCCATAAAATTTAATTTTTTAGGAACCTTTGGAAATGAAATGGTGTAGGTAAGCTTGTATAAACAATATGAAATGTTAATATAATTTCCACACTCTCTAGAAATTCCCTTTTTGTTTCCATGTATGTCCTTGTGATTTTAGTTATTTACATAAAGTTGAGTTTTGTTTACTTTTCTTTGTTTAACATGGTTAGTTAGCATTGCATTGCTTCTAAACATGTAGTACATTTAAGACCTTAATGAATGACATGGATTTAAGAAAGTATATAGCATCATCTAGGTTTATTTTTAAAAGTTTCATACTATGTACTCATACCCAATTAGAAACTATCTCAAATTAAAAATGAAAGGAAGGCATAGCCATGTTCACATAGCACAACCCTACTCTTATTCAATTGCACTTTTCCCACTTCAGAGCTTAGCTTGAGTTAGAATCTCTTTAAAGTTTGGATTGGACTCTCACCACTCCCACATTCACATCATAAACTCTAATTCAAAATGAGAACTTTTTTATTACAAACTATATGGTTTATATCAAACATTATTGTGTGCACGTCATAATTTTACTCATTGATAAGATGCAATGAAAAAGAAATACATTTTTTTCTTAAAATTATTCACATATTTGTAATTGTAATCTAGTTCATGTCATCTTAAACCATGAATTGAAAATAAGTATTGTAAGATTTATTTTAATCCTAAATAAACATAGAATTAGGCTTTCAAACAAGTAAACACTATTTTTTATTAGAAAGTTTGAAATTCCATACCTTATTTTTGCAGTAGATTAGATAAGAATGCAAATTTTGTTGTAGCCCAACCTTCAAACTATATGATAATGAGTAGAAAAAAATATTGCACATACATGAAGACTCTTATAACAACACTATTAAATAATTTCTAAGATTAGGAGCCTAAAATAAAAGTGAGGGAATAGCAATATACTAGATAAACCTTTTGAAATCAAGACAAGGCATGGTGTTTCACTTCACATCCTAATATAGCTATAAATACAAATAAGATTTTGATTAAATAACTGACACTCATCATAAATTAAAAAAAGACTTTGAAATGCTCAAAATAAAATAAGATTATAAAAATACTTTAAGACGCTCAAACTAAATACACATAAGATTTTTCTAAAATTGTTTCAATTGTAAATGTTAATTCATCTACCTTTATTTTATTTTCTTAGAAAAGCTCTCAAAAAAAAGTAAATAACAACATTTTCAAATGATTAAATAAGAAAATTAATTATAAATTATAACATACTATTTTCTAATTATATATAATAATAAACTAAATAAATAAGTAAATTACATCCAAAAATTAAAAATATACTGCCTCCAACAGAAACTATTTGATCTTATTCTAAAATAACAAATTAAACATAATAAAAATTAAATTTGAAATTTAGGCAACTCACATAGATCAAGATAAATTAAACAGGTGCCACGTGGCTAGTACTTGCCTTAATAGTATTGTAATTATTATTTTTTAGATTTGATAAAAAATAAATATAAGTTTTATTAATGTGAATAAAAATAAATGTAAGTTTTGTTAATGATAGTGTTTTAGTACTGTTAATTAGTTATTTTAATTACCTAACCCTAACTCTAATTATATCCCTAACCCTATCCCTAATTCTAACCCTAACAAAAAAATTTAAACTATTATCATAATCCTAGGTCTATCTCTAACCTTAACAATGATCATAACACTATCCATAACTATAAACCTAATTTGTATCACTAACTTTTAAATAAATAACATATTTAATAAATCTTATAAATAAAATAAATATAATGTATACTAAAAATCATTAAAAGTAAGATATTACATGTTGGCAATGTTTCTTCTCTTATTATTAATATAAAATTGTTATATATTAAAATGAGTATTTATTAAAAGTTGTTAATTTAATATATATATATATATATATATATATAGAATTATTAAATTTGATTTGTAGTAGACACACGTGCAGCTATATCTCTTCATTCAAATCAATAATTATTAAATATTAATGAATCAAAGATTAAAGATGGTATGATTTTTCAAAGTCCATGAATGATAGAGTAAACACTTATAGATTAAACTATGTATGCTATTTTGAATTGATGTTTGAAACCATAGTAAATGATTCATCATAGGAAGAGGATAATGAAGAATATGATTGTAGAAATGACCTTAAGAAGAGTTAAGTGGTGGGAGAGGGTAGGAAGAGAGGAGATTGGAAAATGAAGTAAAAGTAAAAACAGGTAAAAAAAATGATGAAGACATAATAGAAGAAGGAATAATATATTAATATGATATAACGCAAATAAATGGATCCAAAAAAGTTAAAATTAAATGTCTCAAACAATGAATAAATAACTTTAATGACCTTACCTTAACCCTAACTCAATGATTCATCATAGGAAGAGGATAATGAAGAATATAATTGTAGAAATGACCTTAAGTAGAGTTAACGTGGTGGGAGATGGTAGGGAGGGAGGAGATTGAAAAATGAAGTAAAAGTGAAAATAATCAAAAAAAAATGATGAAGACACAACAAAAGAATGAAAACCTGGCAAACAGGTGCCTTGTGTAAATAAGCACTTCCCATCCACCAGGATCTTTACGGCTTGTTTTGCATCATCCATCCATTACACTTCCATCATCCATCAAGTTCAGATCTGCATCCATCACTCATCCACCCGCATCCGCATCATAGCTTGGTTTTGTTTTCATATCATGATCCCTCCTAGTACTACTCGGCCCATCCTCAAGGTCAGTTTCTCATGCCTTTATCGGAGTAGTCTATTGCATCACACTGGGGGCATGTTCTTATCGGATTAGATTTGTGTATGTTCTTAAAGTCCTTAAATCAAAAAATCCAGAAACATTAAAAAATCATGAAATCCAAAAATATCAAAACATATCAAAAATCCCAAAACATGTCAAAAATTCAGTCAAAAAGTTAAAAAAAAAAGTCATCTTGTCGAACTACAAGTCTAAGATCCTTGAACATAGGAAATGTCGATCTTTTATCATCCCTCGAGACACTTAGGTTGATGAGGACACAACCTGAGACTTAGAAAATAACCCACAATCAAGAGAATAATTTTATTATTCAGAAAATGGAGCTTCTTACATGCAGAGGATCTCAAATCCCCAAGTTCTACAACATATGTAAGTTATAGAAAGCTACAGAATCACCCTTTCACCATATGCGAGCTTGTCCCCAAAAAGTTACCCATAAATTAGAAATCCGCCCATAAATAGAGCTCCTCTTTAGTTTGGAGCCAAAACAACATTCAAATTTTGAGTTTAGGCGGTTTGGCGCTGAAAAATTACAACTTGAAATTCAAATTTCAAAAGAATATTGCAATTGTATCTTCTAGAAAGTGTGCCAACTTCCCAGGGCCATAACTTTTGATTCGGGACTCCGATTCGCGAACCGTTTGAACTGTTGGAAAGGTCTCAAAGTCAAGAATGTGCTTGAAATTTTTTACACCAATTTTGGCAAGTTTCAAGGCCGATCCGGGAACTCTAAGTGCCTCAAATCTAACTTGAAAGATTTTTAGGTGCAAATCTGGGAAACTAAAACTGCAATATCTTTCCACCCAAGAATAGAAAATAAAAACCATAAATTGGGAATTTCATTATGACGAAAAGGGTATCCAAAAATGTAAAAACATCTAAAAACTGAGAAACTTGAAATTTCACTATTTTTGGGTGATGCAAGATTGTCCTTACACCACTGGATGCTCCTGCATCAGACACCCAGGGTAATTTGAGAAGTGACCCTGTCACGTTTCAGATGGTGGAGGAAAACCCAAATGGTTGACCTCTGCCTTAGGCAACTAGGATGAATCTTCAACAGGCCTTCCTTTCCATTTCACCAAATATTCTTCATATTACCTATTACTAGTACTCCTTTCCATACGACTATCCAAGATTTCTTCAATCTCCTCCTTTTTCTGAAGTAGGTGCTGGAATCCCACATTGTTCCATCGTTGGTACTTCCTCTGCGCCACCTTCATGATACTCTGTCAAATCTAAAATGTTGAATCCATCTGGCAACTCTACCTCATATGCATTCCCTAAATCATGCCTCTTCAAAATTTTACAAGGACCGAACTTCATCTTCAATTTGTTATATGTTCCCACTAGAAACCTTTCTTTCCTCAAGTGGACCATCACTTCATCACCAATCTGAAACTCCTTATACCTCCTCTTCTGATTTGCCTTAGCCTTATACTACATATTCATCTTGTTAATATGTTCTCTTACCTTCTCATGTATATCCTTGATGTGTTTTGCAAAATCTTCAACTTCAGCACTTATTTTCTTCTCTTGGTCCATCTTCCTCAATTCTAGAGTTGTTCTGGGGCTACCTCCATATACAATCTTGAATGGTGATCTACAAGTGGTTTTGTTGAAAGAATTGTTGTAAGAAAATTTTTCCTAGAGTAAGATCAAATCCCATCCCTTGGGTTTATCTCCTACCAAACATCTCAGTAGGTTACCCAGACTCCTATTAACAACCTCTTCCTGCCCATTTGTTTATGGATGGTGTCCAGAATTGAACTTCAACTCTGTCTTTAGCTTCTTCCACAAGGTCCTCCAAAAGTACCCCACAAATTTGGTGTCACGATCTGAAACAATACTCTTTGGAGACCATGTAGCCTCACCACCTCTTTGAAGAACAAGTCAGCAATGTGGACTGCATCATGGGTCTTCTGACATGGAATGAAATGTGCCATCTTCGAAAACCTATCAACCACCACAAAAATTGAATCATTCCCTTGTTGTGTCCTTGGAAAACCAAGAACAAAGTCTATACTTATATCCTCCCATGGCCTCTGGTAGAGGTAAGGGCTGATATAAGCTGTGTCGACTCACTCCTTTAGCCATTTGACATACCACAACTTTGTACAAAATTCTTCACGTTCTGTGACAAGGCCAATAATAATGCTCACTGATAATGGCAATGGTCTTATCCTGACCAAAATGTCCTGCCATTCCTCCACTATGCTTCTCCTTTATCAGGTTCTCCCTCATGGAACTCCTCGGGATACACAATTGACTTCCCTTAAATAACATGCCATCCTGATTATGAAATCCAACCACCTTGTCCTGTCCATTGTAACAGGTTCCTTGCAAGCTTTCCAGCCGCTGCAAAATTGGATCTTCTGCATACAGTTCTTAAGTTCATTGAATGCAACCACTTCAATCTGCATCTTTGTCATCAATGTATGCCTCCTACTTAAAAGGCATCTACAACCCTATTTGAATTCCCCTTCTATGTTTCAAAACAAAGGTATAGTGCAAAAATTCTACCCATTTCATATGCCTCAGATTTAATTTTCCCTAACTATTTAGATACGCAAGGCACGATGATCAGTATATAGAACAAATTCCTTTGGGAAAAAATAATGTCTCCATTTCTTTAATGCTTAAACTATTACATAAAATTCTTGATCTTATACAGAATACTTTCTCTTGGCATCATTTAAATTTTCACTAAAATAGGCAATAGGCTTACCTTCTTGGCTCAACACTGCTCCAATGGCACAACCACAGCATCACAATCCACCTAAAACACCTTGTTGAAATCTAGGAGGATAGAACAGGTGGCTCTATCACCTTCTACTTCAACAGTTCAAAACTTTTTGCTGCTCCACTGCTCCACTTGAATTCTTTTCTATCCCCTCTCATTGTTTCAGCTAGGGGTCCACAAATACTACTGAAGTTTCTAATGAACTTTCTATAAAAACTAGCCAAACCATGGAAAGATCTCACCTCGGTAGCAGTTCTTGGGGTAGGCCATTCCAGAATAGCCTTCATCTTCTCTGGGTCCATTTTGAGACCTTCTGCTGAGACAACAAACCCCAAGTACACTAACTCCCTCTTCACAAAATTGCATTTCTTCAGATTGATCAACAGTTTCTCTTCTCTTAACTTTTCAAAGGCTCTCCGAATATGCATTAGATGCTCATCCAATGTCTTACTGAAAATCAAAATATCATCTAAATACACAATAAAAAAACTTCCCAGAAATTATTTTAGTACCTCGTTCATGAGCCACATGAATGTACTCGGTGCATTGGTAAGCCCAAAAGGTATGACTAACCACTCGTACAAGCCCTCTTTGGTCTTGAAGCCAGTCTTCCATTCATCCCCTTCTCGTATCTGGATTTGGTGATATCCACTCTTCAGATCAATCTTTGTGAAGTACTGAGCTCCACTCAAATAGTCCATCAGGTCATCCATCCTTGGCAGGGGAAATCTATTCTTGATTGTTATCTTGTTTATGGCTCGAGAATCTGTACACATCCTCCACTCCCCATCCTTCTTTGGTGCTAGTACTGTAGGTACTGTACATGGACTCAAACTCTTCCGTATCAAACCCTTTCTCAAAAATTCTTGAACTTGTTTGTTCAACTCCTCATTTTTTGCTCAAGTCATTCTATGAGCTGCCTTATTTGGCAAACTAGCTCCAGGAATCAAGTCAATCTGATGACTGATCTTCCTTATTGGTGGTAAACCCTCAAGTAAATTATCAGAAACAATATCCTGAAACTCATCCAACATCCCAAAAACTTCTTCTGGAACATTCTCACTATCCTCCTTACTCACTCTAGGAATCAATGCATAACACATAGGCTCATGCTTCATACCTTCTAAAAATTCTCTTCCATCTACATAATTAATTCTAGCACTACTATATACCTTTTCTTCAGTCTCCTTTAAGGGTTTCAACTTGTGATGAACCCCATCCTTTGTCAAGGAATAAATATTTGCATGGCCATCATGTATAGCTCGTCTATCGAACTGTCACGGCCTCCCCAACAACATGTGACATGCATCCATGGGGATGATATCACAGAGTACCTCATCATGGTAGCTCCCGATCTTAACTTTACTAGGCATTACTCATTGACCAAAACTTTGTGGTCTTTCTGCAACCAAGCAATCTGATATAGATGCGGGTGTCTTTCCCTCTTTAGCTTCAACTTTGTGACCATCTCTTCTGACACCAGATTATCGGTGCTGCCACTGTCAATAATGACATCACAACATTTTCCTTCATACTTGCACCTTATGCAAAAAAAATTCTTCCTCTGTTTTGTTTCCTTTTCCTCTGCCACCAGTGCTCTCCTAATCACTAGGACTTCTCCCCTTTTATCATTATTTAAATGTTCAGATTGGGCCTCCTCATCTGCATGCGCAACCCTTCCACGACCTTCTAGCCTCTTGTCTGCCCTTCCCTAGTGTTGTGGACATTCATAGGTTTGATTCCCTTCTTCACCACATTAGAAGCACGTTCATTTGAAACCACCTCTTCTAGATCCTTATCCATATCTCTTTCATCCTCTAGCTCTTTGATCACCACTGTTTTGATCATGAGGGTAGTAGAAGTTGTCATTCTTTTGGCTTCGGCTCGTACCCACATCTTCACTTTTCTTTTCATCATCGATTCAGCTTCCTGAAGGTCTTCCACTTCCCCTTCCACTTTGACCTCCTCATCCTTCTTGCTTGCCATCAAATCTTTTGTTCAGCTTCTCTTCCATCTTCAGAGAAAACTGATACACATCGTCAATGGTGGTCATTTTGACTAGGTTTAACTCCTCCTGAATGCTTGGTTGTAACCCATTAAGATATCGAGCTACCTTCTCCTTATTGGCCTCTGTGTGGCCCATTCTAATGATTATCTTGTGAAATTCCTCAGTATATTCTTTCACAGATCTGCTTCCTTGCTTCAACCCTTCCAATTTCTTCAATAGATCTCACTCATAGTCTATTGGTATGAACTGCTTTTTAGTTTCTCTACCATGCAATCCCATCTGGTGATATTTCCTTTTCCTCTTCGATTTCTTTCCAACTGGACCTCTTTCTACCAAATACTGGTATGGCCCTTCAACTTCATTTTCACAAGCTTAACCCGATCTGGGTTCTCTATTTCCTCATACTCAAAATATTCTTCTAGTTGATTAATCTAGTCGATCAACTCTTCCGGGTTCAGACTTCCAAAATAACTAGGGACTTCTGCTCTAGGTCTTTTCTTGATCTTTGAAATGGCCCTTATTAGCCACATTTGGTCTTGATCAATAACTTCTTCCTCTTCTACATTTGAACCTTCTTCCTCTCCTTCATCCTCACTTTCCTCCCTCAGGTTTAACCCTCTTCTCAACTGCTCTTGTAACGCATCAATCTGTCTCTGGAGGCCTGCCAGTGCATCTCTTCCACCAACATTTCTGCCGCCTCGACCACCTCTGGCACCACCATGCCTACCAGGCATCACTCTTGGAGGCATCTTCCTTGACTTCGACCCACAACCACAGTCCTGGTGTGAACTACCTCACGATCGGTGATCTGTCCACACAATGAAGAAAACCTGCTCTA
The DNA here is from genome assembly GCA_007258455.2 of Sequoia sempervirens. Classification (NCBI taxonomy): domain Eukaryota; kingdom Viridiplantae; phylum Streptophyta; class Pinopsida; order Cupressales; family Cupressaceae; genus Sequoia; species Sequoia sempervirens. The sequence continues at coordinate 516,351,627 of VDFB02270651.1, forward strand.
ATACAACTTGATGAGGACGCAACCCGAGACTTAGAAAATAACCCACAATCAAGAGAATAATTTTATTATTTAGAAAATGGAGCTTCTTACATGCAGCGGATCTCAAATTTCCAAGTTTTACAATACATGCAAGTTACAAAAAGCTACAGAATCACCCTTTCACCATATGCGAGCTTGTCCCCAAAAACTTAAACAAAAATTAGAAACCCGCCCATAAATAGAAATCCTCTTTAGTTTCGAGCCAAAACAACATTCAAATTTTGATTTTAGGCGGTTTGGCACAGAAAAACTATAACTTGAAATTCAAATTTCAAAAGAACATTGCAATTGTATCTACTAGAAAGTGCGCCAACTTCTCGAGGTCATAACTTTTGATTCGGGACTCCAATTCGCAAACCGTTTGAACCGTTGGAAAGGTCTCGAAGTCAAGAATGTGCCCAAAATACTCTATGCTAATTTTGGCAAGTTTTAGGGCCAATCTGGGAACTCTAAGTGCCTCAAATCTAATTGAGAAGATTTTTAGGTGTAAATCTAGGAAACTAAAACTGCAATATCTTTCCACCCAGGAAGAGAAAATAAAAACCATAAATTGGGAATTTCATTATGACGAAAAGGGTATCCAAAAATGTAAAAACATATAAAAATTGAGAAACTTGAAATTTCACTATTTTTGGGTGATGCAAGATTGCCCTTACACCACTGGATGCTACTGCATCAGACACCCAAGGTAATTTGAGAAGTGACCCCATCACATCTCAGATGGCGGACGAAAACCCAGATGGTTGACCTCTGCCTTAGGCAACTAGGATGAATCTTCAACAGGCCTTCCTTTCCATTTCACCAGATATTCTTCATACTGCCTATTCTTAGTACTCCTTCCCACACAACTATCTAGGATTTCTTCAATCTCCTCCTTTTCTGAAGTAGGTGCTGGAATCCCAAATTGTTCCATCATTGGTACTTCCTCTACGCCACCTTCATGATACTCTGTCAAATCTGAAATGTTGAACACAGGGGAAATGTTGAATCCATTTGGCAACTCTACCTCATATGCATTCCATGAATCATGCCTCTTCGAAATTTTATAGGGACCGAACTTCTTCATCTTCAATTTGTTATATGTTCCCACTGGAAACCTTTCTTTCCTCAAGTGGACCATCACTTCACCACCAGTCTGAAACTCCTTATATTGCATATTGATCTTGTTAATATGTTCTCTTACCTTTTCATGTATATCTTTGATGTGTTCTGCAAAATCTTCAGCTTCAACACTTATTTTCTTCTCTTGGTCCATCTTCCTCAATTCTGGAGCTATTTTCGGGCTACCTCCATACACAATCTAGAATGGTGATCTACTAGTGCTTATGTTGATAGAATTGTTGTAAGAAAATTCTGCCTGGGGTAAGATCAAGTCCTATCCCTTGGGTTTATCTCCTACCAAACATCTCAGTAGGTTACCTAGACTCCTATTAACAACCTTTGTCCGCCCATCTGTTTGTGGATGGTGCACGCAGAACTGAACTTCAATTCTATCTTCAGCTTCTTCCACAAGGTCCTCCAAAAGTACCCCACAAATTTGGTGTCACAATCTGAAACAATACTCTTTCGCAGACCATGTAGCCTCACCACCTCTTTGAAGAATAAGTCAGCAATGTGGAATGCATCATGAGTCTTCTGACATGGAATGAAATGTGTCATATTTGAAAACCTATCAACCACCACAAAGACTGAATCATTCCCTCATTATGTCCTTTGCAAACCAAGAACAAAGTCCATACTTATATCCTCCCATGGCCTCTCTGGTACATGTAAAGGCTGATATAAGCCTGTATTCTTATTCACTCCTTTAGACATTTGACATACCCTAAAGCTTTGTACAAAATTCTTCACATCATATAACAATTAAGGCCAATAATAATGCTCACTAATAATGGCAATGGTCTTATCCCAACCAAAATGTCCTGCCATTCCTCCACTATGCTTCTCCTTTATCAGGTTATCTCTCATAGAAATCCTCGGGATACACAATTGACTTCCCTTAAATAACATGCCATCCTGGATGATGAAATCCAACCACCTTGTCCTGTCCACTGTAACAGGTTCCTTGCAAGCTTTCCAAGCCGCTGTGAAATCAGGATCTTCTGCGTACAGTGTCTTAAGTTCATTGAACCCAACCACTTCAATATGTATCTTTGTCATCAATGTATGCCTCCTACTTAAGGCATATGCAACCTTATTTGACTTCCCACTCCTATGTTTCAAAATAAAGGTATAACTCTGCAAAAACTCTACCCATTTCATATGCCTCTGATTTAATTTTCCCCGACTATTTAGGTACTGTAAGGCCTGATGATCAGTATATAGAACAAATTCCTTCATGAACAAATAATGTCTCCATTTCTTTAATGCTTGAACTATTGTAAAAGAATCCTAATCATATACAGAATACTTTCTCTTGGCATCATTTAAATTTTCACTGAAATAGGCAATGGGCTTACTTTCTTGGCTCGACACTGCTCCAATGGCACAACCACTGGCATCACAATCCACCTAAAATACCTTGTTTAAATCTGGGAGGGCTAGAATAGGTTGATCTGTCACCTTCTACTTTAACAGTTCAAAACTTTTTGCTGCTTCACTGCTCCACTTAAATTCTTTTCTATCCCCTCTCATTGTTTCAGTTAGGGGTCCACAAATACTACTGAAGTTTCTAATGAACTTTCTATAAAAACTAGCCAAACCATGGAAAGATGTCACCTCGGTAGTAGTTGTTGGGGTAGGCCATTCCAGAATAGCCTTCACCTTCTTTGGGTCCATCTTGAGACCTTCTGTTGAGACAAAAAACCAAGAGTACACTAACTCTCTCTTCACAAAATTACACTTCTTCAGATTAATCAATAATTTTTCTTCTTTTAACTTCTCAAAGGTTTTCTTAATATGCATCAGATGCTCATCCAATGTCTTACTAAAAATCAAAATATCATCTAAATACACAATAACAAAACTTCCCAAAAAAAAATTTAGTACCTCGTTCATGAGCCGCATGAATGTGCTCGGTGCATTGGTTAGCCCAAAAGGCATGACTAACCACTCATTCATGCCCTCTTTGGTCTTGAAAGCAGTCTTCCATTCATCCCCTTCTCGAATCTGGATCTGGTGATATCCACTCTTCAGATCAATCTTTGTGAAGTACTAAGCTCCACTCAAATAGTCCATCAGGTCATCCATCCTTGGCAGGGGAAATCTATACTGGATTGTTATCTTGTTTATGGCTTGGAAATCTATACACATCCTCCACTCCCCATCCTTCTTTGGTGCTAGTACTACAGGTACTGCACATGGACTCAAACTCTCTCGTATCAAACCCTTTCTCAACAACTCTTGAACTTGTCTGTTCAACTCCTCATTTTTTGCTGGAGTCATTCTATGAGCTGCCATATTTGGAAAAATGGCTCCAAGAATCAAGTCAATATGATGACTGATCTTCCTTATTGGTGGTAAACCCTCAGGTACATTATCAGAAACAATATTCTGAAACTCATCCAACATCCCAAAAAATTCTTCTGGAACCTTCTCACTATCATCCTTACTCAATATAGGAATCAATGCATAACACATGCTCATGCTTCATACCTTCTAAAAAATTTCTTCCATCTACATAACAAATTCTAACACTACTGCATACCTTTTCTTCGGTCTTCTTCAAGGGTTTCAACTTGTGATGAACCCCATCCTTTGTCAAGGAATAAATTTTTGCATGGCCATCATGTATAGCTCATCTATCGAACTGCCATGGCCTCCCCAACAACATGTGACATGCATCCATGGGGATGATATCACAAAGTACCTCATCATGGTAGCTCCCAATCTTGAACATTACTAGGCACTGCTCATTGACCAAAACTTTGTGGTCTTTCTGCAACCAGGCAATCCGATACGGATGCGGGTGTCTTTCTCTCTTCAGCTTCAACTTTGTGACCATCTCTTCTGACACCAGATTATCGGTGCTCCCACCGTCAATAATGACATCACAACATTTTCCTTCAAACTTGCACCTTGTGCAAAATAGATTCTTTCTCTGTTTTGGTTCCTTTTCCTCTATCACCAGGGCTCTCCTAATCACTAGGGCTTCTCCCCTTTTAGCATCATGTGAATGTTCAGATTGGGCCTCCTCATCTGCATGCGCAACCCTTCCATGACCTTCTGGCCTCTTGTCTTCCCTTCCTTGGTGTTGTGGACATTCATAGGCTCGATGCCTTTCTTCACCACACGGGAAGTAGGTTCCTTTGAAACCACCTCTTCTAGATCCATATCCATATCTCCCTCATCCTCTACCTCTTTGATCACCACTGTTTTGATCATGAGGGCGGTAGAAGTTTTCATTCTTTTGACTTCGACTGGTACACACATCTTCACTTTTATTTTCATCATCGTTTTGGCTTCCTGAAGGTCTTCCACTTTCCCTTCCACTTTGACCTCCTTGTCCTTTTTGCTTGCCATAAAATCTTTTGTTGAGCTTCTCTTCCACCTTTAGAGCAAACTGATACACATCCTCAATGGTGGTCATTCAGACTAGGCTTAACTCCTCCTGAATGATCAGTCGTAACCCATTAAGATATCAGGCTACCTTCTCCTTATTGGCCTCTGTGTGGCCAGTTTTGATGATTATCTTGTGAAATTTCTTAGTATATTCTTTCACAAATCTACTTCCTTGCTTCAACCCTTGTAATTTCTTCAATAGATCTAACTCGTAGTCTATTGGTATGAACTGCTTCTTCAGTTTCTCTACCATGCGATCCCATCTAGTGATATTTTCTTTTCCTCTTTGATTTCTTTCCAACTGATCCTCTTTCCACCAAATAATGGCATGGCCCTTCTGCTTCATTTTCACAAACTTAACCCGATCTGGGTCCTCTATTTCCTCATACTCAAAATATTCTTCTAGCTAATTAATCCAGTCGATCAACTCTTCCGGGTTCAGACTTCCAGAATAACTGGGGACTTCTGCTCTAGGTCTTTTCCCAATCTTTGAAAGGGCCCTTATTAGCCGCATTTGGTCTTAATCAATTACTTCTTCTTCCTCTTCTACATCTCCTTCATCCTCACTTTCCTCCCTCGGGTTTAACCCTCTTCTCAACTGCTCTTGTAATGCATCAATCTGTCTCTGGAGGGCTGCCAGTGCATCTCTTCCACCAGCATTTTTTCCGCCTCGACCACCTCTAGTACCACCATGCCTACCAAGCATCAATCTTGGAGGCATCTTCTTTGACCTTGACCCACAACCATGGTTCTGGTGCGAACTGTCTCACGATCGGCGATCTATCCACATGCTCAAGAAAACCTGCTCTGATACCACTTGATGAGGACACAACCCGAGACTTAAAAAATAACCCACAATCAAGAGAATAATTTTATTATTTAGAAAATGGAACTTCTTATATGTAGAGGATCTCAAATCTGCAAATTCTACAACACATGCAAGTTACAGAAAGCTACAGAATCACCCTTTCACCATATGTGAGCTTGTCCCCAAAAAGTTACCAAAAAATTAGAAACTCGCCCATAAATAGAGCTCATTTTTAGTTTGGAGGCAAAAGCATATTCAAATTTTGAGTTTAGGCAATTTTGTGCTAAAAAATTACAACTTGAAGTTCAAATTTCAAAAGAACATTACAATTGTATCTTTTAGAAAGTGCACCAACTTCCCGGGGCCATAACTTTTGATCTAGGACTCCGATTCGGGAACCGTTTGAACTGTTGAAAAGTTCTCGAAGTCAAGAATGTGCTCAAAATACACTACGCCAAGTTTGGAAAGTTTCTAGGCTGATTCAGGAACTCTAAGTGCCTCAAATCTAACTCAGAAGATTTTTAGGTGCAAATCTGGGAAACTAAAACTGCAATATCCTTCCACCCAAGAATAGAAAATAAGAACCATAAATTGGGAATTTCATTATGACGAAAAGGGTATCCAAAAATGTAAAAATATCTAAAAACAAAGAAACTTGAAATTTCACTATTTTTAGGTGATGCAAGATTGCCCTTACACCACTAGATGCTCTTGCATCAGACACCCAGGATAATTTAAGAAGTGACCCCGTCATGTCTCAGATGGTGGAGGAAATCCCAAATGGTCGACCTCTACCTTAGGCAATCAGGATGAATCTTCAATAGGCCTTCCATTCCATTTCACTAGATATTTTGTATACTGCCTATTCCTAGTACTCCTTCCCACACGACTATCCAGGATTTCTTTAATTTCCTCCTTTTTTGAAGTAGGTGCTAGAATCCCACATTGTTCCATCATTGGTACTTCCTCTGCACCACCTTCATGATACTCTGTCAAATCTGAAATGTTGAACACAGGGGAAATGTTGAATCCATCTGGCAACTCTACCTCATATGCATTCCCTGAATCATGCCTCTTCAAAATTTTACAGGACCAAACTTCTTCATCTTCAATTTGTTATATATTCCCATTGGAAACCTTTCTTTCCTCAAGTGGACCATCACTTCATCACCAATCTGAAACTCCTTATACCTCCTCTTCTGATTTTCCTTAGCCTTATACTGCATATTCATCTTGTTAATATATTTTCTTACCTTTTCATGTATATCCTTGATGTGTTATGCAAAATCTTCAGCTTTAGCACTTATTTTCTTCTCTTGGTCCATCTTCCTCAATTCTAGAGCTATTCTGGGGCTACCTCCATACACAATCTGGAATGGTGATCTACCAGTGCTTCTGTTGAAAGAATTGTTGTAAAAAAATTCTGCCTAGGGTAAGATCAATTCCCATCCTTTGGGTTTATCTCCTACCAAACATCTCAGTAGGTTACCTAGACTCCTGTTAACAACCTCTGTCTGCCCATCTATTTGTGGATGGTGTGTAGAACTGAACTTCAACTCTGTCTTCAACTTCTTCCAAAAGGTCCTCTAAAAGTACCCCACAAATTTGGTGTCACGATCTGAAACAATACTCTTTGGCAGACCATGTAGCCTTACCACCTCTTTGAAGAATAAGTCAGCAATGTGGACTGCATCATGGGTCTTCTGACATGGAATGAAATGTGCCATCTTTGAAAACCTATCAACCACCACAAAGACTAAATCATTCCCTCGTTGTGTCTTTGGCAAACCAAGAACAAAGTCAATAGTTATATCCTCCCATTGCCTCTCTGGTACAAGTAAGGGCTGATATAAGCCTATATTCTGACTCACTCCTTTAGCCATTTGACATACCCTACAACTTTGTACAAAATTCTTCACATCCTGTGACAACTGAGGCCAATAATAATGCACACTGATAATGGCAATGGTCTTATCATGACCAAAATGTCTTGCCATTCCTCCACTATGCTTCTCCTTTATCAGGTTCTCTCTCATGGAACTCCTCGAGATACACAATTGACTTCCCTTAAATAACATGCCATCCTAGATTATGAAATCCAGCCACCTTGTCTTGTCCACTAGAACAGGTTCCTTGCAAGCTTTCCAAGGCATTGTAAAATCAGGATCTTCTGCATATAGTGTCTTAAGTTCATTGAACCCAACCACTTCAATCTGCATCTTTGTCATCAATGTATACCTCCTACTTAAGGCATCTACAACCCTATTTGACTTCCCACTCCTATGTTTCAAAACAAAGGTATAACTTTACAAAAACTCTACCCATTTCATATGCCTCTGATATAATTTTCCCTGACTATTTAGGTACTGCAAGGCCTAATGATCAGTATATAGAACAAATTCCTTTGGCAACAAATAATGTCTCCATTTCTTTAATGCTTGAACTATTGCATAAAATTCCTAATCATATACAGAATACTTTCTCATGGCATCATTTAACTTTTCACTGAAATAGGCAATGGGCTTACCTTCTTGGCTCAACACTGCTCCAATGGCACAACCACTGGCATCATAATCCACCTAAAAATCCTTGTTGAAATCTGGGAGGGATAGAATAGGTTGCTCTGTCACCTTCTGCTTTAACAGTTCAAAACCTTTTGTTGCTCCACTACTCCACTTGAATTCTTTTCTATCCCCTCTCATTGTTTCAGTTAGGGGTCCACAAATACTACTGAAGTTTCTCATAAATTTTTTATAAAAACTAGCCAAACTATGGAAAGATGTCACCTTGGTAGCAATTCTTGCGGTAGGCCATTCCAGAATAGCCTTCACCTTTTGCTGAGACAACAAACCCCAAGTACACTAACTCCCTCTTCACAAAATTGCACTTCTTTAGATTAAACAACAATTTGTCTTCTCTTAACTTCTCAAAGGCTCTCTGAATATGCATCAGATGCTCATCCAATGTCTTACTGAAAATCAAAATATCATCTAAATACATAATAACAAAACTTCCCAGAAATTTTTTTAGTACCTCGTTCATGAGCCGCATGAATGTGCTTGGTGCATTGGTTAGCCCAAAAAGCATGACTAACCACTCTTACAAGCCCTCTTTGGTCTTGAAGCCAGTCTTCCATTCATCCCCTTCTCGTATCCAGATCTGGTGATATCCACTCTTCAAATCAATCTTTGTGAAGTACTGAGCTCCACTCAAACAATCCATCAGGTCATCCATCCTTAGGAGGGGAAATCTATACTTGATTGTTATCTTGTTTATGGCTCTAGAATCTGTACACATCCTCCACTCCCCATCCTTCTTTGGTGCTAGTATTGCAGGTACTGCACATGGACTCAAACTCTCCCATATCAAACCCTTTCTCAACAACTCTTGAACTTGTCTATTAAACTCCTCATTTTTTGCTGGAGTCATTCTATGAGTTGCTTTATTTGGAAAACTGGCTCTAGGAATCAAGATAATCTGATGACTGATCTTCCTTATTGGTGGTAAACCCTCAGGTACATTATGAGAAACAATATCCTGAAACTCATCCAACATCCCAAAAACTTCTTTTGGAACCTTCTCACTATCCTCCTTACTCACTCTAGGAATCAATGCATAACACACACGCTTATGCTTCATACCTTCTAAAAATTTTCTTCCATCTACATCACAAATTCTAGCACTACTGCATACCTTTTCTTCGGTCTCCTTCAAGGGTTTCAACTTGTGACGAACCCCATCCTTCGTCAAAGAACAAGTGTTTGCATGGCCATCATGTATAGCTCATCTATCAAACTGTGACGGCCTCCCCAACAACATGTGACATGCATCCATGGGGATGATATCACAGAGTACCTCATCATGGTAGCTCCCGATTTTGAACTTTACTAGGCACTGCACATTGACCAAAACTTTGTGGTCTTTCTACAACCAGGCAATCCGATACGAATGCAGCTATCTTTCTCTCATCAGTTTCAACTTTGTGACCATCTCTTCTGACACCAAATTATCGGTGCTCCCACCATCAATAATGACATCACAACATTTTCCTTCACACTTGCACCTTGTGTTAAACAAATTCTTCCTCTGTTCTGGTTCCTTTTCCTCTGTCACCAGTGCTCTCCTTTTCACTAGGGCTTCTCCCCTTTCAGCATCATCTGAATGTTCAGATTGGGCCTCCTCATCTGCATGCGCAACCCTTCCATGACCTTCTGGCCTCTTGTCTACCCTTCCTTGGTGTTGTGGACATTCATAGGCTCGATGCCATTCTTCAACACACTGGAAGCACGTTCCTTTGAAACCACCTCTTCCAGATCCTTGTCCATATCTCCCTCGTCCTCTACCTCTTTGATCACCACTATTTTCATCATGAGGGTGGTAGAATTTGTCATTCTTTTGGCTTCTGCTGGTACTCACATCTTCACTTTTCTTTTCATCATCATTTCAGCTTTCTGAAGGTCTTCCACTTCCCCTTCCACTTTGACCTCCGCGTCCTTTTTGCTTGCCATCAAATCTTTTGTTCAACTTCTCTTCCACGTTCAGAGCAACCTAATACACATCCTCAATGGTGGTCATTCTGACATGGCTTAACTCTTCCTGAATACTTGGTCGTAACCCATTAAGATATCGGGCTACCTTCTCCGTATTGGCCTCTGTGTGGCCTATTCTGATGATTATCTTATGAAATTCCTAAGTATATTCTTTCACAGATCTGCTTCCTTGTTTCAACCCTTGCAATTTCTTCAACAAATCTAACTCGTAGTCTATTGGTATGAACTGCTTCTTTAGTTTCTCTACCATGCAATTCCATATGGTGATATTTCATTTTCCTTTTCGATTTCTTTCCAATTGGACCCATTTCCACCAAATACTAGCATGGCCCTTCAACTTCATTTTCACAAACTTAACCCGATCTGGGTCCTCTATTTTCTCATACTCAAAATATTCTTCTAGCTCATTGATCCAGTCGATCAACTCTTCTGGGCTCAGACTTTAGGAATAACTGGGGACTTCTGCTCTAGATATTTTCCCGATCTTCAAAATGGCCCTTATTAGCCGCATTTGGTCTTGATCAATTACTTCTTCCTCTTCTACATTTGAACCTTCTTCCTCTCCTTCATCCTCACTTTTCTTCCTCGGGTTTAACCCTCTTCTCAATTGCTCTTGTAACGCATCAATCTGTCTCTGGAGGGATGCCAGTGCATCTCTTCCACCAGCATTTCTGCCACCTCGACCACCTCTGACACCACCATTCCTACCAAGCATCACTCTTATAGGCATCTTCCTTGACCTCGACCCACAACCACGGTCCTGGTGTAAACTACCTCATGATCGGAGATCTATCCACATGCTCAAGAAAACCTGCTCTGATACCACTTGATGAGGATGCAACCCGAGACTTAGAAAATAACCCACAATGAACAGAATAATTTTATTATTCAGAAAATGGAGCTTCTTACATGCAGAGGATCTCAAATCCCCAAGTTCTACAATACATGCAAGTTGCAGAAAGCTACAGAATCACCCTTTCACCATATGCGAGCTTGTTCCCAAAAAGTTACCCAAAAATTAAAAACCCACCTATAAATAGAGTTTCTCTTTAGTTTGGAGTGAAAAAAATATTCAAATTTTGAGTTTAGGCAGTTTGGCGCCAAAAAATTACAACTTGAAGTTCAAATTTCAAAATAAAATTGCAATTGTATCTTCTAGAAAGTGCGCCAACTTCCTGGGGCCATAACTTTTGATCCGGGACTCCGATTTGCGAACCGTTTGAACCGTTGGAAAGGTCTCAAAGTCAAGAATGCACAAAAATTATGCTACACCAATTTTGGCAAGTTTCAGGGCTGATCTGGGAAATCTAAGTGCCTCAAATCCAACTTTAAATATTTTCAGGTGCAAATCCAGGAAACTAAAACTGCAATATCTTTCCACCCAAGAATAGAAAATAAAAACCGTAAATTGGGAATTCCATTATAACAAAAAGGGTATCCAAAAATATAAAAACATCTAAAAACAGAGAAACTTGAAATCTCACTATTTTTGGGTGATGCAAAATTGCCCTTACACCACTGGATGCTCCTGCATCAGACACCCAGGGTAATTTGAGAAGTGACCCCTTCATGTCTCAGATGGTGGAGGAAAACCCAAACAGTTGACCTCTGCCTTAGGCAACCAGGATGAATCTTCAATAGGCCTTCCTTTCTATTTCACCAGATATTCTTCATACTACCTATTCCTCATACTCCTTCCCACATGACTATCTAGGATTTCTTCAATATCCTCCTTTTTTGAAGTAAGTGCTGGAATCCCACATTCTTCCATCATTGGTACTTCCTCTACACCACCTTCATGATACTCTGTCAAATCTAAAATGTTGAACACAGGGGAAATGTTGAATCTATCTGGCAACTCTACCTCATATGCATTCCCTAAATCATGCCTCTTCAAAATTTTATAGAGACCGAACTTCTTCATCTTCAATTTGTTATATGTTCCCACTGGAAACCTTTCTTTCCTCAAGTGGACCATCACTTCATCACCAATTTGAAACTTCTTATACCTCCTCTTCTGATCTGCCTTAGCCTTATACTACATATTCATCTTGTTAATATTTTCTCTTACCTTCTCATGGATATCCTTGATGTGTTCTACAAAATCTTTAGATTCAACACTTATTTTCTTCTCTTGGTCCATCTTCCTCAATTCTGGAGCTGTTCTGGGGCTGCCTCCATACACAATCTGGAATAATGATCTACCAGTGCTTCTGTTGAAAGAATTGTTGTAAGGAAATTATGCCTGGGGTAAGATCAAGTCACATCCCTTGGGTTTATCTCCTACTAAACATCTCAGTAGGTTACCCAGACTCCTATTAACAACCTCTGTCTACCCATCTGTTTGTGGATGGTGTGCAAAACTGAACTTCAACTCTGTCTTCAGCTTCTTCTATAAGGTCCTCAAAAAGTATCCCACAAATTTGGTGTCACGATTTGAAACAATACTCTTTGGCAGACCATGTAGCCTCACCACCTCTTTGAAGAACAAATCAGCAATGTGGACTACATCATGGGTCTTTTGATATGGAATGAAATGTGCCATTTTTGAAAACCTATCAACCACCATAAAGACTAAATCATTCTCTCATTGTGTCCTTGGCAAACCAAGAACAAAGTCCATACTTATATCCTCCCATGGCCTCTCTGGTATAGGTAAGTTCAGATGTAAGCCTGTATTTTGACTCACTCTTTTAGCCATTTGACATACTTTGTAGCTTTGTACAAAATTCTTCACATCCTGTGACATTTAAGGCCAATAATAATGCTCACTGATAATGGCAATGGTGTTATCCCAACCAAAATTCCCTGCCTTTCCTCCACTATGCTTCTCCTTTATCAAGTTCTCTCTCATGGAACTCCTCGGGATACACAATTAACTTCCCTTAAATAACATGCCATCCTGGATTATGAAATCCAGCCACCTTATCGTGTCCACTGTAACAGGTTCCTTGCAAGCTCAAACCGGGCTTGTAACCGTGGATCTTTCTCGTATAAGCCCAAGTTCACGAACCTCCAACCACTTTAATCTGCATCTTTGTCACCACCATGCTCCTACTTAAGGTGACCAGAACCCTATTTCACTCTCCCAATTCTATGCTTCAAAACAAAGGTATAACTCTAAAACTCTACCCATTTCCATATGCCTTTGACGAATTTTCCTGACTATTTAGGTAATTTAAGGTGTGATGATCAAGATATAGAATCACCCTTTCCAAAGAACAAATAATTTTTTTCATTTCTTTTAATGATTGAACTATTGCATAAAAATTCCCCGGGATCATATAATGTAATACTTCTACCATTTAACTTTTCACCCAAATAGGAAAATGGGCTACCTTTCTGGCTCAACTCGCCTCCAATGGCACAAATCCACTGCACCAACCACTTGAAAACACCTTTGTTGAAATCGGGAGGGTTAGAACAGTTGTCACAATCTTCCTGCTTTCACAGTTCAAAATCTGGCCGCTCCACTATCTACCTTTGAATTCTTTTCTTATAGCCTCTCATTGTTTTAGGGGCCTACAACACACAGCTTCGGAATGAACTTTCTATAAAACTAACCAAACCATGGAGATCTCTACTCTCAGAGGCTTCTGGGTAGGCCATCTTATCAGCCTTCACCTTCTCCTCGTCCACTGAGACCTTCTGTTGAGACAACAAACCCCAAGTACACTAACTCCCTCTTTACAAAACTGCACTTCTTCAGATTAATCAACAATTTCTCTTCTCTTAACTTCTCAAAGGCTCATCGAATATGCATCAGATGCTCATCCAATGTCTTACTAAAAATCAAAATATCACCTAAATACACAATAAAACTTCCTAGAAATTTTTAGTAATTGCTCATGAGCCGTGATGAACGTGTTTCAATGCATTGGTATTACCAAAAGGTGCCGACCACCACTCAGCACAGCCTCAAGTCTTAGCAGTAGTCTTTCCATTCATCTCCTTCTCGGTCCGTGACTGGCATATTCACTTCTTCATACTTTTGTAAGCACAAGCTCCACTTAAATAGTCTATCAGCTTCATCTTATCCTTGGGTCAAGGTCAAAGGGCAAAAAAAGCATGCCTCTCCATACTTGATTGCTTATCTTGTTTTGCGGCTCCAAACCCGGTACACATCCTCCACTCCCCATCCCTTCTTTGGTGCTAGTATTGCGTGTACTTGCCATGGAATCGTGACCCTTTCTCAACAACTCTTGAACTTGTCTGTTAAACTCCTCATTTTCTATTGGAGTCATTCTATGAGCTACCTTATTTGGAAAATTGGCTCCAAGAATCAAGTCAATCTGATGACTGATCTTTCTTATTGGTGGTAAATCCTCAGGTACATTATTAGAAACAATATCCTGAAGCTCATCCAACATCCCAGAAACTTCTTCTAGAACCTTCTCACTATCATCCTTACTCACTCTAGAATCAATGCATAACACACACGCTCAAGCTTCATACCTTCTAAAATTTTCCATCTACATAACAAATTCTAGCACTACCGTATACCTTTTCTTCTGGCCTCCTTCAAGTGTACCAACCTTGCATCTAACCCTATCCTTTTGGTTTGGCGAATAAGTGTTTGCATGGCCATTATATATAGCTCGTCATCGAACTGCCATGGCCTCCCTCTCTTTAACAACATGGATATGCATCCATGGGGATGATATCACAAAGTACCTATCATGGTAGCTCCCGATCTTGAAACTTCTTATTGTGCACGCCCATTGACCAAAAACCCGTGGTCTTTCAACAACCAGCAACCTGGATATGGATGCGGGTGTCTTTCCCTCTTCAGCTTCAACTTTGTGACCATCTCTTCTGACACCAGATTATCGGTGCTCCCACCGTCAATAATGACATCACAACATTTTCCTTCACACTTGCACCTTGTGCGAAACAGATTCTTCCTCTGTTCTGGTTCATTTTCTTCTGTCACTAGGGCTCTCCTAATCACTAGGGCTTCTCCCCTTTCAGCATCATCTGAATGTTCAGATTAGGCCTCATCATCTGCATGCGCAACCCTTCCATGACCTTCTGGCCTCTTGTCTGCCCTTCCTTGGTGTTGTGGACATTCATAGGCTCGATGCCTTTCTTCACCACACTAGAAGCACGTTCCTTTGAAACCACCTCTTCTAGATCGTTTTCCATATCTCCCTCGTCCTCTACCTCTTTGATCACTAGTTTTTTGATCACGAGGGAGGTAGAAGTTGTCATTCTTTTGGCTTCGGCTAGTACCCACATCTTCACTTTTCTTTTCATCATCGTTTCGGCTTCCTGAAGGTCTTCCACTTCCCCTTCCACTTTGACCTCCTCATCATTTTTTCTTGCCATCAAATCTTTTGTTCAACTTCGCTTCCACCTTCGAAGCAAACTAATACACATCCTCAATGGTGGTCATTCTGACTAGGCTTAACTCCTCTTGAATGCTTAGTCATAACCCATTAAGATATCAGGCTACCTTCTCCTTATTAGCCTCTGTGTGGCCCATTCTAATGATTATCTTGTGAAATTTCTCAGTATATTGTTTCACAGATATGCTTCCTTGCTTGAACCCTTGCAATTTCTTCAACAGATCTAACTCGTAGTCTATTTGTATGAACTGCTTCTTCAGTTTCTCTACCATGTGATCCCATCTGACGATATTTCCTTTTCTTTTTCGATTTCTTCCCAACTAGACCTTTTTCCACTAAATACTAGCATGGCCCTTCAGCTTCATTTTCACAAACTTAACCCGATCTAGGTCCTCTATTTCCTCATACTCAAAATATTCTTCTAGATCATTAATCCAGTTGATCAACTCTTCTGGGTTCAGACTTCCAGAATAACTGGGGACTTCTTCTCTAGGTCTTTTCCCAATTTTTGAAGTGGCCCTTATTAGCCGCATTTGGTCTTGATCAATTACTTCTTCTTCCTCTTCTACATTTGAACCTTCTTCCCCTCCCTCAGGTTTAACCCTCTTCTCAACTGCTCTTGTAACACATCAATCTGTCTCTGGAGGGCTGCTAGTGCATCTCTTCCACCAGCATTTCTACTACCTCGACCACCTCTGGCACTACCATGCCTACTAGGCATCACTCTTGGAGGCATCTTCCTTGACCTCGACCCACAACCACGGTCCTGGTGCGAACTGCCTCACAATCGGTGATCTGTCCACACGCTCAAAAAAACCTGCTCTGATACCACTTGATGAGGACGCAACCCGAGACTTAGAAAAAACCCACAATCAAAAGAATAATTTTATTATTTAGAAAATGGAGCTTCTTACATGGAGAGGATCTTAAATCCCCAAGTTCTACAACACATGCAAGTTACAGAAAGCTATAGAATCACCCTTTCACCATATGCTAGCTTTTCTCCAAAAAGTTACCCAAAAATTAGAAACCCACCCATAAATAGAGCTCCTCTTTAGTTTGGAGCCAAAACAACATTCACATTTTGAGTTTAGGCAGTTTCGCGCTGAAAAATTACAACTTGAAGTTCAAATTTCAAAAGAACATTGCAATTGTATCTTCTAGAAAGTGCGCCAACTTCCCAGGGCCATAACTTTTGATTCGGGACTCCGATTCGCGAACCGTTTGAACTGTTGGAAAGGTCTCGAAGTCAAGAATGTGCTTATAATTTTCTACACCAATTTTGGCAAGTTTCAAGGCCGATCTGGGAACTCTAAGTGCCTCAAATCTAACTTGAAAGATTTTTAGGTGCAAATATGGGAAACTAAAACTGTAATATCTTTCCACCCAAAAATAGAAAATATAAACCGTAAAGTGGGAATTTCATTATGATGAAAAGGGTATCCAAAAAAGTAAAAACATCTAAAAATCAAGAAACTTGAAATTTCACTATTTTTGGGTGATGTAAAATTGCCCTTACACCACTGGATGCTCCTGCATCATAGGTCAATCCTTTAGGAGTCCATCACAATAAATTGACATCTCATCATGTATATCATCATTTATAAAATTAGTCAACTCATTAGTCGAACTACGTGGTATCTGTGTGTATAATGTAGGAAATACTAATCTGTTGATCAGTCCCCAAGGCCCCTAGGATAGGTCTTTAGGTTAGTCTCTCGGTCAAAATCTTAGAAAACCCCAAAAACATTGGAAAAATAAAAAAATTAAAACATTTGCAAAATCTCAAAAATACCAAAAATAGCCTCAAAACATGTCAAAAAGATCAAAAACATCCAAATATTTGAAAAAATCCATCCATCTCATCTCACTTTCACTCGCAATAACATCATTCATAATAAACGATCGTCATCCTCAATCTTTGGTAAGATAATTAGAAACAAGCCTAGCGGGTCAAAAGTGAAAACTCAAAATATCAAGTCTTAGGTCTAAGTCAATACATAAACAAGTTGGTCAACTCTTTGTGTTGATAACTCATCATCCAATTGATCCCATATCAATCATTTGAAAGATTGCTTTGGATAAATGAAATGATGTGCTGCCATCCACTAACATGTCCTAGGATGAATCCTTCCTACAATGGGCATTACCTTTTGGCAATAATTTTTGGTTCGTATCCTTAAAAACACATGCTCTTTTGGTTAGTGGTATTGAGGAACATCAGCTTGTTTGTTTACTTTATCTTTATCTTTTGACTTATCTTATTGTGCTCATTCCAAGGACTTTTCGATGATATCTGAACAAGAGGATTTAGAGAAATAGGAATGGGGAAACAATCATTATCTTTTGTCTGTTGTGCTTGTTGGATGTTCTTGTAATATAACTTGGTGAATACTTGCTTTGTTAGGTATGTATGGAGGAGGTTTTGGGCAGCTTGTTGACTATTACATTGACAGGTTATACCTTTCCGTGTTTTGGTCTGAGGTGTTTGAAACTTCTAAAGTGCATCCTAGCAAGGTTTTTGTATGTCAGGTGTGAACAAGGATACTCCTATTTATTTGTCAAGTCAAAAGTCCATCACACTAGGTACAACGCCATCCTGGTTTTCTATACCTTGATGCATCATACCATGTGTGTTATCAAACATAAGGAAATTGGCCCTTTGAAAATCCCAACTCCTTAGAAAGTAATCATCATCATTTGCATTTTCATCATCTTGTGTCTTGTTGAAATGACTTCCTCTCTTTCAGTCCTTCTTTCTCATCGCACTAACAAGGTACTATGATAGTTGATCATCATCATCGTCATCGTCATCATCGATCTTGCATCCACAAATCATTAGCATATTGCATAAACATGTCATATAGGAAACACATGCATTGCATCTCCAAAATCATATAAACATGGTATTATAAGAATTTTCCATAAAATTAGCATATCCCTTTCTCATTAATTAGCATAAATCATTGCATAACATTCATTTGCATAAACATTACCACCTATTGCATAATCATACATAATAGGTACATAAGCATTATAGATAATTCATTGCATACATACTTGCATAAAAGTCATCTCACACATTATGTTCATTTTGCATAAAACATCATCATACCACTTTGCATTAACATATCATTGCATCACATACATTACATTATCATTTAATATGTTTAGGATAATAATATTTGTTATTCTAAGCATCTTAAAACCATCTCATTTGCATCTTATCATATAAAACACGACCATTTCATTTACATTGCATTATAACATCCACTAATCATCCATATCATCTCATAAATAAAATCGCAATCATTTTAGCATTTCATTGCATAAATAGAAACATAAAAAATCATTACATGAAAAGCACACATCCATCCATAATCATTTCATATATAAGCAAGATTTATATCATTTCGCGCATACAATATAGATCATTTTCATATCATTTTGCATATTGCATATTACATATCATATCATTTCACATCATTACACATCACATAAATAAATCTGCATATCATAAGTTGACATAATATAGAACTATTAGTCATAATCATAATGCATACATCATCAAAAATAAATATAACATAACATCATTGCATAGCATATAGAAATAGAATCATCCATACATGCATAAATAAATGACATCACATCACATCATTTCAAAAGCATCGGCTCATATATATATCATCATTGGATAACTGTCATAGTACAAAATAATCAGATCACTGTACATGTATGTCAATCAGTACAAAAAGGCCCATCAGGCTATCAAAAAGGAGCCCTACGACACAAAAAGTATCATCTCGATCAAGGTCTATCCCCTGTATGTTGCCCTCACCTCTGTCACCATGACCCTCTGTTGGTTTGTGGCTGGTCTGCTGAGAGTACTTTGGGACTCATGCTACTCTGGGTACAACCTCATGATAATGCATCTGGTAATACTTGGCCTCTCAGACGACATCCTTGTAGGACCGAACGAACATTGTACTCTAAGAGGAGGTTGCCATGCTCTCCAACTGCTATCTCTAGCCTAGCTTTGTGGCTGCCTATAACTCTGAAGCATGTCTCTTTTATATAGCTTGATCCCTCTCGGCCCTCAGCTGATCTCTCTCAGTCCTAACCTAATCCCTCTTGGCTGTCACGGTTTGGACCTGAGCCTGCAACTGCACAATCAATGCATCTCGGGGATCCACCTGCCCTGCTAGCTACACTACTGGCTATGCTCGTGGAGGTTGTACATGAGGTTGATCCTCAACCCATGGTGGTACACCTAGTGGAACCTACTCTTGATCCTCCATCTGTACATTTGGTTGAACTGGAGGCCCGACCAACTACTCCTGTCATGCACCATCCCTCCATCCTCATCCTCCCCCTCTACCTCCCACTCTTCACCGATGAGGGACTACTCCTAGAATTGTCAAATGAAGGTGAGGCTAGAACCAATCCCTGTATGCTTGTGTCATACTTGGATCTACAAGCCCCTGACCGTAGGCTCATGGCTGAACCACCAATTGTCTAAAACTATCTATGACCTCCGAGGTAGGAATGTATTGCCCCCATGAAACCTATGACATGGTGTGGGCAAGGACGGCCTCATGATTGTCATCAGGCTGATCATGGGGCTCACCAAACTAATGTTACATGCACCTGGGCAAATATCTCTCAATCATCGTGTGCTCTCACCCTTGCATGAAGCGGTCCTAGCGGGCAAAGAAAAGTTGAATTGCATCGCTGGCCCATTTGGGCCGACCAAGGTATGGTTGTCATGTGAATACCTGCATCTCGTTTTGGACCCTCCTCCAATAAGAAATCCTGTGATTTCCTATGTGTGTAAAGGACACACCACCTCTATAGTTCCATATGAGGGGATCACTTGGTATCATCAGAATTGTAATAATCTATGGCCAAAGGATAAAAATGTGTTCCCATGCCCATATGTGGAGGAGTGTCATGCCTTGATCTGTATAGGATCTAGACTAGATTGCAGTATTTAAATGATTAACTTTTACAATGCTTTTACAATGATTATTTCAAGTTAATTAAATCAAAATTAACTTATGGAAATAACAAAATGAAAGTAATAACAAGGTGATTATAACAGAAAGGAAGGAAATGAGAGAAAGAAAGAGAGAGAGAAGAAGAGAAGTGCAAACAGTTGATAACGGAGTTCGTCATGAAATGTGACTACATCTCCGAGTCCACTCCAATAGAGAGACCGATCCGATTAACTCCAAAATCAATTACAAAGCACCACAATAATTCTCCAAGAACTTCGGCAGCATAACAGTGTTCTGATGTGCAAGAATGACTCAAAGAATCTCCACAAGACCTCTCTTTCGATTATCTCCACAGCTTCAAGACTTTGTCACCTGAAAAAAACTTGATTGCCACTCTCACCTCAAGCCCCCTTTAAATACATAAAATTTTCTCAAATTGGTTACTAACCAATTGATTTACAAAATATTTTCCAAATCCACCTTATCTCTCCAAAATACATAAAAATCTTTTATAATCTCCCTTTATTTATATATACATCTCCATAAATTCATTTAAGCCTTTCAATTTAACATTATTCGGGCTTAGGAGATTTTAATTAGTTTTGATTTAATCCTTTAAAAGGATTATAGGTTTGTTTAAATTTCAAATTTGGAGGGGTTTGTTTAAATAATAAGGTATTCGGTTTTAAAATATACAAGAAAACCAAACCGAGCCATATATGTTTTGAAACCGTCGAATGGCCTACCGGCGGGTTTACTTTTTAAAGACCCGGCGGTTCCGGGTTCGAGCCTGGCAGTTGGCATTTTTAAAACCAAATTACAACGATATAACAACAAAACAAAGCCGTCTGCAACTATAGATAGGCATCAGTGGTATGCTCCAACGGCTCGGCGGAAATCTCGGAGGCGGGTGGTCGCGGTTTCAAATCCACGCAAGAACCTTTTGTTATACACAAAAACCGAACTATGTCTACCGCACCGTAGAACTCATTACAGATGCCACGTGCCGCACCAGGAGGGTGCCACATGGCGAGCACTCATTCGCCGAGAACACCAACGTGGATGCTGATCGTGTACTGACGTGGAATGTTGATTGGGCGCTGACAGTGTTGATGATTCGCATACGATGATGTGGATGTTGAGTGGACTGCTGACTGGATTTGCCGACTGAGCGTATGGAATGACACGTGTCACTCTGTCATTGGTCCGTACAATGCTGACGTGGAAGCCACATGTCACAATTTGGTTCGGCCACTTCACAGTCCGTACAGTACGGAATGCTGACGTCAGCATCCGTACGGTCCACCTCAATGTCAACTGCAAACTTTGACCGCTGATAACTCTTGCATACGATGTCGAATTTCAACGAAACGAACACCGTCAGAATCATCTCGACGAGCTCTTCGCGATGATTCTAGTTTCATTGATTTTTGATGACACCATTTTTTTCGCTTCCTAGATGCCCTCTGATTCCAGTTTGACCAAAGGTTTGACTGGCTATAACTCATGCAAACAGACTCCTTTTCGCTCTATTCGAGTTGTGTTGGAACCAAGATGCTAAGCTCTTTCTGATGGTGTAGATTTTGGAGAAAAATGAGACACTTCAATTTTCACTAAAAAATGTCCACCGGATCAGGACTCCGAATGCTCTGTCGTCGAGGTAGACGTACTCGTGGAGATCCCTATATAAAGATGCAAGAAGAACTGACCCCCAAGAAAAATAGACTAGTTTGTCGAGAACCATGTGCTCCTAGTAGAGTCCCCAACTAGGACTGAAGTACCACCCTCATCGATCTGGGGCAACAAGACCCAAAATAATGGTCGCAACCACCAAGAAAAAGGGAGGTGCCAGGGCCCTGTGTCGCTCGAGCTCAATTTTCCCCTCGCAAATAATGATGTCCTCCATGGCTAGGACTCTATGGTAAGTATTCTGCCCCTCATCCATATCAAAAATGACCTACCAACCATGAATCGACAATCGCAAAATGGGACAAATGTCCTCCAAGGTGACGGTGGGAAGGTGGAACAAGGAAGTCTCGTTGTGCCATCTCTCGGCAAGAGCTAACAACATCCCTAGGTGGGTGTGAATGGGCACTATGTGGGCGATATACCATAGCCCCATGTCTCAACGATGATCCTGATCTCTGTCACACAGGTCCTGGAAATAATCGAATAGATCCTGTGACCTGTGCTTTCAGGAGTAGAGCTCCTGCGCCGCATCCTACATTAGGAAGGGTCATCATGTTAAAATTTTTGAAAAATTCTTCACCTGGCATCTAAGAAACCACTCCAACATCACAATTTGTGAAGGCGTCGCAGTTTAATTTTTAATCAAATTCCAACGTTAGGGAACAAAAGGCTAAAAGTGCACCACCGTGGTGCAGTTTCCTTCCTAGTGACACACTTTGAAAAGATACAGGACTGCCGCGTTGCAATTTGGAAATCACTCCACCGACCACGAGCTTAGCATCTAAGTTTGGATTTTATTTTGAAACTCCAAACTCCACCATCATGGCACAATTTGACATCGAGCAGTGCAATTTGATTTCTAAGAGACACTATATAGCACCACTGCAAAATGACTAACTTTCAAAGCATTAAATGAACACTAAAAATAAAAAATAGAGCTCAAGTAAGGATCACTTACCAGTGCCCCAATGCCAGGTGGCCACTAGTACATTTGGACTTGTTCAGAGATGTGCATCAGAAGCTATCATTGGCCCATATCGTCAGAAGGTCAAAGCTCAAATCTCAGAATTGCTAGATGGCTGTGTGTGAAAAGGAATTAAAAGTGACCCCTTGGGCCCCTTTTAAGCTTGAAAATTATGGTTTTTTCACCCTAATTGGCTATCCTGCTAGGGTTTTGGACCCTCAAACCTTTTTTGTCTAGTTGAGGCCTGTTTTGCATCTTTTTATTGCATTTGGACATGTTTTTGGCCTCTTGGAGCCTTTTTTGGACTTGTCGGGCACCTTGTTCTGTTTTTCGCGAGATCACCCAAAAATTGAAATTTTCGTCCAATATCTCAAGGGGGAAATATATTGGCATGTTTTCTCTCGCCAGACAGCAATGGGGTAAGATTTTAAATAATGGAAAATTTTGGCTTTGATCAAGATCATTTATTCTTTGAACCAACACAACAAGTGCATTGCTTCAAAGAGGGGCAAAATGTAAACATGTAAAATGTACTGATTGACATTGTGCATATGATCCTGACTACTAACATCGCTTTGTCCTGAATCATCCCTTAGTCTAACCATTTAATAAAATCTCCTTATCTAATTAAATTCATCAATATTCCTCTCTTAATTAAATAAACTAGTTATCTAATTAAGTCACCTCTTCTCAATAATTAAATTAATCATTTTGATCTAATTATCTCCATTCAATTAAATAGTCAATTTTATTTAACTAAATCTCTAAAGTATCTCTATTAAATTAAAACCTTATTTAGTTTAATCTAACATCATCTCTTTTAATTAAATAAATCAAAATCTTTCTTTAATTGGTCTCTTATCACATTCTTCTCCTATTTGATTTAAATAAATCCATAAATTTAAGTCAAATAGGTCACATCATCAAATCCCCTTCATTAAATTAATTAACCTTGATTAATTTAAACTCTTATCATGTCCCATATTCTAGCATTTACCACTTGCACATGAAAATACATTTAATTTATTTATTAAATGTCTATTTTCCTCAACAAGGCATCCTTTTGGAATATTCTCCAAGTTTGAATTCAAAATTCCAAGTTGACATGTACATCCAACAAGGCATTTACTCCATCTTACATGTCCTTTGCCTTGAGCCAAGTGGCATTCAATGCTTTCTTTCTTCCCTCTTGCAAGTCATTTCAACAAAATTTAAAATTCAAAAATAGGCATTTATTGGCACAATCCTCAAAACTCGCACATCCTCCATCCACTCATAGGTTGACAAGTGGCATCTTGCCATTGGTTGAATGTTAGTCCCACATTGCTAAATTTTGGGCATTCATCCTTCAATCTCATCTATAAATGAAGAGCTCATCTCCTCATTTGATCATCTACAAATTATGCAAAGTTACCATGCTCAAATATCTATCAAATTTCATCCATCACCATTGAGTTCTTAGCTAGGTTATGCAGGTTTTTAGCTTAGAGCACTCAATCTTCATCAACAAAGTGGATCACTCATCAACACTCATCAACATACATCAATCTTGCATCATAGGAGTTGGGAAAGGGCCAATTTTCACATCAAATTGGCACCAATTCCCCCATGGGATAATGAGTTTGCTAGCTTAATTAGGATTCAATCTCCTTTATTGTTATTTCATTGTGTTTTTCATTGTTTTTTCCTTATTTGAGTTATGTTAATGGATTTCATGGGGAATCCTTGTTCTTACTTGCATTTAACAATCTAATGTGTTTCTTCATGTTTTTTTGCAAGTATTAGGATTGGGGTTCACACACTATCATGGTGGATTGAATTCCTTAGTCACAAAATAAATGAAATACAACTAACATGTAGATCCTTGAGTGAAAACCACCTTGTGGCACTCTTTGATCCCAAAAAACTAAAAACAAAGGATGCATTTGATGGTGAAAACCTCTTTGAGGCGCCCAAGGATGAGGGATTCAATCTTCCCCTTAGTGCAATGCATCTAGATAAGTCAGTAGTGCTCGTAGAAAAGGCTACTCTAGTCAATGTTGGAACAAAGAAAGAACCTAAGATCACTTTTTATGTTGAATCCTTGTTAGATGAAGAACAAAAGAACCTTGCAACATTCCTCAAAGAGAGAAGAGCTAACTTTGCATGGTCACACATAGATATTCTAGGCCTTGATCTAGAAGTGGTTGTGCATCACTTAGTAGTTTATCCTGAAGCCAAACTAGTTAAGTAGAAATTGAGAAAGATGCACCCTCAAATAGCACTCTTGATTAAAATGGAACTACAAAAGCTTCTTGATGTGGGATTCATCCGACCGATCGATTATCCTAAGTGGGTTTCAAACTTGGTACTAGTCTCAAAACCCACAGGGGGCATCAAAATATGCATTGGTTTCAAATATTTAAACAAGGCATGTCTGAAGGATGACTTCCCTCTTCCCAACATTGATCTCATTGTGGATTTAACAGCTGGGCATGAAATGTTGTCATACATGGATGGTTTTTAGGATATAATCAAATCATAATCACCAAGGATGATAAAAAAAAACTACCTTCACTTGTCTATGGGGAACCTATTGCTAGAATGTACTACCATTTGGGTTAAATAATGCAGGGTGATCCCACAATAGTGGTTTACAATTTTTGGCCAAACTGGACACTGAAATTATTTTTTTAAACTAAATCTTCGCATTCCGGCACCTATAGCAGCTAAACCGTGAAGAATTTGAAGATGATGCAAACTAGAGTCTCATCACATTTTGTCTGTTGATTCTAAAAATATTTTTTTCAAAATTTTGGAATCGATTCTACTTCTTTTCCATCTCCCATTTTTTTTTTTTTAAAAACAACATTTTTAAAAGTGATGCACCAGTATAACACATAAATTTTTTCCATGAAGGAAAAAATTATAATTCTTTGACTAGATAAGGGTGATCCCATAATATTGGTTTACAATTTTTGGCCAAACTGGACTCAAATTATTATTTTTAACTAAATCTTCACATTCGAACACCTATAGCAGCTAAACCGTGAGGAATTTGAAGATGGTGCAAACTAGAGTCTCATCAAATTTTGTTTGTAGATTCTAAAAATATTTTTCAAAATTTTTGGAATCAAATTACACTTCTTTTTCCATCTCCCACGAAAATTGAATTTTTTCAAAACAACATTTTTAAAAAGTGACGCACCGTATAATGCATAACTTTTTTTCCATGAAGGATAAAATTATAATTCTTTCAAATTTAGATTTGTAACTCTGATATCTAGTGCTTCCACTTGGTTAGATAGCTTTTATTGAATATTTTTTCCTTAATCAAGTTTCAAAGTCAAACGAATTACAATTCGACACAACACTACCGTATAAGCATAATGTTTTTGTATATGTCAAAATTTAATTTAATTTTTTTGTTGGATCAAGGACTTCAATATCTGTGCACTCATATTTTTCAAAAAAAATTGATAATCTTCTATTTTTCCACGTGTGAAGAACAAAAAATTCATTTTCGATAAAAACCTATGTTTAATAAAACTTAAAACAAATACATAACAAAACCAAAACATATTAAAATTATATTCATTGGATAGCTTGTTATGAGGAATACCATAATCATTTGAAATAAATTTTAAATGAATTCATTTGATCCCCCAAAATATAAATCAAAAGTGATTTTTTATCAGCATTTTGATAGGTGTAAAGGAGACGCATTTATAGGTATGGTTTAAAACTAGCGAGGTTCTATCCAAGGGGGTTTGATCTATGGTGATTTGATCAAACCCTCTTCAATTGGAATCCTTAAAATGGAACTTTTTAAGGCTTAAATCATTATATTTTCTAAAAATATGTGATTTCAGCTAAAATTCGTTCCTCTTAGGAATTGTAAACCACTATTATGACAGCACCTATTTGTAACTCTGATATCTAGCACTTCCACTTGGTTAGATAGTTTTTTATTGAATATTTTTTCTTTAATCAAGTTTCAAAGTCAAACCAATTACAATTCAGACATAGCGCTACCGTATAACACATAATTTTTTTTGTATATATCAAAATTCATTTTTTTTTCTATTGGATCAAGGACTTCAATATCTGGTGCACTCATATTTTAAATTTTTTTTTTATAATCTACTATTTTTTCACATGTGCAGAACAGAGACCTTCATTTTTGATGAAAAACCTATGTTTAATAAAACTAAAATATCAAATACATAATAAAACCAAAACATATTAAAATTATATTCGTTGGATAACTTGTCCTAATGACTACCTGATTCCAGTTGGGTTTGTGAATATTCCTCCATTTTCATCCTCAAACCGAGCTTCAAAGTGCAACAATTCAAGTTTTTTTGTCTCAGGGGGGATGGGGAATAAAGGGGGTTCGAGCAAACCCCTAGGGGTTCGAGCGAACCACTAGGGGTTCGCTTAAACCAGGGTTCATTCGAACCCCCCTCCTATAAGGGGTTTTGATGGCTTTTTTGGTAGGAAAGTATTAAGAGGGTTCGACCGAACCCCTAATTGGTTAGGTTGAACCAATAGGTTCGTACGAACCCCTAATTGGTTCGGTTGAACCGATAGGTTCGTATGAACCCCTAAAATCAATTTTTTTTCCATGCATTCATTTTTATGAGTTTTCCTTCCTCACTTCAATTGTAAACCACTATTCTGGCTTCACCCTACAAGAGCTACCTATCAAAGAGAAATGACCCTTATCTTTCATGACATGATCCACAAAATAGTGGAAGATTATGTAGATGATATTTTGGAAAAATCAAAGAAGAGAAGTGAGCACATACAAGTCTTAGGACCTATCTTTGACAGACTTGAAGAATACAAGGTACGACTGAAGCCAAAATAGTGTGTGTTTGGGGTCACATTAGGGAAACTTCTTGGCTTTATTGTTTCACAAAGAGGGATAGAAATTGATCCAACAAAGGTAAAAGCCATCCTAGACATGGAACCACCACATAAATTGAAGTAGATGAGAGTATTACAAGGAAGGTTGCAGTCCATCAGAAGGTTCATAGCACAACTATTAGACAAAATCCACCCCTTTTCATATCTCCTCCATAAAGGGATAACTTACAAGTGGGATGAAAAATGTGATAAAGCCTTCTAGCAGATGAAGGATTACATACTAACACCTCCAGTACTCATGCCACCAATACCAAACAAGCCACTGATCCTGTACATCTCAACAACACCAACAACATTAGGAGCTACCTTAGCACAACATGATGAAAACAGAAAGAAAAGAGCCATATACTACATTAGTAGAAATTTAGTAGGCTTTGAGATGAACTATTCACCCATCGAGAAAGCATGCCTAGCAATATTTTTTACTTCACAAAAGTTCAAGCATTACATGTTATCACATCCAATCAACCTCATTGCAAAGATTGATCCATTGAAATATCTATTATCCAAAGCAACCCTCATAGAATGAATGGATAAATTGGTAATGATCTTGATAGAGTTTGACATAGCATATGTGGAGTGCAAGGTAATCAAAGGACAAGTGATCACAAACTAGCTAGCAGAAGCACTCATCTATGTTGAGAACCCTTTGATATCTGAGTTCCCTAATGAATCAGTGTTCCTTATTAATCTCACAGCTCAATGGAAAATGTACTTTGATGGATCATTCACTCAACATGGATTTGAATTAGGCATTCTTTTCATCACCCCTCAAGGTGATTGCATCACAAAGTCATATAGGATATCATTCCCATGTACCAATAACATTGTTGAATATGAAGCCTTGATCACAGGTCTCAAGATAGCAATTCAATGGAAGGTACAAGAGATGAAAGTCTATGGAGACTCATAGCTGGTTATCAATGAAGTCAATGACGACTATCAAACTAAAGATGACAAGTTCACTCCTTACAAGAAGATGGTGGAGAATCTTAAGGATCTTTTTATAGACATAAATTTTGAGCAGATTCCTCACATGAACAATAGAGTAGCAGACGCCATGTCAACAATTCGATCACTACTAGACATGTTGAACAACATCCTTTAATGTGAATTTTTGGTAGAACAACTTCTCATACCAACTTTTAAAATCCCATAATCTAAATTTGTGTGTGTCATTGTTGGTCTTGGATCCCCTTGGTACCATGACATCTTTATCTACCTTAACAAAGGAACCCTTCCATCCGATATCACCTCAAACCTTAAAAAGACCTTTGTCAAAAAGGAATCTTGATTCATGATCCAAAGTGATACCCTTTACCGTTGAAGCATCAAAGGGACATTACTACAAATGATGTCTTAACCAAGAGGAAGCCCTAATTGCTTTAACAGAAGTAGACAATGACATATGTGGGTCCCATTCTAGTGGTATGACTTTAGCCAAGAAAATTTTGATGATGGGATACTATTGGCCAACCATGGAAAAAGAATCTCATTAGTATGTGCGGAAATGCATCCAGTGTCAATAGCATGGGGATCTAATTCATGATCCAGCTCAAGAATTGCAACTAATGATCACACCATGGCCTCTTTTAGAATGGGGACTTGACCTCAGGAAAAATCACTCCAACCTCATCCAACGGCCATAAGCTCATCATAACCGCCATGAAGTAATTTATTAAGTGGGTTGAAGCCATTCCTATGACATATATAATGGGGAAGTAGATAGCCAAGCTTACCCTGAATTACCTCATCTATCGTTATGGTGTTCCACAAACCCTTATCTCAGATATAACAGAGCACCATTCAATAATTAGGATGTAAGAGAGTTGTGCCAAAAATTCAATATCCAAAACCAATTCTTTACCCCATACTATGACCAAGGCAATAGCCAAGCAAAAGCAACGAACAAAACTATGCTAAAAATCTTGAAAAAAATAGTCAATGAAGCTGGTTGTGACTCGCATCTGCAGCTAAATCTTGTTCTTTGGGCTTATCAAACCAGTATCTGCATGCCTGCATGTGCAACCCCTTTCTCCCTAGTCTATGGATCAGAAGCTAGCTTTCCTATCGAGGTTGAGCTCCCATCACTGTGAGTGTCACTGCAAAACCTAGTAACTAAGGAAGAGTATAGAGTGTCTCACCTGAATGAGCTGTAATTCCTAGATGAATCATTTGAAAGTGTACCATAACTGATTGAAATGGAGCTATAAAAAGAGAAACAAGAGTCGATCATTCCAAGTAGGCATTCTTGTCTTAAAGAAAAATTAGAAGAATCTTCTAGATCAAGACAGCAAGGGAAATTTTGAGCCTAAATAGTTGGGTCCCTTTGTCATCACAACAAGCTACAGATCAAGAGCATACCAACTATCAACCCCTGAAGGTGAACCCTTGCAGGAACCAACCAACAACTTGCATCTCAAAAAGTTTTATGCCTAGTCTCCAAGGGTATAAATCAAAAAATACAAAAAAAATCAAAAAATGATCAAAATAAAAAAAATGAGAAAAAGGATTAAGAAAGTAAGGAAAAAAATCATCCTCTAGTTTAAACTACTTCAATGGTGCTTTGGGCAAGTACCTTGGTGAAAACTTGGAAAACAAGCACCTTGGGGTTAGAGTTGCTCATAAATATAGATAAATTTAATGATAGTATATAAATGAATTGTCATCAATTGTAACACCCTGCCACGCAATCCTAGGGGAAGTTGCAATTAACTACTCAAATGTGCTAATTTTTTTTTTTAAGTACAATAACATGCAAGTTCACTAATTTATGCGGTGGATAACCATCAGGCCAAGCATCTGGGTGCAGTTCATCCTTTGAATTCAGGAGTTGATCCTCAGGGATTGAGGTATTGAGTTGGTTAGGGTCTAGTTGGTTCTAAGGGAGCTCTATCCCTTATATTTGTAGGCTTCCAGGAGTAAGCCTAACCCTTGGGGGGGAGGATGTAGCACCCCTCCATTTTGGCTCTTTTGATCGGCAGTGTTTTTCTTTGTTATGTTGTTTCTGTTTGTACTTTGACTTTGGTACTTTGTTACTATTTGATCACAAACTGTAAAGCGATGCGAATGTTATATTTTGATGTGATGGTATTTTATTTTGATGCTATATTTATGGCATGCTTTGGATTAGCTTAGCAAATATTGAATCAATGATGCTTTATGCTTTTGATTGTATTATTGATGTTAGATTCGTCAGTTAGTAATACTGTATTGGTGAAAGGGACGGGATTGTACCACTCACTTGCAAGCACCCTACGATTCTGAGATTTCCTCTTCACGGTGTGTTTGATCAACTATATATATATGCATATTCGATATACTCTTTGTTTGCAGGTTGATAGGTACAAGACATCAACTACACCTGATTTCACAGGTTTGAGCATGTCCACTGGCCAACGGTATTCAAATGGGAGATAGTAGCTAGGTTTTTTGTGCCAAGTCATCACCCTAGTCATAGTGTGTCATCAGGTTTTAGTCAGGTTAAGTTGCTTCTTTGTTGTTCATCTCTCCTTGTTTTCATTTAAATTGCAAGTGAAAAAGGTAGATAAATGGCTTTATGTATTTAAGTTGTTTATTAAATTTAACTGGTTATGATATTATAAATGTTATTTAATTTATTAATTAATAAAATGATCTAATATTGGATTTAATTTATTTTATTGATTAATTAAATTAATTGTGTTGAAGTGAATTAAGTTATCCATTTTGAGAATTAAGAGTGTTAAATGATTTTTTTGAAAGAAATAAAATTTTAAAATTTTAAATTCTTTTAAAAAGGAAATTTTAAAAAGTTTCAAATGCTTTTGAGAAAGAATTTATTAAAAATTTTAAATTTCTGTTGAATAGAAATTTTAGTTTGAAAAATTTTCAAAAAAGAAAAATATCTCTAAATTGCATAGTGGGAGTAATAACTATGGTGGATGGGATATTTTAGGTAAGTTGACTAAATTTGGGGAAGATTTTCATTTTTGGAAAAAAAATTGTTGTTAAAAGGAAAATGAGGGTATTCTTGTTTGGGTTATGCATTGTTGGATTTGGGTGAAGATTTTGGAAAAGCTTTGGAAGAATTGGAAATTGCAGCTCAACTTCAGTCTTCTTCTTCAAGTTTCCAACAGGTTCTTTCTTGTTTGTGTTTATTGTTTTGAAATTTAGGATCTTTAATATTGAAAACTTGTGCAAACAAATTTGAAAACTTGTTGCAAACATTTTTGAAAAAACCATGTTAAATCTTGCTTCAAAACTTTGAAACCCCTGTTTAGAAATGATGTTCTTCAAGAAAAAATTGCAATATGACTGTAAATGTTTCATTTCTAGAAT
The DNA here is from genome assembly GCA_007258455.2 of Sequoia sempervirens. Classification (NCBI taxonomy): domain Eukaryota; kingdom Viridiplantae; phylum Streptophyta; class Pinopsida; order Cupressales; family Cupressaceae; genus Sequoia; species Sequoia sempervirens. The sequence continues at coordinate 516,383,753 of VDFB02270651.1, forward strand.
TATTTGTTCAACTAATCTTATAATTTTAGTAAATTTGGATAAAATTGGTATATGTATATATATATATTGAAAAATACATATATATATATATATATACATGCATATAAATTTTGTATCTATAATTTTTATATATGTTTGTTTTGGAGAAATGGAAAAAAATACCTAGTTAAATAAATTCTAGGGGGATTTAAAAATCTACAGTCAGGGTTTTATATTTTCTAAAAAAATAAAAATAAAGAGTAGGGGGTTGTTGGGGGCTCACCCCCACTGCGCCCCCATGGGAGGCGTTGTGGAGGGAGCCATGCCCAGCGGCCCCCACAGCTGCCCACGGTGGAGGGAACAATTGTGTTAAACACAGTTGCCGCCCACTGTGGTGGGTTCAACTATGGTTAACACAACCGCACCCACAACCATGGGTTTGGTTGCGTTTAACACAACCGACCTCCCAAGTTCAGCACGTGCCCCAACATCCGTGTTTGACTTTTTTTTAATTTCATTTTTTTTAAGATTTAAATATATTTAAATATTTTGAATATTATATTATATAATATTAAAATATTATTATATATAAGTATTAAATAATTAAATATATATATATATAATATATATGCATAAGTATATATATATATATCATTTGAGGATATATATATGTATATTATTTTATATATACATATATAGTTGAGTTTTCAATTTTATTAAATGTATATATATACATTTAAATGTATTCTCATATTTAAATTGTTGATGTTTAAATGGCATGATATAAATATAATTGAGGAATTTAAAGTATTGTGTTCATAGTCAAATTATTGTTTTTATTTTAAAAAAATAATATATTTGATAGGAAAAATATTTGATTTAAATGTAATGTGTTAATAGCAAGATTAATGGATTTTAAAATGATTTATTTTGCAAAGGAGAAATAGTTATTTTAAAATGATATGGTTTAAATGGAAGAAATAAATGCTTAAAAGCAATTATGAAATTAAATATTTGGTTTGAATTTCATCTTTTGTCTGAAAGAGATGTTATTAAATCAGTTTTATTAAGGCAATAAATTACTGAATGTTGATGAAGGAAGTGGATTTAGGAAATCCAAATATAGATTTAATTCCTGTTTGATTGCCCTTCTTGAATGTTCACTTCTTCTATTTTCACTTTGGGGAAATTGATTAGAAGGGTTGTTAAGTCTTCTAGAAGGGGTTTAACTTTTTGGGGTTGTTGTATTATGCTAGTCAACCTTTGTATTGTCTTGTGTAATGCGTATAGATGTATCCTATCGTTTTACTTGGTTTTCATGAACAGGGATGGTTGGTGCCTTCTTGGGATTAGGAGTGGTTTATGTGGTTTGTGCCTCCTTTGGAAGGAGTGGATTATGTGTTGTGTTGCCTCCAAGTGTTTGGAGTGGGTTTCGTTATATGTTGCCTCCTTGGATTGGAGTGGTTGTCTTATCTATTTTACCTATTGAATTGTGATTTTGTACTATGTGTGTTGTCGATAGGAGAGTGGCTCTTTGTGGGGTTTTGGCACACAAAGAGGCACTAGAGTAACTCACTTAGGGTTTAAGTAAGTGATAACTTAAGAAGAAATAATGAAAAACTTTTAGACTAATTAAGATAATGAATTCCTCTCTCATGACTCATACGGCTTGAGATGAGATGAGAAGCACAATTTGTATGGGGGTCCGGTGGCTAGTAGAGGCAAGCCAGGGTAACCCCGAAGTGAGGGATTGGTAGCCTAGGAAGGTTGAGCTAGGGTAACTCATAGAAAATGATGTGTGACACTCTCTCTATGTCAACTAGAAGTCAATTTGTTGTACTGCGTAGAAGATCATTGTTCTCTAGAAGCATTGTAATAATTGTGTTAAGTAGTATTGTGCTTGTATTTGATTCAGTTCAGTTATGTATTAGCATATGTCTAGAGGTAGATAGTCTTGTATAGGAATTCATTGTTACTATCTCCTAGCACGGGGGGTGAGCCTTCGGGTATCACATGGTTGAGTGGAACATGCACCTTAATCTATTGGGTCATCTTCTTGTTCATGTGGATGATATTTCCAGTTGGAGAGCTTGTGGGATCCAATTTCATTTCATGCTTTATTTATTTTAGTGGATATTGTATTTTATTACCCCTCATTTGTTATCGAGGTGGAATTGTGTAATATGTAATCATGCTTATTGGATTTACCTCATTCGGGGAATGAGAGCTGTAATCGTATCGTAAATTATCGTTAATTGAAAACATGTGGTATCTCTTATGCTTTGATGTAATTTATCATGTATGGAATGTATGTGTATTTAATTTTTTAAGTAATTAAATGTTATGGTTTCAATTCATGTTTATTGTTTGGGTTTTAAGTAAACTCAGTCTCGTAACCTTACGGGTTGTTGGTAATTAGTGAACTTGCATGTTATTGTAATTAAACCAAAAAAAAATAGCATGTTTCAGTAGTTAATTGCAACTTCCCCTAGGGTTGTGTGGTGGGGCATTACATCAACCCCCTACTATATCAAACCATATCAAGAATGCACGAGAAGACAAAAGAAAAATAAAAAATTAGGTCAACATGGAAGGGGAGCCTAAATGACCCCAACAATTTACATTTTCCCCAATTGTTGAAAATCAATACACAAAACAAAGGAATAATGATGTAACAAATAGAGGAATTTTTATGACACAAAAACACTCCTGTACCCAAGCACCTATGAGCGTGAAAAGGGTCATTCAAGAACACATAACACAAGAATGAGAGAACACAAACATGCACACAATCTACTCTATAGATAAAGAAGAGGTGCCCCCTAGTTGTCATCAACCAATAGGTCATTGACCTACCAATCTAGATCATTATAAGGGGAAGGAAGATGACCTTGCAAGGGTAGAATATCAAGGGGGGGACCATCCAACCCTCTCACAATAAGATCCAAGGAAGGAGGTCCCTCGAGGTCTCCTCCACTCAATTCTTGTGGGGTGAAAGTTAGTGACTTCGTCAAAATCACTGAAAGGGCTAGGACCTCAGCGAAACAAATAAACATGAACTTCATGAGAGTGACATGTGTTAATTGAACAAGAAAGGGATGTGGCACTTGAGATTCACTACTAGGCTCACCGAGAGACTCTGGATGAGTGACAAACACCAGGGACGCTGGAACTTCCTCCATCACTAGGACGACACATGCTAATGTAGAACCACCCTCTAAAGAATGTGAACTCCTCTTTCAATCCCCATCACTAATAGGGTTTTCCTCCATCTTCTGCTTCATTAGAGGATGCAAGATGCCCATAGATGAGGTAGAAGGTGTAGAGGAGGAGAAAACCATGGCAGACACCACTGAACTATTCAATATGTCCACGAGCTTTGAAAATGGTGGGATATTTGGAGGGACATTAGAAGGGGTAACTCAACCTAAGGACCAATAAACACATGCACCCTCTTTAGGGTAGGAACATTTATGCTCGTAGTAGGAGTCCTAAGAAACACTAAAGTTGAAGGAAATGAAGCAAAGGGGACAAGAGAGGAGGATATAACAAAAGGTGTTAGGGTAGAAACTGTTGACTTGCCTTCCTTCCTCTGCAAGGTGGCCTGCTCAGCAGTCGGAACCTTTCTTTAACGATTGTACTCAAGTGCAAGGTGGTTTCTATGATTCTGGGAGCTAGAGGCTTGAAGTTGAGATGGACCAGATGACTCCTATTTGACCATCGAAGTGTCCATCATCGTTGTTTCTAGTGGAGGGAGAGACTCTTGAACAAGAACAGGAGGGAGAGGTTGAGAGGAGGTTGGAACAATAGCAGGGGGAGTCATCTCTAACACCTCAGTGACATGCCTCTTCCCATTCATTTCCTTAGGGGATAGAGTGGTAGGAGGCTACAAAGGCTGAAACATAGAGGACTCTACACAGGGACCCTTCCCCTTACCATTTTGAATGTGCCAAGGCACTGTGGGTAAGACAAGAAATTCAAACACTAGATGCTTATACTTCTGGCAAATGGGCACCATCAAATTCTCTAGTAAATGCCTAGGAGAAAAATCAAATGATGCTATAGTAGGGTGAGAAGCAATAGGTGAGACATCGATAGTAGAAGAAGAAGAAGAGCTTAGAGCGTGCTTCTCCTTTTCTCTTTTCTAGTATTTTCGGTACAAGAGGTCCATCCTAGGAGGAAGTAGACCAACGAGTACTCACCATGCGTAATTAGTAGCTTATAGATGGTGTTGTGGACTACATTCACTATACTCTCATAGATGAATTTTAGACACTTGTGCACTACCGAGTGCAATACATTCATGGTGAATAACTAGGGGATATCATGTTTCACCCTAAAGTGTTCAGAACCTAGGATTGTGTCAAAGAGTAAATTTACTTATTTAGGTCCAACTAAGATAGACAAGGTGATATAGCCAATGGGAGGTACAAAAATTGCATCATGTGTACGAAAGGTACTTTTAGATTTGTCATACCCATCTATGTGCAAGAAATCAATCAACATAATCTCTGCAGTAATGGCATTCACCTGACATGTGGGTCAACAAGAACTCTTGTTATAATGTTTCTACTGATTCGTTCAAGGATTTGTAAGGGAGATTGGCTCTTTATTATAGTTCATCGACAAGTCCTACCAAGTGAAAGTTATGCTAGGGGATCCATTAGCACATTGTGTATATGGGATGGGAAGATGTAAAAATGAGGCCATCACGTTTACTAGATAGAAAATTTACACATACTCCCCAAAGGTTTTGTAACTAGATAGTGACACAACGAAGGTTTCATTTCATGATGCCTATGGAACCTTCCAACTATTCCACTAGGGGTCATAGGTTGGGTTGCAAAGCTAGATGCCTTGCAACACTCACACCCACAACACTCCAAGGATACGAAGAAAGGGTCTTTCAGCACTACTAAATGGAACAAAAATGGTTAACATCAAGTTAACCAAAATGTAGAAAAGGGGGACCAACCACACCAAGGCTTTAGGTCACGAAGAGCCGAGAGTAGAGGGTTGCCCTAATCCACCTCAAACTAAATAAGAGTTCTTAGTTCAAGTATAGAGAATGAAAAGCACTCTCAAATGTTTATGTCACTCTACTAACCTGAGATATTTGATGGGACTAAATGAGTAGGTTTTTGGAACCCAAACCGTATCTCATACAACTCTTCCTCAAGAAAATAGTGCAGGTCAGGAATGATAGTAAAATGTGCTAACATCTCTCTAGGGCATTGGCATCTGTATGGTCAAAAAGTACAAAGGCATGGTGAAAGGAACAAAATCATACTGAATAATTAGCAGTTCAGGTCTAAAACACTAACTGAGATGATAATAAACAAAATAAATAAAGTAACTAGCAAGATGATAATGGAGATGATGAAAGTGAAGATTAACTCATGAAGAGTCCAGTTTTCCAGGAAGCTCCACACGAGAAGGTACCTACACCTAAGAGAAGAAAAATTTTGGGGTTTTATGGGGGTTTGTTGCGTAGTCAAACCCATTCTTTGGTGTTTCCACCTCCACGAACAACTAGATAGATTGATAGAAAGTGTGATAAAGAAAATAATGGAAAGAAAACCAAAAAATAACAATAACACAACACTACACAAATCAAGAAGCAATGTCACCTTCTCAATCGAGGTTCCCTCAAGCACATAAATGAGGATGCAAGCTTGGTAAGGTCTACACTACCACAACAATGAAGAAGTAGTCCCTTAGGACACAAGTCACAGCTCTATTGTGCCAAAAGTGCAACAAGATTGGGAGAAGATGTGTATGAACTCAACTAGTGCGTAGAAAAATGGATTGAATTGCTCAAGAGATGTTAAAGAGATGAAGTATTTCCAAGAGGATGGAATGAGATGAAATATAGCCATTTGAAGATCAAAAGGGAGGGAAAGAGAAATTCTTGGGTTGGTAGGAAGGTATAGAGGTGTTATGCTTTGTTGCCAATGGAGAACATAACATCTTTGTAGATTCCAGAGGTAGGAAATTGTTAGGGATGGTAGTGCAACACGCATACGTCCACATGCTACATGAGTTCCCAACAAAAATTTCCTTGCCGACATAAGAGACAGGTGCCAAGTGGATGAATTGCAAATAGGTGATTTGGAATTTCTTAGTCAGGTTTGATTGTCCTAAAGTAGAGGGTGTAAAAAGGGAATTTTCAAGAGGGGTGAAAATTCGCTTCTATATAGCCACAATTCAACATGAACATATACTATCATTATCCTTGGACTTGCAATAGTCAACTAGTCCCTCCATACAACCACACTTTGAGCTCCAAGTGATCAATTAATGCTCCATTTCATACCTCAAATTTATGATCAATGCAAATTTCAACCTATGGAACAACTTTTCCTTACATCAAGAGAAAGCATGCATAATTTGATAAAATTTTGTAGGTAAAATGCCCATCACATGTAGAGAAAACTTAGAGTTGGAGAAAATTAAAAATTGTCACACCACAAATTTAAAATTTAAGAATTGGAGAAAGTGTGCATTAGAAAAGGAAAATCATACTTGATCTAATAAATTGCCATCACAAATTTAAAATTTTAATTATATCAACAACTTGGTTTGAAACTTCATTTTAATCTTTTCCCAAGAAGGTATATAGGGTTTGGTGAATTTAAACTTAGTTGGTCAACTCCCTATCAATAATGGAGCTTAATAGTGGTTTTCATAAGAATAGTAGATTCAAAATTTTGACCCATCAATTATTTAAAAATTAATTCTTTTTCGAGTTAAAAAAAAAACGGTGGATATAAATTAGTCAAATCTAGGCCAAAAAATTAAGTGTGTTATAGTTTTGGATTGATCATATGTAAAAATAAGAACAACTTCATGAATTTTAAGTAGTTCACCACTTTGATAGGAAAATATTTTTTTCCAACAAAAGCATGTGTTTGATAGAATGAACGCATATTTTTCTAAATTAGCAAAATCAAAACTCAGGTTTAAAAAAAAAAAAAAACTGGTCTAAACAAAAGAAAAAGCACTTAATAGACAATAAATAGAAATCATTAGGGACACATGGGGAGTCATAAAAGGTTGGCACGTGGGATATTTCTCTAGAAACATTGGTTAAACATCATAGTTATTAAATTTAACACCATCTAGGCTTAGGGTGATCCCACATAAGTGGTTTACACTTTTTTTCCAAACTTGACATTGAACTGAATTTTTTTAACTAAATCTTCACTTTCAAGAACCTATAGCTGCTAAACCATGAGGAGTTTGAAGATTATATAAAATAGTGATTTGTGATATTTTGTCTGTAGATTTTAAATATTTTGTTTTTTAGTTTTTGGAATCATATTTGCATTTCTTTTTCCATATCCTTCAAAAATTAGTTTTTAATAGTAAACACAATTTTTAAAGAGTGATGTTCACCGTAAACAACATATTTTTTTTCTATGAAGGATATTTAATTTTTTTTTTTTTTAATTTAGATTTTTAACTACGGTATATAGAACGTTCATTTGGTTTCATAGTGTTTTATTGAATACTATTTTTTTAATTAAGTTTTGAAGTCAAACCAATTACAATTTAGACATAGGCGGACTGTTTACAACATAACTTTTTTTGTATTTATCGAAATTCAATTTTTTTATGGATTAAGGGCATCAATACCTAGCACAAACATTTTTTTCAAATTTTTTTGGTAATCTACTATTTTTCCACATGAGCAGAACAAAGAGCTTAATTTTTGGTGAAAAACCTACATTCACAAGAAATAAAAAATAAATATAATAATCAACATTTTGATATGTGTAAAGGAGACTTCATTATAGGTATGGTTTAAAATTAGCGGGGTTCTATCCAATATTGTTTGATTTAAGGTGGTTTGATCAAACCCTCTTTAATTGGAATCCTTTAAATGGAAATCCTGAAGGCTTAAATCATTATATTTTCTAAACATATGTGATTTCAATAAAAATCGAGATGTTCCAAAAAGTGTAAACCACTATTGTGGGATCATCCCTTATTTGTTAGATCTTTATTCATCACTAGAATGGTCTTGTCTAGGATAATTCAAATTTGGCCACTTACATAACTAGCAACAATCTCCCCAAAAAATAGTAAACTCCTCAATGACCAAGACCTTCACTATCACCTACACCCCAAACAATTGAATCTTCCACCTCCACTAACTTTTGATGTTGTCTTGTCATAAATATAGTGCCAATGCTAAAGAATTCAAGGGTGAAAACTCCACACTATAAAAATCTACTTCTTCCTCTACACTTTGAACAATTTGTTAGCACTAAAGATAGGGATCATACATACTTGAAGATTCAAGGTGGTCATTCTAAGTGACTTATTTTATTAATTCCAATTAATGTGATAAATAAATTTTATAATTTGATCCCTTGATATTTTTAAATATCCTATCCTTAATGTGAAGTAATAGTTGATGTATTATTTAGGCCCAGTACTATTTTATATGTGACAAAATGACAATGAATTTTTTTAAAAAATGATGAGCACTGATAGAAATGTGAAACACATAGTGATGTAGGATTTTAAGGTATTCATGCCCTTTGTGAAGCCTACTTATAATAGAAAAAAATGTAAATGTATATTAGGTTAGTGACACAATTGCATTTGATAAAAATATTGCATTAGGATTTAAGGGAGAATTTTTTTAGCGTATTTTCCTAATTTGATGGATATATTGTGAATCTAAGTCAGAATAGTGACATAGTGAACTTGTAAATTCCTTATAATTATTTTGTAATATAGCATCTCAATGTTAGTTAATAATATGTTAGGTAAGTTTATCATTTGATTTTTGAGAAACATTTCTTTATAAGTGGAGTAATTTTTCATGAATCAAAAGTGCTAATGATATCCATGTTCATTTTTCGTGCCTTCCATTTTTTTTTCTTTACCTCATGTGTTAATGCCACTTTATGTAAAAAAATTTGTCTACTATTACAAGTAAATCAATATTGTTGTACATAGTAGATAAGGAAATATATTCTTGAATTGATTTGAATTATACACTCAAATTAGGATTTTGGAGAACAATAAGGTATAAGATATGTTTTCTTTGTTCATAATAAATACATATTTAGTGAGTAGTTAATAAAAAAAAGTTATATTTATTAAATCTTTTTTAATCAATGTAGTTCATGCTAAAGATCATAGTAACCTAATAGACAATATGTATTTATATTTGTGTTTTCCTTTTGTAATTGTAAAAATTAAATTGTGTACAACACTCTTCTCAAAACATTAGATTAAGAAGAATTATTGCATACCATGATTTCTTTCATCATCTTCATTTTCTTACTATTCATGTGACTTCTATATATTTTTTTGTCTTTATCTCATTTGTTAGTGTCACTTTATTCAAAAAATTGTCTACTATTGCAACTAGATCAATATTATTGTACATAATTCATAAGACAATAGATTCTTGAATTTATTTGAATTATATAATAGAATTAAGATGTTAAAGAACATAAATTTATAAGATATGCTTTATTTTTTCATTGTGAGTGGATTTATAAATTAGTTTTTATATATCTTAAAACTCTTTAAATTCTTGTAGTTCATACTTATAAGATCATAATTATATAGTAGAAAATATATTTTTTTATATTTTTATTAATTTGTAACAAATGAATATTAAAATATACTATTAAATTACTTAATGAAGATTTAAATTCCAAATAATAAATAAATTGATTTAAATAATTTTATACCATAACTTTATAACTTTGAAATATATTTAAATCTTATATTATACTTAAAATATTAAAAAATTTAATAATTATTATTAATTTGAATAAAAAACTAAAAAAAAAACCTAAGATGTAGATGTAAATCAATTTTCATCCCTCCCTAAATTTATATTTCTTGACAAATACCAAGAAACATTATTGTTTATCCTAACGTTTTTACATCACTGTGACAACTCCGTGTGTAAACCAATACTATTTAGATGCAACAATACCATCAATAGATCTGATCAAAATAATATTGTCCGCCACTCTGATTGATCCTCTTTTTATAATCTATGCCAATGAATTTATTCCTCATTTTTTTGACTATACGAAAAAATTGTCCACCACCCTTTGTTTTTGTCGGCCACTCGCACAGCAAAGTATTGAGTGATTACAGTGAAAGAAGAGGAGGGGAAATTGGGAGGGAAGTGTAGCGATATTTAACGTACATTTGTTTCTAGGTTTTGGTCAATGTTTGATTTCATCTATTTGCAAGACTATCTTCCACACATAAACGGAAGATATTCATGGAAAACGGAAGCATTTTTTCAGTGTCTTCCACACAAAAATGGAAGAAAGTTGTAGAAAAAGGAATCGATGTTATTAATATATTAAAATATATAATTTGTATATATTAATTTAAACTGTAATAGTCACTTTCAAATGGATAGTTGGTATTTATAGAGTTAATTTGCTTCATGTAAATTCATCCCAACAATTTATTGTTGGAAAATAATTTATTTTGGAAAATTCACCATGACAAATTAACCTATGAAATAGAAATGAAAAAAATAATTTGTAAATAGAAATGACAAAAACCACGGATGAAATTCAGAGCTGCCAATTAGAAAATTAAGAAAATTAAAATAAGAGACTCAAATCTCATTTTCATAGAAAAATAGTTCCAAACCATAGGATAAAACGGTTGACCCAATTTTTGAAAAGATACTAATACAGAAAAAGTGAAGATGAAAACATTAGTCTCAGCCTTACGACAGGGACTAATAGATTTAAAATATTAAAAAAATATAATTATTATGAATTTGAATGAAGAAATAGATATAGATCAATTTTGATCCCCGCCTAAATTTATAATTTAGGTACGAAATACCAATAAAGATCATTATTTTTCCTAACGTTTTTACATCATTGTGACAGCTCCCTGTGTAAACCAACCCTATTTACACGCAACAATACCATCAATATATCTAATCAACATAATGTTGTCCACCACTTTGGCTGATTTTATTCGGTTACTCTATACCAACGAATTACTCCTCATGCAAATATGTCAAAAGCCTTTTGACTTTACCAGCAAATTGTTCACCACTAATGTAAAGTCTTTTGTTTTTGTCTGCCACTTGCACAGCAAAGTAATGAGTGTTTACAGCGGAAGAAGAGGAGGGGAAATTGGGAGGGAAGTGCAGGGATATTTAACACGCATTCGTTTTTAAGTTTTGGTCAATGTTTGATTTCATCTATTTGCCAGACTGTCTTCCACACGTAAACGGAAGCATTTTTTTAGTGTCTTCCACACAAAAACGGAACAAAGTTGTAGAAACTGGAATCCATACTATATATAGGTATATAATTTGTATATATTATTTAAACTGTTATTGTCACTTTCAAATGGGTAGCTGGTATTTATAAAGTTAAATTTTATATGTGTTTATTTAAGTCACATAATATCAAAATAAATTGATTTAATATATAATTTAAAAAATTATGTTATAATGAGATAATTTTTTAATTGGAGTTTGATTTTTATAATGATAAATTATAAATAAAATGTGTTTTAAATTTAAATTTATAATTAAATATGTTTTTGATTAGAGGTAGAACAGGTTTTGAAGGGGTCCCAAAACCTTTTATAAAAAGGAACAGTTGTTTCTAAATATAATTACAATAGGCACATAGCAGCCAAAAAATAAAACATCATCAGCGTGACATCAACCAAAAAGGAGAAACAAAAACAACAACACTACATATTCTTAAGGTATTAGCAACCTCTATGTCACTCATCCCAGTTTTCTAAAGGTCATCCATCACTTCAGACGTTTCCTTAGCAGGAGCTTCACCCTGTATTTTGGTCTTATTACACGTACGCACATCAGGACCACCCAAGTTTACCTCACTAATCAAAACATTCTGCCCACCACCATCCTTATCAACAAAAAATTCTTCCTCCACATACCTACCACTAGAAGTAGCAAACCCACCTGGAACCATCTCCTTGCTTTTCTTGGCAATAACCACCGAGGGAGAAATGCCAACAGATTCATTCTTCACAGCATATTTATTCCCTTCCCCCCCTTCTCCAAACTAGCACTAATCCTTTCCAATTGGTCCTCAAGGGTCAAAATTCTAAGCTCTAACATCTAATTTATGTTCAGGGTTTGCTCAACAACAATCTTCAAAGAGTCAAAGAACTCATCAATTTGACTCTGAGCCGATGACTCTCCCACCTTACTCATACCCCCACGAACCCAAACATTCATCATATTAAGTTTATGAAACACCCACTTAACCAATTTAAACAAAGAAATAAAGCTCTCCTTAGTCATTCCTAGAACACCAGAGATATCTTCACGGTTAAAATTAAACACATCCTTACCCACAACAGTATCCTCCTAAGAAGAGCTAACTTTATCCTGACTAACACAAATTTGCTTACCTTTACCACCAGGAATCGACAATTGAAGCTTGCAGACCGAATCAATGATATCCTCAGCAACAACCCTTCTTTTTTTTAGCACAGCCAAATCCACACCCGGGGAATCTACAACATCTTCACTGCCAACATCCTTTAGGGGATAGTTCACTTGCATTTCTAGCAACTGGCTTGTAGGCCTAATAGCCAACTTCTTTTTACTACCTACCTCTAGGTTCTTCTTTCTCTTAGTTTGCAAAACAAGGGACGGCGAGGACTCCTCTTTAGCCTTTTCCTTCTGAGTAGTAGCAGGGTTTTCAACATTAATTGGCTTATCATCAGCTTTTTGCTCGCTATCAGTCTCATATCCTTTAAGATTAGGCCCCATCTCCCCTTTACTAGACATTCCCACATTCGGAGGCTATGATACCACTTCCAAGAAAGCTTGGGAGTTCGGGACATAATTAATGTCATCCTTCATTTTGGACTCCTCAAGAACAATTTTCCTCTTTTTCCCTTTCTTGCTACTTGGCTCTTCTTCAAAAACCATACCATACTCCTCAACCGGTTTAAGTTGCTTACCCTTAGGGGCAACAAGCAGTTTGAAAATCTCAAGGGCTTTAGCATAATATGTAATTCACAGGATGAGCCCAACATGCAAAACAAGGCTCTTGGGATTCCTTTTGTGATCCTTTAACCTAGATTCTAGAAATACCAAAAGATAAAAAAGTAAATGAAAATTTCTTTTTATGATAGAAGTGATTAAGGAGGAAAAAGTGATATGCATTTACCACATAGAAGAGACCCTTGAGGTTTGTATATCTCATCAGCTCCTCAGCTACATCCCCCCAAAGCACTTTGAGCGAGCTCCTCTGGTGCCCACCACTCTTAACTGGTTTAAGGTCTTGAGCTTCATTATCCTTGAAAAAAACCTGCATGGAAGCCTTTGATTTCTTCTTGTCCCTACAGACTTTCTTACCTTCAGTCGAAAGCCCAGTAATTTTAGCAATGAAATCTTCATTGGCATCAAACTTCATACCCCCCAATTTCAATACCTTGTTATTCCAGGATTTAGCAAATAAATTCATCACTAGCAAGTTGTTTCCATGAAACCTTTCTAAATAAGGTGTTAACTCGCCTTTCTTGAAAATATGCCACACCTCCTTTCTCTTCATAGAGTCACAAGAGAAAGGCTCTGCATGGTTCCTATCACCTCCCATGGCCCCAGAATTTGCAGAAGACAAAATCTTGAGAACCTTGCAAGCAATAAGAAGAAACCTCGAGAAGGAAGAAAAAATTCCCACAATCCATGTGTCAACGGTAATTTGGCAAAGGTAAGTAATGATTTTTGGATGGCTCTCCTTATGGAATTTGAGAAAGGTACCATCAGCCTGATTACAATCTAACTCGCCATCACCCAAATGATTACATGACACGTGAACATTAAAATGTGAGCCCAAAGCAATAAAAGATCATCATCCAAGTTGGAAATTTTGAACATCATGATTTATACAGACAATTTCCTCAATGGGGAGAGGGTCGTTACCCTCCCATTCCCTATGACCTCTTATGCCAATATTAGCAAAAATATCAACTAGTCTATTTCCCTCTCGAAATATATGAGATATGTAGTAAATTCATCAAAGGAGTTGAGGATTTCAATAGCAACTAAGATGATGACTTCAACACTTCATGAGGGTGTCGAGCATTTCTTCAAATTATTGATTATATTTAGAGAATCCCCCTTGAGCCATACCTTCTTGTAACATTTTAGATGGGCCATTTTCAATCCATGATAAGTTGTAGCATAATTAAATATGTTTTTAAGAAATATATTTAGAATTATTAATTAATAATTATATTTGAAGAAATAATGGATATGTTGATAGGTGCAATACAAATATATATAAATTGCAAGTAAATTAGGTGTAAGAGGTTTTTGTTTTTCTATAATATAATTGAAGTTTTGAAGGAGACATGATTATGCGTAGTGTGATACAAACATATGAAAATGACAAGTAGAGAAGGTGTGAGGTTTTGGTTTATTTCAATTTATTTCATAACTTACAAGGCCACAATTCCACATGAACATATACTATTATTATCTTTGGGCTAAATAGCCAACTAGTCCCTTCATACAACCACACTTCGCACCAAGTGATGATTAATGCTCCATATCATACCTCTACTTTGCAAGCAATATAATCTAACATTTTCAACACGTGGTACAACTTTGCCTTACATGAAAGAGAAAGCATAAATTCGATAAAATTGTGTAGGTAACATGTCCATCACATGTAGAAAATTTAGAATTGGAGAAAATTAAAATTTACCACAACACAAATTTAAAATTTAAGAATTGGAGAAAGTGTACATTAGATAAGGGGAATCATACTTGATCCAATAAATTACCACATGGAAAATTTAAAATTTGAATTATGTCACCAACTTGATTCAAAGTCATTTTTAATCTATTTTCAAGAAGGTATATAAAATTTGGTGAATTTAAACTTATTTGGTCAACTCCTTGTCAATCAATGCATCCGTTTTGCACCCAAATTAAATAAATTTTAACATTGCATTTATAAACATAATCCAAATCCCACGTTTATAAACTCTTTCCCTTTTTAAATTTTAGAATTGGAGAAAATTTCACAATAGGAGAAATTTTCAGAATAGTGATTTAAAATTTTTATGGTATCTATAGTGATCCTCATGGAAAAGCTGACCTCAACTTTATGATCGGCACAAAATGATAATCAATTTAGCTCTTTTCTTCCACACAAGTCAAACCACACCTACTCCTCTATGACTTCCTCATTTCTTCCACACAAATCACACCTTCACGGCTACCATTCTTCCTCGTTTCTTAAAGGAGGTTTTGCTTTACTTTTTTATCTTTATATAACTCCTCTATTTCTCTCTGCTCTACCAAGTTGAGTTCTCTGACTTCCTCAGCATCACCCCTACTTCCATTGCTTTCCTCTGTCTATTGTTCAGTTGAATCAGATTCCATGGCTTATTCTTCTCATTAATTAGAAATTGAGATTGTAAATTCTTTTGACAGGTTCACTCCACCATCTGAATTGCATCTACTTCTGCTACATCCTCATCACCAATACAGAAGCTGCCCTGCAATGTTTTTTATTAATCATCACGGACCCGATGTAAAGCACAAGTTGGCCACTAATATCTACAATGCCCTCCATGCTATGGGTCTCAACGTCTTTCTTGATTCTAAGGATCTTCATTTGGGGGATTTCTTCCCTACAGACCTACAGGCAACAATGTCTCATGCTTCTCTTGATGTAGCAATTTTTTCTCCCACATATGCACAATCGCCTTGGTGTATTCTCGAGCTATCCTTTATGCTCAAGATTGGCACACCCATTATTCCTATTTTCTACCAAGTTCAACCTGCCCATCTCCGCCATTTGAAAGGAATCTATGAAACTTTGTTTTTGGAGTATCAAGAGAACGGTAGATATATAAACAAGCTTAAGGAGTGGAAGACAACACTACATAACGTGTCATTTTATGAGGGAAAAATTGTCAATAATAATGAGTAAGCAACACATAATCTCTCTCTTCTTCTGCACATCTGTTATCCTACCTTCCCTTTCATGAAATATTTCTCTATTTTATATATACTTGTCTTTGATCAATTTTCATCAATATTTAGTAATGTTTCTTTGTTTATCTCTCTCCATAATCATGTTTCACCATTGTTTAGAGAGGAGCGAAGGGTATTGAAGAATATTGTGAACCATGTATTGGAAGTTACACATATAGTACCATTAGAGGTAGCAAAGTATCTTGTGGGTCTTAAAGAACTTGTAGCAGATTTTGAAATGACAATTAGTGAGTTTGCAAATATTCATTCTCATGTTCAAGTTGTGGGCATTGGGGTATGGATGGATCTGGAAAAACCACTCTAGCTAAAGAAATATATAATAAAAAATATTCATTCATGAAAAAATTTAGTTTCCTTTGTGATATTAGAGATGCTACAAGAAAAATAAAGTTGCATAAAATTCAAAGACAACTCACTCTAGGATTTAGAGTTCAAATTCAATGATCAAGCATTTAACAATATAGAGCAAGGTAAGAATATTCTCTCTAATTGTTTGATATCACTTCCTATATTCATTGTTATGGATGATGTGGATCATTGGGAGCAACTTGAAGCTCTACTACCTGCAAAGACCAACCTTGCATCTAGGAGTTTGGTTATTGTTTCAATACGGGACAAGGAAGTCCTAAGGGTTTGTGATATCTCCTACATTTATGAAATGAAATCAATGAACCAGTCTCATGCCAGATAACTTTTTTGTTGGCATGCATTCTTGCAACCATCCCTAGTGTTGGGATATGAGGATCTTGTTGAAAAATTCATAAGCATTAGCAGTTGTTTACCTTTGTCCTTAAAGGTTTTTGGAGCTCAGCTTTATGATTTCCTTAATAAAGATTTATGGGAGGAGGTATTGCATAAAATATCTAGAATATTGCCCAATGATATTAAAAATAGGCTGAAAGTAAGCTATGATGCATTAGACAGTGAGGAGAAACAAATTTTCATTGATGTGGCTTGTTTCTTTATTCATAAAGACAAGATGACTACCATTGCAGTATGGGAAGGATTAGGTTGGAGTGGTCAGTAGGGTTGGAAGGGTCTTGTAAATAAATGTCTTGTTGACCTTAACAATAAGAATAAGATAATAATGCATGACCACCTAAGATATTTAGGAAGGGAAATAACAAGGACTCTTTCACCCTATCGGCTATGGTCTCTAGTTCAATTTAAAGATATGTTGAAAAACAAGAGGAGGTGGGGCTAATAATTATTATCGATTTGAACGAAAATACAAGCTGCAAATGTCCACCAATAAATGTCCAACCTTATTTACACACAACAATACCATCAATATCTCTGATCAATATAATATTGTCCACCAATTTGACTGATTTTATTTAGATAATCTATACCAACAAATTGATTCTGTCAAAAACCTTTTGACTATACCAACAAATTGATTCCTTGCAAAGCCTTTCAATTCCTCATGATTATCCACCATCTCTTTTTTTTGTCGGCCACTCGCACAGCAAAGTAATGCTCATGATTACAGTGAAAGAAGAGGAGGGGAAAGTGGGAGGGATGTGCAGCGATATTTAACTTACATTTGTTTCTAGGTTTTGGTCAATGTTTGATTTCATCTATTTGCAAGACTGTCTTCCATACATAAATGGAAGAAATTCTTGGAAAACAGAAGCACTTTTTTAGTGTCCTCCACACAAAAATGGAAGAAAGTTGTAGAAAATGGAATCTATATTATATATATAATTTGTATATATTATTCAAAATATATAATAAAAAATATTCATTCATGAAAAAATTCAGTTTCATTTTTGATATTAGAGATGCTGCAAGCAAAAGCAAGTTGTATAAAATTCAAAGACAACTCCTCTAGGACTTAGAGTTCGAATTCAATGATCAAGCATTTAACAATATAGAGCAAGGTAAGGATATTCTCTCTAATTGTTTGAGATCTATTCTTGTATTCATTGTTTTGGATGATGTGGATCATTGGGAGCAACTAGAAGCTCTACTTCCTGCAAAGACCAACCTTGCATCTAGGAGTTTCGTCATTGTTACAATACCCCGGGACAAGGAAGTCCTAAGGGTTTGTGATCTCCTGCATTTATGAAATCAAATCAATGAATCAGTCTCATGCCAGGCAACTTTTTTGTTGGCATGCATTCTTGTAACCATCCCTAGTGTCAGGAAATGAGGATCTTGTTGAAAAATTCAGAAGCATTAGCAGTTGTTTACCTTTGTCCTTAAAGGTTTTTGGAGCTCAACTTTATGATTGCCTTAATAAATATTTATGGGAGAAGGTATTGCACAAAATCTCTAGAATATTTCCCAATGATATTAAAAATAGGCTGAAAGTAAGCTATGATACATTAGATAGGGAGGAGAAACAAATTTTCAATTATGTGGCTTGTTTCGTTATTGGTAAAGACAAGATGACTACTATTGCAGTATGGGAAGGATCAGGTTGGAGTGGTCAGTGGGGTTGGAAGAGTCTTGTAAATAACTATCTTGTTGACCTTAGCAATAAGAATAAGATAAGAATGCATGGCCACCTAAGAGATTTAGGAAGGGAAATAGCAAGGACTCTTTCACCCTATCAATGATGGTCTCTAGTTCAATTTAAAGATATTGAAAAACAAGAGGAGGTGGGGATAATAATTATTATCAATTTGAATGAAAATCCAAGCTGCAAATGTCCACCAATAAATGTCCAACCTTATTTACACACAACAATACCATCAATATATCTTATCAACATAATATTGTCCACAAATTTGACTGATTTTATTTAGATAATCTATACCAATAAATTGATTCTATCAAAAACCTTTTGACTATACCAACAAATTGATTTAGATAATCTAACTCATTGAAGCTCACACTACACTTCACAACTTTGTACTTCACTCTAAAATTCACATCACCCTCTCTAAACACAATCCTCCATCAACACAACACTTATTTATACCTTCTTCAACCTTGAAAACATTGTCCAAGGCTAGTTGTGCACCTCAACTGTGAAAATTCAAATTAGGTTGGCAATAAGCATTCCCACAGTGGAAAGGAATGAAGAAAGATCACACCACACCTTAGCTAAAATACTTATACACACCATGCCATGCTTCCACAATCACTAAAGCAAATTTGCAATTAGTGTAAACACCCAAGGTAAGTTGAACCTGTGTAAACATGATTAACATTTAAGTACCTGCTTCCTATGATCCAAAGATAACACACAGACCACACACAATACTTGAACACACTCTAGAATATTCCACAAACACCGTAAAATCCAACAAATTCCTTCATAATAACTTCTACCTAAAGAACAAACTCATCTTGTACATCCAGATAATCTTCCACACACTATAACTAAAGAAATCATCTTTTGGAGCACCAAACCATGAAAAAATTTGATTAAAGGTAGATACAAACCTTATCATCACACTTCTAGATCCACAAGACCATAACACAAACTATGGAGAAATGTAGATAAAAATCATTTCTCTCAGAGAACACTGCAACATAGTCTATAACAAACTGTTGGTCAACACAAATTCTTCTACACAATGATCTAGACCGAGAAATTATAGATATAAAACCTCTGAAAAACTCTAACCAACATATTTGAACCACACAAGAAGATCTTCAACCATGAAAAAATGTGGAGAAAAACTAGAACACCACTTTATATGCCAAAATGCCTCTACAACACACTTTTTCCTCTTTCATTAATTTTTTCTTGAAAGAACATGGAAACCAAACACCATAAACAAATTCTCATTATCTTCACCACTTCCTCATTATCACTAAACCAATTTCAAATGACTTCCTCATCATCACCAAACCAACTACAAAGAACATCCTCAAACAAAAGTTTATCAAAGCAACACTAGAGGTTGCACCAGTAGCACTTACTAATGACAACATAATGAAACTAATCAAAGCATCATCACAACTTCTCAACCATCAAAATTTGACATTAATGACAACACAAACACAATCCTCTTGACATCAATGATAACACAAACTACTCGTACTTGCAACATGGTGGTTTCTTCCTCTGGGATGGCCAAAGTGTTTTTAAAGGGCCATGATTTGGTTTTTTCCATCAGGCCTAAATTTCTTGCTTAAAAATATATAGCTTATAATGCAAGAATCTAGGTTTGGATCCTTATGAGGTTGCTGGAGGCACAGGAGTAAATTCTATGTCACATGGATTTGTTGAGTTCCGAGAGAATTGAGATTTTTTGGTTTGTAGGAGAGGAGGAGTTTTCTCTGGTGGTGAAATCCATATGGGAGAAGAGTAACCATCTCCCATTCCATGTATAATTTGGAGGACACTAGCTGGTACTAATTTTTTTAAAGATGATGATTTGGTAGGCAAGGAGCTTAACAGAATGTTTCACCATCTCAAGTGTGATTAGAGCTTTTAAAATTGGAGACTTAATTATTTCCTCTACTTGGATTGATGAGTTGAGTGGTGTAAGGGGAAGATGAAGAAGGCCCACAAAATTTCTTTGATGCATGTTTGTTAAGAAGATTATAGATGAACACATGGAAGAGGGTAGGCACAAGGAAAGGAAGGAAAATGAAGACCATACTAAGGCCATGGTATATGTACTTCTGGAGATGGAACAAAATGAAAATAAAATAAAAATCACTCGAGAACACATTAAAGTAAAAAAATTGTATGTTGACCTTCACCTCTTCTTTTAATTAATATTTTCTTGAATTGATTAGCTTCTTTAATTTATTTCATTTCGTTATTTAGCACTTACTATTAACTGTCTAATCCAACCACATACAAGGCATTTATGTATCACTAATCAAGGATTATTTGAGGTAGCAACAAACCATTTAGGCATTTTAATTTGAATAATGGTGAGAGACTAAAAATTAATGTGGTTTTATACTAAAAGTGAGATCAAATCCTTCTCTAACTAAATATATGATGGATAGATGAGAACTTTCATAAGAGAAACAAGTTGACATATGTAATTTGTACTCTCATGAAGAGGAAGAGTTAAAATATTGGAGAAAATGATGGGTGAAGTATTTCCACTAGTATCAATTAAAATCAAATTCCAAGCTAAGGCTTCTCATTTAAGTCTATAAAATTAGGAATCTCTATAGAGAACTTTTGAATGAGATATTCTCAATAAAACATCCTTCACAATAAGAATGCCTTTGGTGTTAGTATTGAATATTTTATATGTTTTTGAATTGCTATATCCATCTAGAATAAGCTTGTAGGCCATATAGTGTAAGCCCACACATTATATTCAAATACTCATGAGACAAATTGTTAATTTCTTGTATACCAAAATTTCAAAAGTTTATCCATTTATCGTATGAATTGGAAAACAATTGATAATAAATATAAATATATTTCCCTTTGAACTTCAAAATATTTACTTGATATAAATCATACATCTAAACATATGAAAAAAACATTTTTTTCTCTGAAAAATATCAATTTAATGTGAAGAGGAATGCACTATGTTAGTGATAAACCAGTCAAACACTTTATTAATATATTCCCTTCCACTAAAAGAGGAATCTTTCAGCACTAATTGTTCAATATTCTATTGTGGGTGACCATATGATTAAAGTTGGTGGGAATTTCGGTGTAGCTGGAGGGAGATTTATTTATAATTGTTGAAAGTGAGGTTCTACCAAATTTCCATTCAGATACTGTTGTTATTGGACGGTCTTGATGGAAAGGTAGTAAAGATTCTTCCTGTCTTGCTTTACACCAAAATCCAATTGAAAGGTAGTAAAGAACGCATTTGAGCGTGCACATTTCTCTTCCGTGTGGAAAGAAAATGGAATCTCCCCAGAATAACATTTATCGCCATTCATACTAAGTTTTAACAAATAGTGCATTATTTTTTTTGTGAGGACTATTTGACCAACTCTCATCTTTAATGGTTTTCAAGTTAGAATGAGAAAGGAAAATCACTTTAAAAACGCGATATAGTTTAAACAGATCACTTGTTACAGAATTCTTATTAGAGGATCTAAGAATATCATTGATGAATATTTGAGGTTTTAGAATTTATCAAAATATAATTCATGTTATAGTTGTCGTTGATTAAAATTAATAGTTGGATTTTATTTATTTAAAATTTATGATAATTTCTTTGATTTGTACATTATTAATTATCTTATTTTAGTGGTGGCAGTTTTTTTTAATTGATGTTTTAGAATTTCAGATTATTGAAGATGCATCATACAATTAAAAGAAATGTATCTTAATTATTTAATTTCATTAAATAGATATTAATTTTTATCAATACAATAGAAATGAGGACTTTGAGTAGAGAGGGGGAGATGTGAGACTTAACCCAAAATTCTATACCTATAATCTAAAACCCTATTCCCTCTACTGTCAACTCCTTAAACCTTATCCCTCAACCCTAGGAAATAAATCCAATAAGTTAAACCCTTAACCATATACTCAATCCTATACCCTAAACCCTAAACCCTAAACCTTATACCCTATACGCTCAACCCTATACCATATAACCTCTTGACCTTAAACCCTATCCCTCAACCTCGGTCCCTAAGGACTATATAATAAACCCTCAACCATATAAAATCAACCCTAAAAACTTGTGTCAATCCTATGCATGTGATACACAATCACCTTGGTTCCTCATAGCCTCTAGTGTATAGTATCGCATGCATTATCAAATTAAGTTCTTTGTACATTGTAGTTCAATTATTACATTCCAAATTCACCTAATCCTATCCCATCCCTTCTTTTTTATCACCATCATTTTTCTCTTTCCTAATCATGGATTCTATGTGCACATGCATTCTCTATTTCTTTCATATGTCCCTACACTAGATGTACTAAGACGTTTTTTTGGTCTTCATCTCCATCCAACTCATCTCATCATTGTGTTTTCGTCTTACGTATTTAGATTTCTTATTCTAAACATCTTCTCACCATTGTATTTTCATCTTAAGTATTTATGTGTTATTATAAGCATCTAATCATCATTTAATTTTCATTTGAAGTGTTTATAATTTTTACTTGAAGCATCTTATCACCATTGCACTTTTATCTATTTAGTGAACATTAATTTTTTTATCCTAAGCATCTTATCATCATTTAATTTTCATCTTAAGTGTTTAGATTTGTTACTATAAGAATCTTATGATCATTTCCTTTTCATCTTAAGTGTTTATTACATTTCATATCCACAACATACATATACATTCTTCATTAACTACATTCTAGATTCATATTAAAACATATACATATCTACATTAACATTCACTTGTATAATGATAAGGAGTGTATCAAGGTGGAAGTGGTGGAGGTTGAGGACTCCCTTGTTGAAGAGGATGAGGAGCATAAATTAGATAGGAATGAACCTCCTGGTAACTCTGAGCTGAATGACCAGCCTCCTATTAACTGGGGTGATGTGAATATGACCATGTTCTACAAAATGGTTGAGGATGGGATGAGGAATTTGTTGTCTTTGGTAAAGTGGTTATTTTATGAGTTTAAGGATCTAAATATTTAGGTAAAAATTTTGTAGGAGATTTGTGTTGCTATACTCTATGGTAATCAAAAGGAGTGGGCCATTAAAGGAAAAGTTAAATCCATGAGTGTAATGTTGGAAAAGTTGGTTATTGATACTGATCGTATGGGGGTTTCTATAAGGAGGGGATTTCCTCTCTAGAAATGTAGGTCAACAAAAGTTTAAAGGATCATGTTGCAAGTCTTGAGGAGAGAACTGGTAAGATGATGGAGGACTTAAGAATGGTGGTTAATAACATCAATAATTCTCTTAAGACCACTACTAGGGGTCTCTTTGTTTTAAATGAAAAAATCTCTTAATTGAACTCATAAACCTCTGGACTTGGGTGAGTTAGAGAAAGTGATTGAGGAAACCAAATACCTAAACTAGGAGGATAAAGTTGAGGAGTTTGTTCTAGTGTTGGAGAAAGATGTGAATGTTGGGCCATGCCTTAGGACTAGGAGCAAGACAAAAAGAGAGCGGTTGTCTCCGTGGAAGAAATCAAAGAGGTTGTGGATATGTAGGAGGAGGTCATCAAGGAGAATATGGCCTCAGTGAATGTTTTGGAAAAAATGTTGTACCTGACACATTCCTTTTTGCTGGATCAGTTGGGTTGTTGATGTTTTTGCTCTTGTTTTGCTAATGGGTTCCTAGTGTTTTATCTTTTGTCAGCATTTTGCTTTTTTGGGTTGTTGGTTTTAATTGCTTAGTTTTTTTGGTAGCTTTTCATCCTTGTAAAGGGTTTCGGGGCCTCTCCAAAACCTGATTTTCCTTATAAAAAACATTCACTTGTATATGTCATAACTCACATAGCTAGTACAAGCATCGAACTTAAATTTATATCATAATCATCATTAACATAATCTATTCATAATCATCATATAGTTGATCTCCTTGACCTCCTTGATCTAGCTGATCTAAATTTCCTAGCCCTCTGGTGATATATATCTTTACAAAACATGTATGTGGTTTTAACCTAACAAAATACCTAAATGTTTTTCTTAGTTTTTGGCTTACAATTTATTTAACTTACCAAAACCCTATGTACTTAACCTTAACACCTATGCAGTTAACCCTAAACTCTATACCCATAACCCTAAACCCTATCCCTCAACTCTAAAGCCTACACTTAGCCTTAGGCCATAAAGCCTATACACTCTACCCTAGACCTTATACCTTCAACTCTAAACTCTATACCCATAACCCTATACCTTATACCGTGAGTTTCCTAAACCTTATCTCTCAACCCTAGGAATTAAATCTAATAGGTTAAAACCTTAACCATATACCCAACCCTAAAACTGATATGCTATAACCTCAACCCTAAACCCTAGGCCTTAAATCCTATAGGAGAAACCCTCAATTATCAAACCTATAACATATAACCTCTTGACCCTAAACCCTATCCCTCAAACTTGGACCAATAAACTGTCAACCATATACACTCAAACCTAAACCCTATATTATATACCCTCATCCCTAAACCATATCTCTTAACCATATTCCCTAAAGCATACGGAATGAACCCTTAACCCTATCTCAAACCTAAATGATATGTACCCTAAACCCTATACACTGTATATCATATAACCTCAACTCTAAGCCTAAAATAAGCCATATGTTGTAAAACCTATACACTCTACCCTAAACCTTATACCTTCAACCCTCAAGTTTCCTATACCCTCAAACCTAAACCTTATAACTCAATATTATACCATCAACCCTAAATCCTATAACCTATATCATCAATTGTAAACCCTACACCCTATGACCTAAACCAAGAATACATAAAGCTTATACCCTATACGTTAAACCTTAAAACCCAACATAAATAATTTAGCACTAAAACCTACATAATTAAATTTAATACCTAAACCCTCAAATATCAACTCTCCATCATAAACCATCAATAACATGATGCTTAGAGAGATGTAGAGAGATTTAGAGACTGAGGTGGAGGGAGAGAGAGCTTGTTAGTTAGATTCAATAACATGATGCTTCGAGTGCAAGAGAAAACATAGTCACCTTTGGCATAATGATAATATATTATGCAAAGAGTTCTATAATGATAAATATAAAATATAGTGAGTAGATTAATATAGATATATGTCATGTTTATCAATTCATTATATAAACAAGAAAAAATATCTATGGATTATTATTGAAGGTCATCCTTATGGTTTACTAGAGGGAAACCACTTAAGAGGATTAATTTACTCCAAACAATCCTACTATGAAAGGGGTATTATTATTTTTACATAAGTGGACAACTTAACTCTATAATAGAACTAATAGTCATAAAATCCTCCAATTACAAAAATGAAAGCTAATTGAATGCACACTTATAATGCTTATATTAACTAATTACTATCTTGTTAGATTTACAATTTAATGTTGGCATATATATTATTGAAGTGAGAAAGTAACAATAGATTTTAGATAACAATAGCGGTACTTAAATCAGAAATTGAGATTGTGTTGATCTGCCTTTGCATGTTCATAAATACATAGTTTCCCAATTTTAAATTTAAATTATACACACACACATACACATTGTAATTCCCACTAGACTTGATTAGTGGAAATATTCCTTAAATAAAAAGGATAAATAAGTAAATAGAATATTTATTGAAGCTACATTAAGAAATGAAGTTCATACTAATTTCCTCTAAAATAAGATACACAGTGATTTTAGTTTCATCCCCTCTTTACTAATTTCATTTTCTCTACATGATTCATCAGCCTACAATTTATTTATTTTCTTTATTTTTTTACTAGTAATTTTACAAAATGCGTACATGTTTTGGCTTGCAAAAACCACATAGGTGTTTTGGCTTGCAAAAAGCTCGTACATCTTTTGGCATGCAAAAATTACGGTTGTGTTTTAGCTTACAAAAAGCATGTACATGTTTTGGCTTGAAAAAAAATGTATGTGTGCATTTTGGCTTGCACAAAACATATATGCATTTTGGATTGCACAAAACACATACACAATTTTTTCTTACACAAAACATGTATGCATTTTGGCTTGCACAAAGCACATACATGTTTTGGCTTTCACCAAACATGTGCACATTTTGGCTTACAAAAAAAAATACATGTTTTGGCTTGCAAAAAACATGTACGCGTGTTGGCTTGCACAAAACATGTATGCATTTTAGCTTGCACAAAACATGTACATCTTTTGGCTTGCACAAAACATGAATGCATTTTGGTTTGTACAAAACACATGTCTTTCACAAAACACGTACGTGTTTTGGCCTGTAATTAGGCTTAGATGACAAGCCTTTGTCTTGGATGGTTCATTTGCCTCATTTTTACATGATTTTCTCGTCCATTCTCATTTTTCAACTTGCTCATCATTAGGTTTATACATTATAAATCAAATGTTAGTAAAATTACCACCATAATTTTACACATCCTATAAGATTTGTAACCATATATTTTTTGAACTACATTAGCCATAGTTATCAAAGACAAATGTATTGAATTTTTTTAATAACTTTTAACTTACTTGTCCAAATTTGAAAACAATTACATAGTATTGTTCTACACTTCATTCTTTAGACATTGGAATATTTATTTTTTGTTTTCGATTATTTTGGTGCAACCTATGTGACATGCATGCTTGGTGATGTGATTTTTAGGATGCATCCACTTTGAAAGTCACTAAAAAGATACTCTATAAAAAATTACAAAAAATATACAACTTCTAGTACTCACTCTTTACTATATTTTTACCAATGGTTTTAAAAAAAATACTAAATGCAACTAAAAAAATTGAGGAGCACCCAGTAGACACTATGTTATATTTTTCTGAAAAAAATAGGAACACATTTGTGTGTTCAAATCATTTGATCATCTTAATCTTATCTATTTTTGAAAAAAATAGTAGTATAGAAACTAGATCTAGAGTACTACAATTCTCGTTCTTTTGGTATCTTCAAATTTTGAGTGCATGAATCTCACATTACTCCAAGTTTAGGATTAGTTGATTTTAAAATAAAAGTGGCTACTTTTGACCCCTTTTATGCACCATGTTGGTGCACTTACGCTAGGGGAAAGCTACAGTGTCATAAAATTGTACCCCATGGCAATCTAACAATTATGCATCTAGCCTGCTATATTTATGACAACCTACCACTTTAATGACAAAAACCAATAAGTCCTAATTTCATGATTCCAACTTCATAGGGGAAAACAATGAAGTGTTAGCTACCTGGATACCTCATTCTTGCATTATTTTGAGCAAGGAAACTGTGTGACATGCAAACGTTTACGTGATGTGCTACGTCCCCAAAATTTTAAAGATTCAAATAAGAATATTTTACATCCTTTGCCTATGAAACATGTTATTGTGGTAAGAACACAAATGTAACGACTCCTCCCACCCATGCAACCTCACAAAACTCCTTTTTTCACTCTCATTTTCATTCATTCTTACTCTCTCTCATTCATTCCCACTTTTGATCATTTTGTTCTCTCTTGCTCTACGTAGTGAAGCTATATGGAATTTCTATCAAAGAAATTGTTATGTATCTTTTGCAAGCTAGCATGTCATGTCTATCAAGCAAAGAGAGGAGCTACAAGTTGTTGGTAATGCTTTGTTGTCTACTTGTCTTATCTATTTACTATCTTCTAGTTGTGTCATCTACTTTATTCATGATAGGGGTCTCCTCCACAATGGGGTTTATTTCTATAATACATCTTTACATTTCAGTTATTTTTTCCTATATCTATCTATTTGGCAGACTATGGAGGTAGAAACACCAAAAGGGGGGTTTGACTAAGGCAAGCCTCAAAATAGCCCCAACATTTTCCTCTCTGTGTGTTTATGTGTAAATGTATGGTTTTGAATAGTTGAACATTCCAAATTTAGTTTTTTTACTATCTATTTTGATAGGGATGGTACTACAAGGTGTAGAAATCCCCAAGACATGTTATCATATGTGGCCAAGGCTTAACCCTCTTGGGATGAAATCTATGAGTTATAGGGGATCCCACAAAATTGGTTTACAATTCGGTGGAGGAAGCAAAATCCCCCATGAAAAAAAATTGGGTTTTGGGGGGTTTGAACAAACTTAGGGTCTGAATGAACCTAATAAGGGTTCACTCGAACCCCCCTTCGAGAAAACCTTATTAAATGTTGGGTCCCACATATTTCACATTTCTTGGAATAAAAAAAGAGAGAAACTTTGTAGAAAGGGGGGTTCGCTCAAACTAGGGTTTGAATGAATCCATGTTTGAGAGAACCTCCTAGGGGGTTTTCTCGAACCTAGGTTCATTCGAATCCCCCTTCTCCTCCTTTGGCACCAAAAATTTGTAGAATTTTGCAATTTGAAGCTCGAGTTGAGGATGAAAATGGAGGAGACTTCACAAACCCAACTAGATGATGGCATTCCTCATAACAAGTTATCCATCAAATATAATTTTAATATGTTTTGGTTTTATTTTTTATTCTTTTTTAGTTTGATTAAACATAGGTTTTTCATCAAAAATCAAGCTCTTTGTTCTACACATGTGGGAAATAAGCAGATTATCAAAATAAAATTCTGGAAAATATGTGAAGGCTAGGTATTGATGTCCTTGATCTTGTAAAAAAAAAAAATTGATACATACAAAAAAGTTATGTTGTATACAGTCCACCTATTTTTGAATTGTAATTGGTTTGACTTCAAAACTTGATTAAGGAAAATATTTTCAATAAAACACTATGAAACCAAATGAAAGGGTTAGATATCATAGTTACAAATCTAAATTCAAAAAAATAGAATTTTATCCTTCATATAAAAAAAAATTGTTGTATACGGTGAGCATCACTCCTTAAAAATGGTGTTTACTGATAAAAACTAGTTTTCAAAGGAGATGAAAAAATAAGTGCAATCTAATTCCAATTTTATTTATTTTTAAATATTTAGAATCTACAGACAAAATGTCACAAATCACTAGTTTGCATCATCTTCAAATTCCTCATGATTTAACTGCTATAGGTGTCCAAAAGTGAAGATTTAGTTAGAAAAAATTAGTTTAGTGTCCAGTTTGGCCAAAAACTATAAACCAGTATTGTGGGATCACCCTTTAGTTTCTATTTCTTTAAATAATATATTGCAATGTTATCCTCATTTTCTATTATTGAGCAATCTCATCATTTGTGTCTGTAATATTCTAGCATCCATTCAATTAAGTTGTACAAATATTCTTTATTCTTTAAATCTTGTTGCCCGAGCTTTATTCCTTGAGGTAACTAAGGGATATTTGCTCCTTGAAGACTCTCTTTTTCTTAAGTCTTGAGGGTAGTGAATCCCCTCCTTTACAAAGGTAATAGTCACCTTTATACTAAATAAAGTATGTGAATGAATAACTTATATCTATCTTTCCATACAATTATCTACAGGGTTACTTGAGTCCATCTAAATAATTTTCTAGATCACTCACAAGCGGGATATTACTTGACTTATCAAGCTTGCCTTGATTTATTCCTCCATAAAAAATTCCTCTTGAAGATCCTCATGAATATTTACCATCATTCACATTCGTATGATGAAATTTATCTTGAGAGAGGTAGAAAAAGAGATAATGATTCATATAGTTTCCATTTAGCATATTGAATAAAATTATCCTTATACTGAATTATTTTTATTTGACATAATAGAATATCCAAAAACCATGCCTTATTTTTTTTATATAGCTACACGTGTTCTCATCAAAATTAGTCCTATAGACCTATTTACAACAAGTAATGTTGGCCTCTTAAGGTTAAAGAACCAAATCTCAAGTTCCATTTTTATTGGAGCATTATAGTCTTATTGAATATTTTCTTCTCAATGAGCATGGTCAAAGGATAGGTTATATAATAAACGTGTTCAATAGGTTGACATTCAAGAGAATTGTGTTACTAATCAAGGATTACCAGTGGTAGAAACAAAATAATTAGTCATCTTAATTTAAATAATGGCGAGACTATAAAATAATGGGGTTTTCAACTTAAATTGCGATCAAATCTTTCTCTAATTAAATATATGATGGATAAATGAGAACTTCCATAGGAGAAACAAGATGAGAAATGTAGCGTATACTCTCATGAAGAGAAAGAGTTAAAATATTGGAGAAAATGATGGATGAAGTATCTCCACTAGTATCAATTAAAATCAAATTCCAAGCTAAGGCTTCTCATTTAAGTCTATAAATTAAGGAATCTCTATAGAAAACTCTTGAATAAGATATTCTCAATAAAACATCCCTCACAATAAGAATTCCTTTGGTGTTAGTATTGAATATTCTATATGTTTTTGAATTGCTATATCCACATAGTGTAAGCCCACACATTATATTCAAATGCTCATGAGACAAGTTGTTAATTTCTTTTATATCAAAATTTCAAAAATTTATCCATTTATCGTATGAGCTAGAATACAATTGATAATAAATATATCACAGATAATATGTTATCCTTTAAACTTCAAAATATTTACCTGATATAAATCATACATTTGGAAAAAAGCTTTTTTTAATGTGAAGAGGAACGCAATTTGTTGGTGATAAATCACTCAAAACACTTTATTAATGTATTCCCTTCCACTAAAAGTGTAAATTTTTAGCACTCATTGTTCAATATTCTATTGTGGGTGACCATGTGATTAAAGTTGGTGGGAATTTCGGTGTAGTTGGACTGAGATTTATTTATAATTGGTGAAAGTGAGGTGCTACCAAATTTCAGTTGAAATATTGTTGTTATTGAACGGTCTTGAGGGAAAGGTGGTATAGATTCTTCTTGTCTTGCTTTAGACAAAAATCCAGTTGGAATACGGATATTAAATGAAGGTAGTCAGGAGTTTTCACTTCAATCGAGATTTGAATTTTCTTATTCATCATTTTTTTCTGAGTGGGGGACATGCAACGGCTATCCAGCCCCAGGAATGCACTGGGGCATGGATGTGGCATGGATGGATGCTGTCTCCCTCCGATTTTCTTACTCTCCCCCATTTACTGCTTAAGTGTTTTTTAATCTTTAAATTTCATTTTAACTTGTAATGTTTTTATAAATTTTATTTTTAACATGTAATTTTTTTATATTTAATTTCATTGATTAATAATTGAAGATTAGGGGAGAGGACCCAGTAGTTGAGCATGTTTCAATAGTTGAGATGGTTTTTGTTAATATAATGCCCAATAGTTGTTTATATAATGCCAATAGTTGCTTATATAATGCCAATAGTTGTGACTTTACTACCCATAATTAAACAAAATGTATTCTTTTGATCTAAAAAGTAACCAATCATGTGATGCCACATCAGCATGATGTGAATTCACAAGTATTGGTCTCACATTTTTTTTGGGCCTTTTTAGACACTTTGACAAAAAGCATGCTGATGTGGCATCATATTTGATGATGTGGCCTTGAAACGAAAGTTATAAGAAGGGGACTTGCCAAGCAAGCTGCTGTAAAAAATTGGGAGTGATTTGAAATTTCCACGTAGGATAATTAGAACCGCGAAGTTAGGGTGCACCACTACTGGGTCCTCTCCCCTAATTAATGTTAATTTTTTTTCTAATAATTTTTTTTTTAAATAATTATTTTTTAATAATGTCTTAAATTTTATTTTATATATAAGAAATAAAAAATAATAATATAGATTGTACACATATCTTTATCATTTTATTTATTACATACAATACATAAATTTTAATCTTCTAAATTATTTTATTTTATTTAAAGAACTATTTTTATTTATTTAATTTTATTTACTTGTTTTAGTTTTAGTTCTTAGGTAAATGTTAAAACTAAAATATTCATTTTTAGAAATAATTAATTATATTTATATAATGTCAATTTATTTTTTTAAATTTTATATAATACAAATTTAATTTTAAAATATTATATTCATTATATATCATATTTATATTAAAAATTACCAATTAAAAATATAATGTAATATATAATTAATATAAAATATAATGCATGATACATTTCAACTAATTCTCACATTAGCATAATGCAATAATTATAAAGTAGAATCATACTAGATTATGGATTTAGAGAACTATTTTTATTTATTTAAAAGGTGATATAAGAACATACTAGAAATGAAAGATATATTTGTTCTTATATGTATAATGCTTTAGATTATAAGGATATATATATAATAGAATAAAGGTACTATCTATGCTTCACATGAAATAAATATAATAGATATTTAAAATTATACATATACCTCTATGACCTATTTCTAGATAAATAGAACAACTTAGTTTTAGCATTCACCTTAGAACTAATTAGATGCACTAGACATCTATACATCATCCATGGATAATACATATAATAATTATTATCTAAGAATTATTTTTAGATAAAATACATAATATATTTTATATAATTATTGTATATTATTCAAGTATTATATATAATTATGTGTTGCATTATATTTTATATTAATCATATATTATGTAATAACCCTCCTATTTGCTAGTTGGACTCAGTAGTTTTTATATTTTGATTTGATACGTTGATACTATGATGGTACTATTATTGTTTGATTTGGTTAGTTAGACATTTGATGATGTTGAAATTCCATTTGTGGACATGATTATTTCATATAACATTATGGTTGGTGATGTTAGTTGATTTTCAGAATTATGTTATGATGTAGTGATTTAATAGATTATGTTATGAGATGATTTGTTAGTTTAGAGATGTTATTTTATCAGTTATATAATATTGTTAGAATAGGAGTGATGAAAGACAGTGTAGCATCACTCGTTCGTGAGTGCCCTGCTACGTTGTGATTGCTTCTCACAATGCAATGCTTCGATTTTATATATGTATGCACATGTACATGACCTCGTTTGTATGCAAGGATTGTAGGTACATAGTCTCAATTCCACCTGCTTCGGTAGGACAGGGTGAGCACCAATAGCCCAACGGTTAAATGTTGAAACAGAGATGACAAGGAAGTCATCCTGTCCCATGTTGTCAAACTGCCGGATTGAATGCTATTGTACATTCTTGTAGTGTCGTTATTTGTGGGTCGTGTTTGTGTATTGTCATATTTTATTGAGGTTGGTATTTTATAAGTTGTGATTTATTTAATTAAATGATGGTAATATTGTGTATTATAATGTTAGATTAAAATTGTATTTAAATACTTAAATGTTTTATTTATTTTTAAAAGACATGTGTTTTATTAAATGTTAATTAAATTATGTTTTGTTATTTTAATTAATTATCTGGTTGAGGATAATTATTAAAATAAATTAGATAATGTGCTTTGCAAATAAAGTTGTAAAAACTAAAATTAAAACAAAAAGTATTGAAGAATAGAAAAATAAATAAATAAAAGAAGAAAGAATGAACGAGATTTGAGAGTTGACTGAAAAACTTGTTTTTAAAGAAATAATTTCTTTTATTTATAATTTTTAGAGCTTTTGGAAGAAAAATGGTAATATCTTTTATTTAATAGAAATTAGAGAGAGTTTTTCACACACGCAGAGGATTATTGAGACAAAAGTTGCAGAAGTTAATTGTTATGTATTTTTTAATCTTCTGAAGTTTTCAGGAAAGATATTTCAATCTTTTGCTTGCATTATTTTGGGAGAGAGTTTTCTGAATAAAGGATTGGATTCAAAATTTGAGCATGGTATTCTGTGAAGGAGATTTCGAGGCAGGGACAAGAAGCTCTACGTAGAGGCCATCGAGATCAAACAAGCATCATCAGATTCTCAAATAAGCACAGGACTCCATGTTCCACTTGTTTTCTCCTACTTTCTATTTCAAAAATAAAATAAAATTAATTAAATGTGGCTTGTGTGATGAAAGAAATTTTTTGTTTGAATAGAAATTTTGTTTTCTAAAAGTTATTGGTTGTTTCAATTTGTCAAACAAAATCTACATCTTCTAGAATGTCCAATTTATCTATATTAATATGAAAATAAGAATCTATTAGTTAAATTCTAGAAGCATGTTCTAGTTCTTCCTTATAATTGTATTTAGGGAAAATAAATCCCCCTCTAGATTAAAAATCTATATTAAGAAATATATATATTTATATTTCTTTATTTTGTGAATATATTGCTACAACCATGTATTTATTATTTGAAATACTGTTGCATAGTCATGCAAATATTTTATTTATTATTTGAATATACTTTCACAGTAATGTACTATGAATATATATCTGTTTAAATATTTTTCTATTGCGAATCGTATCGTACCAACTACCTATAATTTATTTTATGTTATGTTTTGAGCAGAATTTTTGTTAAATTCAAAAAAAGCCATGAAATTGTCAAATGAAAATAAAGTTTTATTTAATATAGATTATTATGGGAAGAGGGAGGGCTGGCAGTGTCGTACCCTTCCCCGTCCCCTATGTGGCTGGCAGACTACTGTGTACAACAAGCCATGGGGACAGCTGCGCAGTCCCCATACGGCAGCCCACTTGCTTTATTTTGTTTTATATATATATATTTATATATATTTTTTTTTAATTTTATTTATTTTTATATATGAATATATTATTATTTGTTTCGAATTTTATTGTATATATATATATATGTACGTAAGTTGTGTATATATGATGTGTTTTTTTATATAATGTCTAAATTATGAAGTTTAGTTTCATGGATTAATTAAAAGAAAGCTATTTGTTCATTATGTTAAATCTTTATTGAATTTTTTTTATAGCGAGTTATATTAAAAAAAATGGAGATTGTAAATACAAGTAAACTAGACGTTTAATTGAAATTGTGGTAGGAAATGATGTATTGTTGAGTACGTTGTTTTAAATGTAAAACTCTAGGAACTTATTTATTTTTCCCATTCTATTGTTGTCAGCTTCTTTCTCAAAGTGAGAACCCTGTCGTAATTGTGAGCCAATGTTGGTGATTGTAAACCCTTGTTCTAGAGGCATGCTTTATATCCTTGGTTGTTTGTTCTTGTTCTATTGTGCTCAGAATGTTCCCTGATTTTTGTACTACTATGTTTAGGAACGGTTGTAAAAAATTGTTAAGATTTTTGGTTATGAGTTATCGCGAGAGGGTTAATGCCTCGCACGTTCTTTTTTTGAGTATTATGCTTTATATGTATAGTACAACCCTTGCCTAGTTTTGAATTTATGTTAGGGGTTTTAGGGAGAGTGGCTCTTCGTGGGCGTCGACACCTCGAAAGGAGGAAGAGCTCAGTATAACCCACGTAAGAGTAGTTAAAAAAGTGATAACCTAAAAATAGAATTTAGGGGGGATGGGTAGTAAAAAACACAAGACAATAAACATTGGATACCTCGTCTATGTGTTAGGGCTATCATAGACTAATGATAGACTAAGAAGGCCATGGTCGAAAAAGTCGTAACCTTGTCCCCATGAGAGGTTATCGGCTCCACATGAGCTACCCTATGGTGGTGGCACCTCAAATAGGAGGAAGGGCCAGGAGATCCATAGATGGGTGTCAACACCTCAGTTGGAGGAAGGGCTAGGATATCCCATGAGATCTATGCGATGACACTCTCCACTAGACACCCTTGTGCATTATTTCTTGTGGCCTCTGGAATTGTATTCTTAATGTTGTTTCAGATTCTTGTGGATTTGATTTATGGTTGTTATTTAGTTACTTGTTTGATTGATATTGCTTTGGTTAATTGTGATGAGTTTCATAGTTTTATCTTATTATCTTGACTTGTGAATGTGTGGATTATGTCATTGTAAACCTTGAGTTGTGTTTGAGTTTCTACTATGTTGTTCATGGAGTCGATTTGACAATCATGGTCGAGTTAACTTCCTTGTCACCTCTGAGCATGGGGGGTGAGTTATTTATAATTCACATGGTTGGGTGGAACGTTGTGCCACACCCGTTGGGTTCCCCATCAACATCCCATCTTCTTAGCACTTCTGTAGTTGGAGTTGTACTAGTGTTCACTTTGTAATTCAGATGTTATTGTAATTTGTATCATCCCACATGTTTGGGAAATTTGTTGTAATTCATATATCAAGAGATTGTAATGTAATAACGATGATGTAATAGTTAGGATCATTTGTAACTTTATAAAAAGAGATTCATTATGATTGTATATGTGGCGTAGTATTACTCTCACTCTTGGTTCATGGATGTACTCTTACTCATGGTTATTATAATATTAATGGATATGTTGTTTATCATTATCTTTTACTTTTGTTATTAGATGTTGCGATGTAACCTCACGTGCCCCAGAGAACTAAGTGTGATAATGTAATGTAATGTGCAATGTGATTGTGGTTTAATGTTATTTGCATGTTTAATTGTATTATTTAAAAAAAAAATTGTTGCTATGTGTGTTCTTTAGGGTTTGCAAAATGAGCGTTACAACTTGGTATCAGAGCCAAGGTTTGCAAACGTTGGGGTCTTTGGGTAGTTTATTCCATTAGACAACCTTGCATTTGACTCTTGAGCTCATTGTACATGTATCTTGTTGCACAAAATTATGCCTCGAGGTAGAGCATGTGGCCGAGCAAGAGGCCATGGTGCCGGTCTTATAGAAAACCGGTGAAGCCCCTTAGTTCTTAGTTCCCATTGTTATGAACATGAGGAATAACAGAGTCTTCATAGCAATCCATCGGGTGGATAGAATCTGACACAACTTGGTTTAGATGGTCAGTTACAACATATACTTCGAGAGATTCTTGACCATTTGGGACCTAGGCTAGAGGAGGTACAACAAGTTGAGAGAGAAAGAGAAAGGTCGCCAAGGTGAAGGGATACAGATGTGGTTCAAGATGTAGTCATAGCAGGCCATATGAGAGATCTGATGAGGGTACACCCTCCCACTTTTGATGGTTCTGGAGGAGGTCTAGAGGCTGAGTCCTGGTTAATTGACATAGATTGTTGCTTCATAATGCACCCCTATGGTAGCAATACCAAGGCTTGGTGCGTAGTTATGCATCTGCGAGGTTTCACATCTACTTGGTGGCATCTTAAGGAACAAAAGTTGCATCTTGATCTTAGTATGGTCACATGGGAGTTGTTTCTAGACAAGTTCAAGGCTTTCTTCCTCTCAGATCATTGGAGGCAATGCAGGGGTGATGAGTTTCATGATCTCAAGCAGTTGTCTATATCAGTGGAACAGTA
This sequence comes from Sequoia sempervirens, assembly GCA_007258455.2. NCBI lineage: Eukaryota > Viridiplantae > Streptophyta > Pinopsida > Cupressales > Cupressaceae > Sequoia > Sequoia sempervirens. Next base: position 516,421,347 of record VDFB02270651.1, read on the forward strand.
TGAGAGATGCTTCTATGAGTTGAAGTAGTATGCAGGGATTAGCCACAATGAAGGCATGTTGGTGCAGCATTTTGTTCAGGGCTTAAATGCCTGCATCAGTGGTGGTGTGCGAGTCTTCAAGCCAAAGACAATGGAAATGGAAGTTGAGAAGGCTGGGTTAGTAGAGGAAAATTTGGCCAAGGCCTTGGGTGGTCACATTGGAGTATAGATTGGTAGTGCACCTACACCTGGTTATGGCACTCATGGAGGTCAGTCACAGGGAGTAGGATCTTCTAGGAATGAATACCCACCCTCTAAAGGGTGTCATCAGTAGTAGCAGATTCAATAGTAGCAGTCGAGACAAAAGAACACTCAATCTCAGTAGGGTGGTAATTCCCAGTTTCGCAGGGATCAGAACAGGAACCGACTTCGTTAGGAGCATTATGTACACCCTACACCTAGCTTTCAGTTAGCGCCAAGTCAAGGAAGTTGTCAATAGTCAAATGCTCCATCAGGGGGCAAAGGTTTTGGCAGAGGTACTAGATGTTACTCTTGTGGATAGCAGGGGCATATTGCTAGATTGTGTCCTCAGAAGAACACTTTAGGATTTAATCAAAGGCCAGCTACATTAGAGCCGATAGTAGGTGATGCAAGGAGATCTCATCGTGTCTTCGCTATAGTGGATAATCGTTAGGTAGTCCATCAGAACACTCTTGTTGAGACATCATGTGTGTTGCATAATTCTAGCATTTCTATACTTTTTGATTCTGGTGCTTCTGATTCCTTTATATCACCTTTAATAGTTGAGCAATGTCGACTAGTGGCAACTAATCAAGGCATAAAATGGCATGTTGAATTGGCCTCAGGGTTAATAGTTGTGGTAAAGAAGCTTGTGCGGGATTGTAATTTGAGTATAGGTGAATTGTTAACTAAGGTGGACCTCAGAATCCTACCACTCAGCTCTTATGATGTTGTCTTGGGCATGGACTGGTTGAGTGCACACCATGCTATAATTGACTACCGTTGTAAAGCAACATAGTGCATTGATGACTCGAGAAAGGAAGTGGAGATCATGGGTGTTCAAAGACCCATCTCATTGCGAATGATCTCTACCATGCAACTCAAAAGGCACTTCTGACAAGGATGTTAGCTCTTTGTAGTATCTATGAGCGCTTTGGAATCTGAGGATAGTTGTGGGTTGTCATTAGATGATTACCCACTACTTAAGGAGATTTTTGATGTGTTTCCAAAGGAAATTCCTAGTATGCCACTGAAGTGAGATGTAGATTTTTGGATTGATCTAGTACTTGGAGCTGAGCCAATATCTTGAGCTTCATATCGAATGACAACGCAGGAACTTCAAGAACTCTGGCTTCAGTTAGAAGAATTGTTGGCTAAGGGCTTTATCTGCCCAAGTGTTTCACCTTGGGGAGCACCTTTGATATTCGTGAAGGATGGTTCTCTCTGCTTATGTATTGAGTACAAGCAGTTGAACAAAGTAATAGTGAAGAACCGATACCCATTACCCAGAATTGATGATCTCTTTGATCAAATAAAAGGGGCAAAGGTGTTCTCTAAGATTGATCTCAAGCCAGGATATCATCAGTTGAGGATTGCAGATGTAGATATTCACAAAATAGTATTTTAAACTCAATACGGACATTACGATTTCACTGTGATGCCATTTGGGTTAATGAATGCACCTTCAGTCTTTATGAGCTTAATGAATGGCGTGTTCCAAACATACTTGGATAGATTCATTCTGGTGTTTCTAGATGACATTATGATCTATTCTAAGTCTATGGAGGAACATGAGGAACATCTAAAATAGGTGTTGCAGTGCTTAGGGGCAATTAGTTGTTTTCCAATCTTAAAAAGTGTGAATTTTATAAGACTGAAGTTTAGTATTTGGGCCATGTGATTTTTGGTGAGGGAATTTCAGTTGATCCTCAAAGATTCAAGCCATTATGGATTGGCCTGCACCCACAAATGTCTTATAAATTCACAGCTTCATGGGACTTGTAGGATATTATAGGTAGTTTGTCCAAGGGTTTTCTAGGTTGGCACATCCTATCACCTCTTTGCAGAGGAAGGGAAAGAAGTTCCTTTGGTCTGACCAATGTCAGTTAGCTTTCTAAACTTTGAAGGACAAGCTGACTAGTGCTCCAATTTTAGCAGTTCCGGATCCATCAGGTGATTTTGTTGTTTGTACGGATGCTTCTTTGGAAGGTTTAGGGGTGGTGTTGATGCAAGAAGGGTGAGTGATTGCCTATGAATCACGTATACTTAAGGAACATGAACTTAATTACCCCACTCATGATTTGGAGTTGGCCACAGTTGTGCATGCCTTGGTGAGGTGGTGACACTTTCTCCTAAGGCATCAGTTTGAGTTGCATATAGAACACTGTAGTCTGCAATACATCTTCACGTAGCCGAACTTGAATGCGAGACAAAAGAGGTGGATGGAATTTTTGTGTGAATACGATTTTGAGGTGAAATATATTCAGGCCAAGGAGAATGTTGTAGCAGATGCATTGAGTAGACGTAGGAATGAGATATCTGCTATGACTCTTGAGGTTGATTTGAAGAGTTAAATTATCGTAGCTTTCTTTTGATGATTAGTATCAAGTGGTGAAATTAGAGATTGAGTCAGACAGAGCGTTGGAAGGTAAATTTGCTGAATACTCTTTAGATTCAGATGGTGTCTTTCACTATGTAGGCCGTATGTATGTACCTCTTGTAGAGGGTCTCCATACCCTAATCTTAGCTGAAGCTCATAGGGCTCCTTATTCAGCACATCCAGGAGTTAAGAAGATGTATGCTGATCTCCACTCACTATATTTTTTGGCAAGATTGAAGCATGACATCATAGATTTTGTGGATAGGTGTCTTGAATGTCAGAGAGTTAAGGCTGAGCATCATCATCCAACAGGCTTGTTGCAATCATATCTTGTTCCGAAGTGGAAGTGGGACATCATTTCGATGGATTTTATAGTTGGGTTTCCTATGTCTGCCAAGTGACACGACGCTATCATGATCATTGTTGACAGGTTGACCAAGGTAGCCCATTTCTCCCCTATCCAATCTTCTTATATTGCTTCTGTGGTGGCTAGGGTGTTCATGCAAGACATTTTTTGATTACATGGGATACCGCATAGGATTATTTCCAATAGAGATCCGGTATTCACTTCTACATTATGGACATCTCTACAACGGTCCTTAGGGACTAAGTTGAATTTTAGATCTTCCTACCATCCAGAGATAGATGGTCAGACTGAGAGAGTTAATCAGGTGTTGGAGGATATGCTTTGTATGTACGTTATGGACCAACAATCTCATTGGGAAGACTATCTACATTTGGTTGAGTTTTCCTATAATAATGGCTATCACAGTTTGATTGGCATGGCTCCATTTCAGGCCTTGTATGGTCATCCTTGTCGTACCTCTCTGAGTTGGGATCGATTAGAGCATAGGGTTCTTCTTGGACCTGAGATGCTTCGTGACATGGAGCAGTAGGTAGCTCGCATCTGAGAGCATCTAGTAGTAGCTCAAGATAGGTAGAAGAAATATGCTGATACACACAGAGTTGATCGGTAGTTTGTAGTTGGAGATTGAGTGTTTCTTTGAGTTCATCCTCGGAAGAGCCCTATTCGTTATGGAAAGGGTTCTAAGCTTGCACCCCATTTTGTGGATCCATTTGAGGTGTTAGAGCATATTGGTCCAGTTGCCTATCGCCTGGCCTTTCCACCCAGTCTGTCACAGATTCATGATATTTTTCATGTATCAATTCTTAGACCATACTTTCCTAATGTTACTCACGTACTTGATTGGAATGCTCTACAGGTCAAGGATGGGCAGCTAGCTCTAGAGCCCATGGCCATGCTACAGCACAGGATACTCATGCTCAGAGGAAGGAATATTGAGCAGGTGAGGATCCAGTGGGATCCCAATGATGAGACCTCAACTATTTGGGAGGATACTTCTCGTATTAGAGAATCCTACCCTTACTTGTTTTCTAGCTTCTAGGAGTAAGCCGGATTTAAGGGGGGGGGATGTAATAACCCTCCTATTTGCTAGTTGGACTCAGTAGTTTTTATGCTTTGATTTGATACGTTGATACTATGATGGTACTATTATTGTTAGATTTGGTTAGTTAGACGTTTGATGATGTTGTTATTCCATTTGTGGACATGATTATTTCATATGACATTATGGTTGGTGATGTTAGTTGATTTTCAGAATTATGTTATGATGCAGTGATGTAATAAATTATGTTATAAGATGATTTGTTAGTTTAGAGATGTTATTTTATTAGTTATATAATATTGTTAGAATAGGAGTGATGAAGGACAATGTAGCATAATTCATTTGCGAGTGCCCTGCTACGCTACGATTCCTTCTCATAATACAATGCTTTGATTTTATATATGTATGCACATGTACACGAGCTCGTTTGTATGCAGGGATTGCAGGTACAAAGTCTTGATTCCACCTGCTTCGGCAGGACAGGGTGAGCACCAATAGTGCAACAGTTAAATGTTGAAATAGAGATGACAAGGAAGTCATCCCGTCCCATGTTGTCAAACCATCGGATTGAATGTCATTGTACGTTCTTGTAGTGTCATTTTTTGTGGGTCATGTTTGTGTATTGTCGTATTTTATTGAGGTCAGTATTTTATAAGTTGTGATTTATTTAATTAAATGATGGTAATATTGTGTATTATAATGTTAGATTAAAATTATATTTAAATACTTAAATGTTTTATTTATTTTTAAAAGACGTGTTTTATTAAATGTTAATTAAATTGTGTTTTGTTATTTTAATTAATTATCTGGTTGAGGATAATTATTAAAATAAATTAGATAATGTGCTTTGCAAATAAATTTGTAAAAACTAAAATTAAAACAAAAGGTACTGAAGAGTAGAAAAATAAATAAATAAAAGAACAAAAAAAGATGAAAGAACGAATGAGATTTGAGAGTTGACTGAAAAAATTGTTTTTAAAAAAATAATTTCTTTTATTTATAATTTTTAGAGCTTTTGGAAGAAAAATGCTAATATCTTTTATTTAATGGAAATTAGAGAGAGTTTTTCACACACACAAAGGATTATTGAGACAGAAGTTGCACAAGTTAATTGTTATGTATTTTTGAATCTTTTGAAGTTTTCGAGAAAGATATTTCAATCTTTTGCTTGCATTATTTTGGGAGAGAGTTTTCTGAATAAGGGATTGGATTTGAAATTTGAGCACGGTATTTTGTGAAGGAGATTTCGAGGCAGGAAGGAGAAGCTCTATGTAGAGGCCATCGGAATCAAACAAGCATCATCAGATTCTCTTGAATAAGTGCAGGACTCCAGGTTCCACTTGTTTTCTCCTTCAGCTTTTTGTTTCAGACAAAAAATAAAATTAATTAAATGTGGCTTGTGTGAGGAAATAAACCTTTGTTTGAATAGAAATTTACTGAAAGAGATCAAACTAGTTTTCTTAAAGTTATTGGTTGTTTCAGTTTGTCAAACAAAATCTACATCTTCTGGAATGTCCAATTTATCTATATTGATATGAAAATAAGAATCTATTAGTTAAATTCTAGAAGCATGTTGTGGTTCTTCCTTATAATTTCATTTAGGGAAAATAAATCCCCCTTTGGATTAAAAATCTATATTGCAAAGTATATATATATATATATGTATATAGATATATATATATCTATATATGTATATAGATATATATATATATATCTATATATATATATTTCTTTATTTTGTGAATATATTGCTACAACCATGTATTTATTATTTGAATATACTTTCATAGTAATGTAGTATGAATATATATATATCCATTTAAATATTTTGCTATTGCAAATCGTACCATACCGGCTGCTGTAATTTATTTTATGTTATGTTTTGAGCCGAATTTTTGTTAAATTCAAAAAAAGCCATGAAATTGTCAAATGAAAATAAAGTTTTATTTAATATAGATTATTATGGGAAGAGGGAGGGATGGCAGTGCCATACCCTTCCCTGTCCCCAATGTGGCCGTTGGACTGCATAGCAGTCCAAACGAACTGTTGTGCGTAGTAGTCTATATGGACTGCTGCGCAGTCCCCATACGACAACCCACTTGCTTTATTTTATTTTTTAAAATTATATATATATATATATATATATATATATATATATATATATATATATATTTATATACATATATATATATATATATATTGTATATATATTTATATACATATATATATTATATATATATTTATATACATATATATTATATATATATATTTATATACATATATATATTATATATATATTTATATATTTTTTTTTTTAATTTTATTTATTTTTATATATGAATATATTATTATTTGATTCAAATTTTATTGTATATATATATATGTACGTAAGTTGTGTATATATGATGTGTTTTTTTTATATAATGTCTAAATTATGAAGTTTAGTTTTATGGATTAATTAAAAGAAAGCTATTTGTTTGTTATGTTAAATCTTTATTGAATTTTTTTGTAGCGAGTTATATTAAAAAAAATGGAGATTGTAAATACAAGTAAACTAGACGTTTATTTGAAATTGTGGTAGGAAATGATGTATTGTTGAGTACATTGTTTTAAATGTAAAACTCTAGGAACTTATTTATTTTTTCCATTCTATTGTTGTCGACTTCTTTCTCGAAGTGGGAACCCTGTCGTAATTGTGAGCCAATGTTGGTGAATGTAAACCCTTGTTCTAGAGGCATGCTTTATATCCTTGGTTTTTTGTTCTTGTTCTATTGTGCTCAGAATGCTCCCTGATTTTTGTACTACTATGTTCAGGAAAAGTTGTTCGAAATTGTTAAGATTTTTGGTTATCAGTTATCGCGAGAGGGTTAATGCCTTGTACATTCTTGTTTTGAGTATTATGCTTTATATGTATAGTACAACCCTTTCCTAGTTTTGATTTATATTAGGGATCTTAGGGAGAGTGGCTCTTCGTGGGCACCAGCGCCTCGAAAGGAGGAAGAGCATAGGATAACCCATGTAAGAATAGTTAAACAAGTGATAACCTAAAAATAGAATTTAGGGGGGATGGGTAGTAAAAAACACAAGATAATAAACATTGGATACCTCGTCTATGTGTTAGGGCTATCATAGACTAATGATAGACTAAGAAGGCCATGGTCGAAAAAGTCGTAACCTTGTCCCCATGAGAGGTTATCGACTCCACATGAGCTACCCTATGGTGGTTGCACCTCAAATAGGAGGAAGGGCCAGGAGATCCATAGATGGGTGTCGACACCTCAGTTGGAGGAAGGGCTAGGATATCCCATGAGAGCTATGCGATGACACTCTCCACTAGACACCCTTGTGCATTATTTCTTGTGGCCTCTGGAATTGTATTCTTAATGTTGTTTCAGATTCTTGTGGATTTGATTTATGGTTGTTATTTAGTTACTTGTTTGATTGATATTGATTTGGTTAATTGTGATGAGTTTCATAGTTTTATCTTTTTATCTTGACTCGTGAATGTGTGGATTATGTCATTGTAAACCTTGAGTTGTGTTTGAGTTTGTACTATGTTGTTCATGGAGTTAGTTTGACAATCATGGTTGAGTTAACTTCCTTGTCACCTTTGAGCACAGGGGGTGAGTTCTTTATAATACACATGGTTGGGTGGAATGTGCTTCGCACCCGTTGGGTTCCCCATCAACATCCCATCTTCTCAGCACTTCTGCAGTTGGATTTTTACCAGTGTTCACTTTGTAATTCAGATGGTATTGTAATTTGTATCATCCCACATGTTTGGGAAATTTGTTGTAATTCATATATCAAGAGATTGTAATGTAATAACGATGATGTAATAGTTAGGATCCTTTGTAACTTTATTAAAAGAGATTCATTATGATTGTATATGTGACATAGTATTACTCTCACTCTTGGTTCATGGATGTACTCTTACGCATGGTTATTATAATATTAATGGATATGTTGTTTATCATTATCTTTTACTTTCGTTATTAGATGTTGCGATGTAACCTCACGTTCCCTAGAGAACTAAGTGTGATAATGTAATGTAATGTGCAATGTGATTGTCTTTTAATGTTATTTGCATGTTTAATTGTATTGTTTATAAAAAAAATTAGTTGCTATGTGTGTTCTCTGGGGTTTGCACAATGGGCATTACATATTACATTATATTTTTATTCTATAATTTTTAATATAAATATAATATTTTAAAATTAAATTTTCTTTATATAAAATATTAAAAAATAAATTGACATTATATAAATATAATTAATTATTTCTAAAAATGGATCTTTTAGTTTTAACATTTGCTTAAAAACTAAAACTAAAACAATTAAATAAAATTAACTAAATAAAAATGGTTCTTTAAAGAAATATGACATCATAAAAATAAAATAATTTTTAAATAAATAAAAATACTCTTTAAATAAAATAAAATAATTTAAAAGATTAAAATTTATGTATTATGCATAATAAATAAAGCCATAAAAAATATTTGTACAATCTATATTAATTTTCTTTATTTCTTATATATAAAATACAATCTAAAACATTATTAAAACATATTTTTTTTTTTAAAATAACTATTATGAAAAAATTTGACATTAACTAATCTTCAATTATTAATCAATGAAATTAAATATAAAAAAATTACATATTAAAATAAAATTTATAAAATTTAAAAAAATATTACAAGTTAAAATGAAATTTAAAGATAAAAAAAAACTTAAGGCAGTAAATGGGGGAAGAGTATGGCGTGAATTGCCACTAAGTATTGTGCAGTCACCAGTAAATACGAATAGAGCTACCGAAGGTAGAAAATACAAATGGCAGGAAAATCGAGAGAGATAACATTCATCCATGCCCCAATGCATTCCTAAGGCTGCATAGTCATTCCCCATCATTATTATATGTCTCTATTTTCATGAATTCCTCTGAGTGGGCAACATCATTTTTATCTTTAATAGAACCATCCAAATTCCACTTCATTATGTGGAAAAACTTGGAATGTGAGTTGATTTGGATAATATTTTTAAATAATTAATAATTTATAGGAATGATTTGATTGGTCCATTTTGTCCTAGTTCTTTGAAAATTACAACAATTTGATTGTTTTTATATATATTTTTGACAACTATTCAAAAGAAAAATTAAACATAATATCGAATTGTAATTACTTTAATTAACATTCAAAATAACTTTTACAATATATTTGAGAAATAACATTAATAACTACATTTTCTAATTAATTTTTTTTAAAAGAATTGTTTTATAAAATTTTGATAATTTAAAAATCCACAATACACATTCATCTATTAGATATTCTCTAGTGATCTTTTCTTAGGGTTATGGAACAATTATGCTTTGTGATTTTGATTACCAACATTCTCAATTATTCATATAATTTTGCTATCACAAGTGATCTTATTAAATTGAGGAATCTATTTCCTCTTTTCCTTGAGATCACCTCCTCATCTCTCAAATTCATTATTGCATTACTCAAGATTGACCTAGTTCAATTCTAAGGTGTGTGAGAATGACCAAAAATTCAAATGTTCAAATTCTTAATCCATCTTTCTCACCCCATACTAACAATCATGAGACAACTTTACACACATTTAAGTGACATGTTATTATATCATTATAATTAAAGATATTCAATGTGCGATTAATTAATGTGGGAGAACCATAGAAAATTACAAGGACAAATATCATTAGAGAACACTTTTATTTATAAAGGAAATAAAGATAATATTCCTCCCATGGTGAATGTTTCTTTAATGAAAGAAGATTACATGGCTTTTCCTACCAAGATATATTTAATTACTTTGATAAAGGTGTTACTATTGGTAGCATGCAAAGTGAAGTCTTGAGTAAAAAATGCGTAGTAGTTGACTTTAGAAAAACTAAGAAAAAATAATTGGCTTGAATATAGTACTTTTATTTCTCACAAAAATTTACATATAATTCAACCTATAGCTAATAATCTACTTATTTGTACACTATATATTGGCAATATAAAAAGAAAGAGGTTATATTAACTATGTAAATCATTTATTTTTGGAGGTAATTAATGAAAATGAGAATTTTGTCATTGAAAAAATAAGACTTAATTTTATGATGATAAGAAAAAATTAAATAAATAGACCAAGTTGGTAAATATTCAAAAGAGTAGAAAAGAGGGGGAAAATGCCTAAATCCTTTGATAGCCTATTAGAAAAATATAAGCATTCCCCATCTCCCACTTTTCATTAATAGAGTAGAAAAGAGGGGGAAAATGCCTAAATCCTTTGATAGCCTATTATAAAAATATAAGCATTCCCCATCTCCCACTTTTCATTAATAGTACTAAACTATTACAATTATAATTTTAGATGTTTAGAGTGATTTAATATAAAATATTTACCTATCATGACATTAAACACATTTTCTTTGTCTTCAAGAAACTAATATTTTAGGGGTCCATCTTGAATGTGTCTTAAAATTTGGGTCAAAAAACTATTGTTTCTTCACTATTAACTGCATTAAGAAAATATGGGTCTACAATCTTTATGGCCTCTAAGTGGGTGTCTTTCTTTTTTAATAGTGGGATAATAGACTAGTTTGGGTGGTAATAAAATAAAAATTGCATCTATGTATACTCCAAATAATTATAAGGAAAGAAGTGAGACATGCGAATAGATTAATCATTCTCTTCCAAAATTCCCTCATATTCTTTTTGGGTGTGACTTTAATATGGTTGAACATAAGAATATTTAGAGGGAATTTAGCCTCTTCAAAACAAAGTGATTTATAATTTTTTTCTAAGGGAAAAATATATCTTAACCTCTAGAAAATAAGAAAGAAAATAGTATGGACATTTGATTTACATGATCTAGCACCCAAAATTCACACAAAATTATATTTAAGACTTGATAGATTTGATGCTCACAAATATTTATTTAGCTATGATAATATTGAGAGAAATAATGTAGTACAAGTTTACCATTATTTAATGTTTGACTATATCCCATTCAAGTCAATATAAAAATTAAGAGAGGTGAACTTTAAAATAAGGACCCTGGGGTGGAATTATTATTCAAACTTATTATTTATTTACTAAAGGATATTGATTGTTTGAATGGTATTCTTATAGTGTGAAATGTTAATAAATGCATTATGATCTACTACTAAGAGATCCATTGAAGACAATAGAAAAAAAAAGGCTCCTGATAGAAGGAATATTTTTATGAGGAGAAATTGACTAAAATGTTAGGAAATAAATGCATAATACCTACAATGTTTAATCCATTTCCTACATAATCCTATGAGAGAAAATCATGCATGTTGTACCATTGTAAATTGTCACCCTTGACAATTTCACTCTATGTTTTTTCCCCTTTAATTTATTGGATCTAATTAAGTTCCTAATTTCCTAAATTATGAATTCCAAGGCTTATTTTTACCATTTTCAACAAATTGCAACCATTGAATAAATGCATCCACTTAATATTTTTCTCCCAACACTTAATGTCCTAGAAAATAGGGCTACAACTCATACATCCTTGGGAATATTAGTCCCCCTATTTTTTCAAGACCTAAATTTGGATATGTTGGTGTTGAAATTTTAACATTCAAAATTCAAATTGCAATTGTTGACTTTTGGGATTTATTTTTTAGGAAATTAGGATAATTGCATATAAATAACTAGTTATTGCATCATTTGAAATCTAAGGTTTAGGAACTAGCAACAAGTGATCATCAAGAGGATTATTTAGCAATTCAAGATCATAATTTTAAAATATTTATTGTAGAAATTCAAGATTGAACATCATGTCAAATATGATGTAAGTTTATATGTGTTCATGTTATCATTGTCTGTGAAGAGTATCCCTTATTGTAGGTATCCAAGAAATTTCAATAATTCAAGCAAGGAAGATACAAGACCCTGAAGTGATATGTGTGAATTCAGTCCTTCGAGGAATCCATTGGAGGGTGATGATTTACAGGGTATGTGTAGGATCATGATGGGCCAAAAAGTGGCAATATGATGGGTATGTGCTTGATGACTTTTTTTTTACCCAAAATTGATGAAATGAAAAGGGTTTTTAAAGGAGATTATCAGCTTTCTACTAATATAAATTATGCTTTACTTTCAATTTAATAAATAATTATTATTTATTTTCAATTTGAATTATGACTAAAGTCTTGATTGATAGGTTGATTGAAAAACATCTATAGCTTTCAAATGGTATTACATTTTTTCAATCTAAAATATGCATCACATTCTATGCTTCACATACTATAGGATTAAAACAAATTGAATTTCATGAAGTTTTGACCAAGTTAAGATGGTCAGACATATGAGTAATTATATTTTTTAAAAGTTGTAATAATAAATTTATAATTAATTATTTACTTGGGAAAAAATTACCAAAAAATATGCATCACATTGGGACATGAGTCCTCCACTTGTATCTAAAATATTATAAAAAAATATTATCATTTTATTATGGTTAGGGCAGTCAGATAGACACCTTATTTTTTCCCTAAAATTTAAGTACTACTACATTGAAATTTCAAATTTTCACCAAATAGATTTTTAAAAAAATAAACCTAGTAGTTTAGAAACTACATTCAATTTGATACATATTATATTCTTACATATTTTTGAAATAATATAGATAACTTATTCAAATTTTTACATCAAGTTGCCTAACTCTGATTTTTCTAAATTTTTCACTAGTTAAGGGCCTATTTTTTCCATGATGATCCTACACATACCCTGCAACACTTTGTGATTTCATCATTCCTTCCTATCCATTATCATTTTATCATTGACATTACCATTATGGAAGTGGAAACACTGACATGAGGTTTGACTAAGGAAAGCCCCTAAATGGTACAACCTTTCCTTTTTCTTTGAATGTGGAGGTTTCATGTTTGGAGAGAATTGGAGGAAGCTTGAAGAAAAATTATCCATTGGTGCAATTGAAACCTTACATTTTGTCAACTCACAAATAGAATTATTTGTTAACATCTCAATAATTTTACAAGAATAAATAGAGATCTTAGATATGTCATCAGAGGACTATAAAAATAGAGGAAGACACCCCTACAAGGACCCATATGCCTCTAGGTTACTATGTCCCTCTACAATGACTAGTATCAGATTTTTAGGACAATTACAAAATCCTCTCCACTTTCAAGATCTACTTGCAATTCACTGTTTATGTTTATTAATTTTTAAATTCTTGTATATTTTATATAAGGTCACATAGTCCAATTAGGTTAATCATAATCAATCAATTCCAACCCTTCCCAACCATCAATAAGATAAAGATATAGGTTTGATTGGATCACCTTCATGGTTGAAAGTCATTTTATACACATTGTTGGTCTTCATCTTGAATGAAACTCAAAAAAAACATCCCCAAATTGAATCCTAGGTTTCATCCACTAAACATAGGCTTATATTTTTATTTGTTTCATTTTCATGAACTTGACATTTTAACATCATATACCTTATGAAATTTCAAACCCTAGATCTAATTTTTGCATTGTTTTGTTTTAAATTTCTCATTTAGGGTTTTATTTTTGCATCATAAAAGCATAAAAATTCAAAAAAAAACTGCATCACATATTGCATCATAGGTTGTAGTAGGATTGGTTTTAGTCATTTAGGTTAGATCTAATTTGAAAATTTTCATTTTTTGTTGCATATTTGCACTTGAGTCATATTGTCTTAAATTGAGGAAATTCTCAAAACATATGCATTTGCATACCCAATTGCACACAAAAATAGAATCTCTAGACAATCTAATAAACATTCAATTTTTGAATTTTTAGAATCCCTATTAAGGACTCTGATGCCCTTAGGTGCCTCTGTCCTCCTACACTTGCATTGGGAAACTTTTTCACAAATCTCTGTCTTTGTTCCTTTAGTATATTTGTGCTTACAGATCTTTGCATTGGGATTCTTAATTGTGTACATATTTGAGCATCTTTTGTATAGTTTTTTAACAAAAGGGGTAAAAACTTTATTGAAGATCAAAAAGTAACATTACAAAGGAATCAAAGGACCAAGGTCCCAAAGTAAAACAAGAACAACAACCCAAACAAAGATAAAACAACCAACATCATCATCTGTCATCATTTCCAGCCCTATCTTCAGCAAGAATATTCGTTAAATCGAGACAGAGCTCCTGAGGGACCAACTCCCACCCCTCAATTCTCCATCCACCACCATGCTCAAAAGCCTATTTCGCCAAACAATCAGCTGCCCTATTCCACTCCCTTGGAATGTGGACAAAAGTCACAATTTCCATCAAAGAACTAACCCGCAGAATTTGTTGCACAACCCTAGCCAACTGCCAGCTGACATCAACCACTTTCCGCTCAATAAGCAAATTGATTAATATTTGTGAATCAGATTCACAAACAATCCTTCTCCATCCCAAACCATGAGCTCTCTCAAGAGCGTCAAGAATAGTGAACCCTTCCACAAGGTTGATGGTTTGCGTCCCTTCATAGATCGAAAAGAGGAAGATCACCGATCCTGAAGAATCCCTACCGATCCCCCGAATACCAGCTGGTCCCAGATTGCCTCTTGAAGATCCATCAGTATTGATCTTCAAAACACCAAATGGAAGAAGTTGCCATTTTTCATCCCTAACAATTCTTTGCTTCTCATGCCGACCTCTCTTAGCCCTAGCCAAAGCCAACGATGACCACTGAATCCCCAATCTCTCCACCAACTCTGTATCCCTTTTCACCAAAGGGAATTCCACTTCACACCAAGCTTCCACTGTTTCCTGGACCATGCAAAATATTCTTTGCCAAATTTGTTGCCCCAGCCTCTGCTCTCCATGAAATATCTATTGATTGTGTTCCAACCATATCTGCCACAATAAGAAGATAGGCCCCACATACCACACCTCCTGCAAAAAAGAGGCCACAGAAGGAGGTCGACCCATCCCATGCCAAAAATCAATCAAGGAGGAGGCATGAACACAAGGAATTTTCCAAACACCGCACCAAAAGTGCCAAAGCTGGATGGAAAAAGAGAACTGAAAAAACAAATGAGTAGAGTCCTCCTCATTAGCCCCACACATAACACAAACAGGACCCTGGAAACCTCTTTTCTGAAATATTATCCCAAGTCAAACACTTATTCCAGGCCAACACCCAAACAAAGCAACTACATTTTGGCCAAGAAAGCTTGTTCCAGACCTTCTTCCACCATTGAATTTCAAGCCCAACCAACCTATGAGACAATAACACACTATAACCTAAGGCAACAGTATATGTCCCCTTAGAATTAGGGGACCAAGAAAGCACATCATCATCTCAGAGAGAACTACACCTTCGACCGGCGAGGATACTCTGTAGCACAACACAATCCTCCTGCATACCAACATCTGGCCACTCATCCAGGGACTTCCATTTGGCCACCTCCATCTGACCACAAGAGGAAAATGACTTAAAATCCCTCACCCGTGACCAACCAACCTCAAGAAATCTTTGGCTAAGATTCAACAAGTTGGGAAACTGAGAGGTGATGGGAGGAAAACCATCCCAAGAATTAGACCAGAACTGGGCCTCAGTCCCCTTCTTGCAGATCCAAAATAACCCATCCTTAATAAGCATAGCCCCTTTTTTGAAAGTTCCCCATATCACAGAGCCCTTCCCCACCAAGGGGTACCTAGAAATATCAGGTTGAGGGATCCCTAGGAGGTACTTCTGAGAAAGAACCCTGGCCCAACACTTATCCTGCTCATTACACCACCACCAGTATAGCTTTGCAGCCAAAGCCTCCCACATTGTAACCATCCCCAAAGAAAGCAATATCATCCACAAATTGTAAGTGAGTCTGTGGAGGTAAGGTGCCACCCCACCTCCAACCTTGAATGAGACCAGACTCCACACTCTATCTAATCCATCTCCCCAAACCTTCAGCCAAAAGAATAAAAAAGTAAGGAGAAAGAGGGTCTCCCTAATGAAGCCCCCTAGAAGCACCAAATAACTCAGAGTGACTCCCATTGATAAGCACAGAGAAAGAGACTAAAGTAACACAACTCAAAACCCATTGAATCCATTCTTCAGCAAAACCAAAAGCACCCAGAACCTGCCGAAGAAAGGATGACCTAACTCTGTCATAAGCCTTAGCCATGTCTAATTTAATAAACATCGATTTCTCTTTAGAGTTGGCCATACAATGGATGGCCTCAGTTGCAATAACAATCCCATCGAGAATTTTCCTACCAGCAACAAAACCACTTTGTTCCTCAAAGATCAGCTTCGCAAGCCCCTTTTTCAACCTGTCAGCAATAAGTTTAGAAATAATTTTATAAATTACATTGCATAAAGAAATGGGCCAAAAATGGCATAACCTATCTGCCCCTTCACTCTTGGGAATAAGAGCCAGAAAGGTAGCATTTAGACCCCTGAGCATCTGCTTATTCTGTTGAGATTCTTGAACCACTGCCAGGAGGTCAAGTTTGATAATATCCCAGAATTCTTGAAAAAACTCAACCGGGAAGCCATCAGGGCCAGGTGCCTTCCCTTTCTTCATATTGAAAACAACCCCTTCAAGCTCTTCAAGCGAGATGTCACTCATGAGTTGTTGATTCAAACCACCAGACACAAGAGATGGGATACAAGAAAGAATTTGTGCTTCCTCAGGAGACCCCCCTTGCGAGCCCTCCCTAAAAAGAGATTCAAAATACTGCACTGCCTCCCTAGAGATTTCAGGGAAGGAGGAAAGATGGTCTCCCCTGTCATTCATCAAACCAGAGATAGAATTACCATGACGCTTGGATTTCACCGAATTGAAGAAGAAAGCTGTGTTTTTATCCCCTTCTTGAAGCCACTCAATGCGAGCCTTTTGTTTCCAATACATTTCCTCTCGTAGCTCCCATTCTTCTAGAGTTTTCACAGCCTAAGCCTCATCTTGAAGCAACTCAGCCGTCACCCCATCCTCCCTTAACCTCCTCGTGATACCATCCAAGTCTGCCTGAGCCATCGCCTTTGCATGGAAGACATTCCCAAAATACTACCGATTCCACCATTTGAGCTCATATTTAACATATTGGAGTAACTTTGCGACGGAATACATTGTCGTACCATAAGCTGGTCTCCCTTTCTTCCACCAGTCAAACACAAAGGCATTCAAAGAAGGGTCCCGCAACCACATGAGTTGGAACCTAAAAGAGGGCATACGAGGCACACGAGTTGACTCAATAGAAAGCTTAATATGCCAGTGGTCAGAACCTCTCCAATCCAAGATTTCAGAGTAAGACAACCACATCCCACCAATCCAGTAATAGGAAACTACAAATCGGTCTAATCTTTCTACAATGCAGAAATCACCAACCCAACGATTGTTCCAGGTGAACTGCCCATTATTGGGTTTGATATCAACAAGATTCAAGGTATTGATATTGTCCCGGAGCAACATCGCATATGGCTCTAGCCTTCCAATACCACCTCGCTTCTCAGCCAACTCACAAATAGCATTGAAATCTCCAGCCAAAATCCATGGATGAAGAGGCATCATACTACGGATAAGCCTGATATGGGACCACAGACCTTGTTTACCCTGAAAATCCATAGGAGCATATATATTCGAAAAGAGAATGACTTCCCCAGTCTCAAAACTAGAAGCAATCATAGACATAGAGGATTTAGAAGATATCCACCAAAGAGGTTGGAGTCTCCATGGATTCCATAAACAAGCAAGACCCCCAGAAGCTCCATGAGCTCCGATGCACTAACACTCCCCACTCCTCCACAACTTAGGTGCCAAACCTTGCATATTCTCAACAGATAACTTAGTCTCCTGCAAAAAGAAAACATCAGGTCTTTGACTTCTAACTAAATCATGAACCGCTTTTTGTCTAGGGCTGCTGTTCAAGCCCCGTACATTCCATGACAAAACAATCATTTCAAGGGGCTTGAAAAAAGAGAATCCAGAGTCTTTATCAACCCTGACTCCACCAAAGTCTCGCCAGCCAATTTAATCTTTTCCATATCCTTTTTTCTACCAGGTTTAGCAAATTTCTCTGCCCCGCCCTTCTTAAAATCCTTTTGCATGATGCCCAATTCGGGGGGAGGCTTGGTCTTCTTAGTTGGGTCTGACCCAGCGTTCTGCCCAGGGAGAGAATAATCCTCACCTACTGAGGTAACAACAATCAAGGGTATCTGCACCTCAGGAACCACCAACTGCTGATCGCTACCACGTGCAGACAATCAACCCTATGAGGACCCAAAGAAGAATCAAGAACAAGATCCTCCTGAGCAAAGCGCTCAAGCCGCTGATCTAGGTTAATCAACCTCGAGTTCACCTCCTGTTGGCTGAGCTCATCCAAAACCTCAAATCTGTTAAAGGTACCTTCATCTTTCCTTTCTTTAAAATACCTCTTTTGACCCCTATTATGATTTCGAGCCTTGACCTGGGCAAAACCATCAGACTCACCGACCTCATCAGGAGACAAGCTCTTCCCCTTATTGGTTTTAGGAAGATTGCTAGCAAGATGTGAAGGCTAAGACTCCACAGGCTTATACCTTAGACATCTCCACTGCAAATGACCATATTCTTGACAAAGCCGACAATGAAAAGGAAGAGTTTTGTAGTCCAAATGCTGCACCAAAGAATAAGAGCCCACACACATATCTATTGCATCGGGCAAAGGCCTACTTAGATCAATATCAACACAAATGTGTGCAAAAGTCATTACCTTTTTACCCAAAGTCTACGATGAAGTCCCAACTGGTTTTCCAAGCACCGAGGCCAAAAGGTGTAGCACATCCTCTCGACAGCATTCCACCGGGAACCTCGATAAACGAACCCACTCTGGGACATGATTTGGAAGCTCCTCTGCGGGGTTAAAACCTGCATGCCATGGCTTAATAAACAACCCTACCTTCTTATGAAAGTGTAGACATCCAAATTTGGACACTTAATTTATCCAAATTTATCACTTTTCGTCTAAACATCCTCTTAGCCTAGTTAATTAAATAATATTACTATTATTTAATTAATATCTTTAATTCTGCTAAATCCTTAAGGTATTTAATTAATAATTAAATACCTTACCCTCTTCTAATCCTCTTTTCATCAAATAAATTAAATAAATATTACATTTATTTAATTCCTCACATGTCATTTTCATCTAATCCTAATCCATTTCTTAATCTTTTCATTAAGGATGTGCACATGCCTAATCCTTGATTAGGATGTGTCACATCCTCCAACTTTTGCAAGTTGGATTTTAATCCTAATTAGCCCCTAATTATCCTCTAATTATAAATTAATTAAGCCTAATCATTCTCCAAGGAATTTTTAATTCCTTTTTTATTTGTCCTAGATTCCCCTCCTTTATATGTGAATTTTTAATTCACATTCCATCCTTCCAAGGCTTCTAGAACCTTGAACTTGTCACAATCACCACATGTGA
>VDFB02270651.1:516440891-516514404 GCA_007258455.2 Sequoia sempervirens
TTCCGCAGTTGTGCCTCACGTCTGAGGAGTATATCGAGGACTCCCTAGAAGCCTTCGCATCCTAGATTAAGACTTTGCCTTTACATACCCGTAATATTAATCATAGGATTGTGCTTGCTTGAGGTTTTTCTTTGTGGAAATTTTTGTCAAATTTTTGATACTTTGACTTGTTTCATCATTTTGCGTCCTTGCCATAGCCTTTGCCATCAGAAAAAACCAAGCCTTGTTCCCGCAGAAACGTGGTAGCGCCCCTGTTTTGCTGCAGAAACGTGGTAGCGCCCCTGTTTTGCTGCAGAAACGTGGTAGCGCCCCTGATTCGCTGCAGAACGCTGCCTACGCCCCTGATTTTTGCTGTCAACCCCCCGAAAGTACCCCATTTGGATTTATTTAGCCTCTAAATCACTACTTAATCATTCCCAACTACCATCCCATTATCCTAAGCCTCCCAAAACCTCTATTTCATCCATTTAAACCCCCATTCTACCACCCCAAATTTTCACAAATCACTTCTAATCTACCTTTTCATTTTAATTTTCCATTCACAAGTCAATACCCTCACCTAACAAACATCACAACTTTACCATTCACACCTCCTAGACACCGCCCATAGCCAAACCGCCCTAACCTTGCATTACAAAGTGATTATCTAAATTGACTATAGCGCTTGAACTTGATTATTGGTCTTTAACTTCAACCCCAATCAATTTGCCTCCATCTTGAGGTGAATTCGGTGTTGCAAGTTATCATCCTCGGCCCAATCAATCCATTCCTAGCTTAAGGTGGATTCGGTGTCGTAATCACCCTATCAATCAATCAAAGCTCTAGGGTTACTAAAGGTAATCTCACGTGATCAAGTTTGAGGTCTCTCTCTCACACAATCCAATCCAATCTAATCCAATCAAATCCAATCCAATCCAAATCAAACCCAATCCAATCCAATCCAAATCAAATCCAATCCAATCCAATTCCAATCCAATCTAATCCAAATCAAACCCAATCCAATCCTAATCCAATCAAATCCAATCCAATCCAAATCCAAACCCAATCCAATCCTAATCCAATCAAATCCAATCCAATCCAAATCCAAAACCAATCCAATCCAATCCAATCCACATCCAATCCAAATCCAATCCAATCAAATTCAAATCAAATCCAATCCCATCTAATCCAATTCAAATCCAATCCTTACCCAATCAAATCCAAACCTAATCAAATCCAATCCTATCCAATCAAGCTGATCTAGTACTTTAATCAAATTCATCAAGTCATCTATCACATCATCCAATCATCCTAATCTGAGCTTTAGTCCAATATGAGCTGGACCAAAATCCCAATTTGAGCTTTAATCCGTTCCCATCCAAAATCTTTTATCCATCATCTTTATCCTTTCACCATCATGAATCCTCATCCTCCATCAATAGTCGTCAAGGGAAACCTTAATTACATTGACAACGATAATGAAAGTCTTGTTGATCAAGAGGAATATGACATAGACCCCCTTGACACTATCATTGCTAGTAAGCTTTCTCCACCCACTTTCCAAAATCCAATCACCCCCTCGAGTTATCCCGTTATGTCTTCGTCTATGCCTAATCATGTTGCTTCTGCTACCTTTGACAAGGGATATCCATCATACCCTTCATCTACATCATCCTCTTATCTAACACCCGCATCCTCTTATCCTAGTCCACCATCTCAATACCCCTATCCTAATCCCCCATCCACATCCTCCTATCTAAATCCTTCATCCGCATATACCCACTACCCTAATCTTCCATGCCAATCTATGCACTCTAATCCTACATTTGTACCTTCCTATCTTAATCCTACATCCACACCCTTCTACCTTAATCCTACACCCACATCTCCTCATCATAATCCATCATCCCAATACCCTTATTATAATCCATCCTCCACATCCTCTTGTCCCACTACACCACCTATATCCTCTTGTCCTAATCCACAATTCATGTCCCCCTATCTTAATTCACCACTCCAATATCCTTACCTTAACTCTCCATCCAATCCTAGTCCTCCATCTACTCCTAGTCCTCCATCTACTCCTAGCCCTCCATCCAATCCCATTCACCCATACAATCCTAATCCCCCATCTACTCATAGTCCTACATTCGATCCCATTCCTCCATCTAACCCCAGTCCACAAATCCATAATCCCTCATCCATTTCTACCACCCCAGCCAAGCCAACCATATGCAAGTCTTTCATTTCAGAAGTTCTCCAAGGACTCATTACAAAGAAGCCATCCCCAACTCCACATCTTGAAGTCATCGAGCCATGCCATCTAGATACTTGTTTGTAAAAGTTTAGTGTTCATAGTTGGTCAAAATAATTTTTTTGAAACTTGCATGAGCTTCATAACCTAGTGTCCTATTGCAAATACTTCAGTGAGACAAAGTTCAATACTTATGGAATCTTGTGTTGTTGTTACATTTGTTGTGGATGCTCAATATTCCAACTCTTCCATGCAAGGTATTATCAATACTCAAGCTATTTTGGACTCTATTCCTAATGCCACAATACCTATGTCATGTTGTAAATATGAAGGTGTTGATATTGATGTCAAAAAGCTATCATTTTCATTGATGTTAACTATGTGCTGATGAAGATTTTTGCATGATGAAGATGAAAAGGATATTAAGAAAATTGTGAAAAAGAGGGAAACAATTTGTTGTAGGTTGTGTGCATGTATAGTTGAGATATTGAGGAATTGTCATGAGTACATGGAGATATCTTTATGTTGTAGTTTCTAGAGATTTTTTATAATGAATTAATGTGCTAAGATGGTGTCTCTAGTACTTGGTTTCCAAGTACTTTTGAGAAAATTTGATAAACAGAGAAAATAGTGTTGTGCAAGTGTTTAGAACATGCTTTGGGATGTGCTCCACATTTCTTCTATGTTGATGCTATGATTTTGTGGATTTGATATGATGTTCATCATAGTTAGTAGTTGCTATATCCAAAGTTTGGGTTTCTGTACCACTGTGTAGAGTGAGATGTGTTCACTAGTGTGTGAACTAGGTTTTCAGCGGTGTTTATTGTGGTTTGAGACAAATGTATTTGCTTTGCATTTATCCACATTTTTCTTTCAGGTTGTGCAGATTTGGGAAGTTTCTTATAATGTTTGTATCTTTCATAATTCAAGGTTTCACTTGATTTACTACAAATAGTGTGTGTTTCATGTGTCAAAGTGCATATAAGGTTAACTGGATGTTTTGGGTTGAAGTATTTCTATAATGCAAGTATGGTTGAATTATCTGTTAGATCTTAGGTGGTTCATGGATTTTTCTATATTGTGTAAAATATATTTGTGTGGTCTACGTGTCATCTTGAATAAACAAGAAGTGTGTACATTAGCTTTATGGTGTTTAGCAAGGTAATGGTTGACCTGGTGTTAACACTACATGTAAATCCTTTCAAAGTTTGTGAAAGTGTATTGAGGTGTGTTAGGATTAATTTGGGTCCTAACTAAGGATTTATATGGGTCTCCATTCCTATCCACAGTGGGAATGCTTGGGTGCCAAACTAATTTTAATTTTAAATGTAAAGGATGTCTTGCCGAACTTGGAGAAGGTTTTTCAAGGTTGAGGATGGTATAAATGAGAGTGGTTTTGTTGGAAGACATTAAGATAGATGTGAGATAGATACAAGTGATGCATGTGATGTGAATTACAAAACTATAAATGCAAATTGAGCAAAGTAGTGTGAAATTCAAAGTGTTGGTGATGAGGGCCACACCACCCAAAACCCACATAAATCATAACAATAGATACCAGCATAGAGGATGTGAAATAGAAAAATGACTCACTTTCAATTATTTTCAGAAAATGCAATTACAGATTCAAAGCTTACATGCTACAACCTCATGGGCTTGATTTATTACAACAAAATCAACTTTGAAAAAAGAAAATCTACTATTAAAAGCCACAATTTGCACTATGGGGGCCACCTTCTACAAACCCCACTTAACACTTTTTATTTTCCCCAATAACCACCCTAGAATGTTCTAAAAAGTTCAAATTTTTCCTTTTTGTTTTGGCACCAAAAGTCTTGTCATTTGATTTATGGCCTATGAAGAAATTTTAATGAAATACACTTTTTAGAGGAACAACCTCATGGGGCCATAAATTTTGATCTGGGTGTTTGATTTTCTACTATTACATTTCATTGGAAAGCTCTCAATGAGCTCTACACCATGTGAACCAACCTATGGTTGGTTCAACCACTTTTTGAGTTGTTTCATGGGCCTTTAAAAATTTATATCTAAATTTGAATCTGCATTTGATAAATTTCTTGGGACAAAACTTTAATTTCTCCCAAACCATGGAGGGTATTGAGGTGATTCTTTCATGACCATAATTTTTTTCAATTATTCTCCTTGGGGTAAATTTATAGGTACATACAAGCTCGTTTATGCCGACTTACTAAAAATACTAATTGCTTGATTTTGTTATTTTTGATGTCTAATTGTCTTACACCCCTTAAATGCCATCATAGAACTCAAAAAAATTACAAAAAATAAAGAATTTTTTTTTTTGGGTGATGCAAGATTGACCTACACCACTAGATGCTCTTGTTAGAGTAAAGTAATTAATTCACTTTACTCTCCTCTTAAGACTTCACTTTATGCACATATATTAGTCATTTAATAATTAATATTAATTATTAAATGCACTCACCTTTAGGGTTAGGGTTTCCTTTCGGTTTAGATCTCCTTTTATAAGGATTGATCTCTTGTATTCTACTCTCTTGATTCTTTTTTTTCTCTGATAATACATTTTGCACATTGTCAGAGCCAAAACCCTTCTTTTGTTCTCTCTCTTTCTCCGTGACAAGTTTCTTGCATGCAAGTGTTTTTTGGGTTATGTGGATTTGTATTTCTCAAATCCTACATGGTATCAGAGCCAGATCTGCTGCACCTTGTTCAGTTTTTGAAAGAATTAGAGATCTAGGTTTTGTTGCATCAGATATGTGTTTGTTTTCTATTTTTTATTTGGAATAGTGGTTCTTCTTTTTGGTGCACTTTGAGCTAAAATGGACCTCACCCTTGAGCTCGCAACATCCAAAAACCCTTATTTTCATATAAAATACGTCTAATTTGGCTACAGTTGATTAGGGAAGAAAAATTTTTTGGCCCTAGGGCTCATTTTACAAGGTCAAAAATTGAAAAAAATATTAAAAAATTTAATTTTTTTTGCATGTTTTTCACGCACTTAGTTAAAAAAGTGGGCATCCGCCGCCAGGCGGCCACCCACTCCCCACTGCCGCTAGCAGCCTCCCATACCCCCACCGGTCCACCGCTTAAAGGAAATAGCCCCCGCGGGCTTATAAAGAAGCCCTGTGGTCACGTGGATGACCAGGGCCCGTGCCCAGCACTAAGGCCCCAACCCCCTAGTCTGCTCAGGTGACTAGGGGCTTTTTTTTTTGGCCCATAAGGGCTCCTAAGGCTTGATTGTGTTTTTTAACCTATTTCTACTCAATCAGGTATAAAATGCTCAATTTTTTTGGTTTTTCAAATGAAAATAGGCATTGTAAAGCTGGCTCTAAGCCCATTCTGATGGTGTAGGAAATTTTTTTAAAAAAATTAGTTTGGTTGCATTTTTTTGCAGTCAAAGTCAGATGATATTTTTGTACTCTAAGGGGCATAACTTTCTCATTTTTGCTTCATTTTTCGAAAGAGAATAGGCATCAAAAAGGTGGTTATGTGCTCTTTCCAGATCTGTAGTCTATTTCATCAGAAAATTCTTCAGGTACACAAAGATTTGTCTCAAACATATAGTGCTTTCTATTGTTTTCTGGCTTTCAGTTTGTACTGGGAATTGGTTTTTTGCATTGTGGGGGGGTGTTTTTTTTCTTGCTTTCTATCATTTACATCACAAAACTAGAACCTATAAATGGCAAAACAAAAAAAACCCCTTCTGCATCTTCTATCTAGTTTTGAAAGACCACTAAATAATAATAAAAAATTCAGAGCAGTTGAGGCATAGTTCATAGGATGGCCGATAGATCTATTGAATCTCTCACACCACATAATTATCACACTTGGAAGGGTCGCATGATGAATCTTCTCTAGTCTCAAGGGTTATTCTCCTATTTGGATGAGGTTCAACCACAGTTGATTTTCCCCTTTGAGGTTATGTAGCAAAGGAACAATATGGATCAAGCAATGGGATTGATGGCTTTGCACATTTCAGACAGTCTCCTATTTCATCTTGATGGGTGTCTCAATCCTTGAGCCATTTGGACCAAGTTATATGGAATTTTTGGCACTGTCAACGATTTCAGAGCATTGCAGCTTAAGGCCGAATTAATTTCCTTGGTACCTGATTCGTTTCCCTCCATTGAGGACTTTTTGATGAAGTTCAAACATCAAAGATCTATCTTGCAGGGTTGTGGAAAGGTTAAGACTGATACAAAGTGCATCTTCTTGATCCTCTCCAAGATTCGAGGTCCATTTCAAATCTTCTCTTTGACCTTCTATTCCACCATGGATGCCTTGGGTGCTTGACATGTCATGCCTACTTTTGAGGTGTTTTGTGATCATCTAACTCATGAGCAAGCCAAGCTCAAGCACATGGATTCACTTTCAGGTTCACTGAACCAAGCATTGGTAGCCCAGTCCTCCAAGGGAAAATAGAAGCAGAAACTAAAGCCTAAGAAAGATTCAGGGGCTAGTGAGAATCCCTCGAAGCCACCACCTAAGTTTGATTCAAAACCACAACCTAAATAGAAATCTTCGAAGTCTGGTGAGTCTTCCTTCGAGACTAAGAAGAAATCTGGTGATCCTTGTAGTTTTTGTGGCAAGGAAGGGCATCCAGTCTCTAGGTGTTGGAAACGTTTAGAGGCTTTAGACAAAGCCATGCAGTAGCATAATATCGCTGCACCTTAGCCTCCTTCACAACCCACAGGGAAAGGTCATGCTCTTTCTACACAAGCATTGTCCTTAGAATCCACTTGGATTCTAGATTCTGGTGCCTCTCACAATATGACACACACAGAGGATTTGATCATCGCTCTTTCCCCTACAGGCACTAGACATATTGCAATTGGTGACTTAGCATAACTTTTAGTTCAGGGTTCAGGTACTATTTCATTGGATGGTGGTTGTCTTCAGGATGTGCTTCTGGTTCCTGACATTTTGACAAACCTTCTATCTGTTTATCAGATTTTCCACTTCGGCTCTAGTAAGACAGTTGAGTTCTCACCACATGATGTGGTTATTCGAGACCTTCATGATCTTGACTTGGTTGTGGCTACTGGGAGTGCATATTTTGCATCATGCTTATATAGATTTGATGGCTTTGAGAGTTTAGACACTATTGGTTCCTCTCTTATAGCCCATACAGATTCAGTGAGTAGGCTTTGGCATGAGCGTTTTGGCCATGTCAATTATAGATATCTATAGCAGATGAGTACTTAGGCACTTGTGATTAGACTCGCACAAATTTCTTGTACTGATGGTGTATGTCGAGGTTGTGCCCTTGGTAAACATCATCGAGATCCTTTTCCTTAGGGTCGAGCCACTCATGCCAGGGCACCCCTAGAGTTGGTACACAGTGATCTTATGTCTTTTCTGACTCCTTCCTTTTCAGGGGCCCGCTATGTGCTCACTTTTATTGATGACTTCTCTAGATGTACATGGGTGTACTTTTTTAAGTACAAGTATGATGTCTTTGACTCCTTTAGGACTTTTAAGACATTTGTGGAGAAGCAATATGGAATTTTTATTAGGAGGATACACACAGACAATGGGGGGAATATGTTAATCAAGATTTTACAGGTTTTTTCTTTGAGCATGGTTTACAGCATCAGTTTACAATCCCTTACACCCCTTAGTAGAATGGTGTTGCTAAGAGAAAGAACAAAACGTTACAAGAGATGGAAAATTATATGATATAGTATCGAGCTATGAGTTCTTCATTTTGGGATGAGGCAGTCAATTGTGCTAATTATATTCAGAATCATATGCCTCATAAGGCATTCCGACATATGACTCCTAAGGAGGCTTGGACCCATGTCAAGCCTGATGTTTCTACATTCTAATTTTTTGATAGTAAGGCTTGGGCATTTATTCTTGATGCTCAGCGGAAAGCCATGGAGAGGAAGAGTCGACCACTCATATTTGTTGGCTACTGTGAGGATCTTAAGGTGTACAGGCTATTTGATCCTAATTCCAGAGAGGTCTTGTTTCAATGGGATGTCCAGTTTGATGAGTGCTATCCTTAGATGGATTCAACATCACCAACTTTTCCCTCATTTCCTACTCCTCCCTCTTCATCTCTTGAGCATTACTTATCTCCTGAGGATGATGTAGATGATGCTCCACCATCTCCACCACCACCAGTTGCTCCACATTTTCCTAGGTGAGCATGTGTCACTATTGATGGCACTAGTTCTTTGCCAAGTGATCCTTCAGATACTCGTTGTACTTGTGCTCAGACATTTGGTTCTAGTCTTTTGAGTCATGCCATTTTGGATGATCCTCAAAAGTTTTCAAAGGCAACAGGTCACCTTGAGTGGGATAGGGCCATGGATGAGGAATACTTTTCTTTGATGAAGAATCATACTTGGGATCTTTGTCCTCTTCCTAAGGGAAGAAAGTTGGTTCGGTGCAAGTGGGTGTACCGTACCAAGTATGCTACAGATGGTTCTATTGATAATTATAAGGAACGTCTTGTTGCGAAGGGGTTTTCTCAAGTAGAGGGTATTGACTACTCTGAGACCTTTGCTCCTGTCACCAAGATGAACTCTATACGCCTTGTACTTTCACTTACAGCTTCATAGGGATGGATAGTGTTTTAGATGAATGTGAAGAGTGCCTTCTTGCATGGAGACCTACATGAGAAGATCAATATGGAGCAGCCTCAGGGATTTGTGCAAGATACTTCTTTGGTTTGTAAAATTTGGCGTTCATTGTATGGTCTCAAACAAGCCTCTTGTGCTTGGTATGAGAAGATGGACTCTTTCTTGCTTTCCTCTCACTTCACATGCTGTCATTTCGATCACATAGTGTATATTGAGTGTCAGGAGGGTGATCTTTTGATTCTTGTGCTATATGTAGATGATCTCATTCTTACTAGTAGCTCATTCTCCATGATTCAGAGTGTTTAGAGAGCTTTGATGGAGCAGTTTGAGATGACAAATCTTGGTCTTCTACACTTCTTTCTGGGTCTTCAGGTTATTTAGTTTTTAGATGGGATTTGCATATTTCAGGAGAAGTATGCTCTTGATATGCTTTAGCGATTTGGCATGCTTGATTGCAAGACTTCCCCCACTCCATTTTAGTTAGGTGTTGTTTTGTCTTCCACTTGTTCTAATCCTTCAATGGATCCCTTTTTATACAGGCAGTTGGTTGGTAGTTTGTTGTACCTGACACATTCTCATCCTGATCTTTCCTTTATGGTTGGCCTTGTCTCTAGGTTTTCCCATGATCCTCATGAAAGCCATTGGCAAGTAGCCAAAAATATTTTGAGGTACATTTGGGACACCACTCTTTATGGCATTCACTACACTTCAGGATCCCCTCACATCATTGGCTTCATTGACTCTAATTGGGCTGGTGATGTCAATGATCGAAAGTCTACTTATGGCTTCTTTTTTTGCCTTGGTTCTGGTCCTATCAAATGGTCTTGCAAGAAGTATTCTGCTATTGCATTATCATCTACAGAGGCTAAGTACCGAGCAATAATATTAGCCAGTCATGAGGTTTTATGGCTTCGGCAGTTGATGACAGAGTTTGGGTTTCCTCCAGATAGTCCCACTATTCTTTGGTGTGACAATCATAGTGCCATTAACATTTCTCGCAACCCAGTGGAGCATCAGCGGACAAAGCAAATTGAAATCCACATGCACTTCATCAGGCAGTTGATTCAGGTTGGTTCTCTCTTCTTGGAGTACATTCTTACAGAGGAGCAGGTTGCAGACATCTTCACTAAACCTTTGGCATCTCTGCGCTATCTTCAATTGTGCTCCATGCTTGGGGTGAAAGAAGTTGTCCTTGGGGGGTCTCAGTGAGGCCTTCCTTCCTTCATGTTTTTCTTTTAGCATGTTTCTTTATCTCTTTTTTAGAGAGGAGTTTTTTCCCACTGGTTTTCTCCTTTACTCCGCTTTATAGAGATTTTGTTGTATTCAGGTACCTGATCAAGCCATGTTGCCAGGACCCATAGTTGCATTGTAGTTCCTTTGCTTTATTCTACATTGTTTGTAGCTGCATTGCAGCTCATCTTAAGGGGGTGTGTTAGAGTAAAGTAATTAATTAACTTTACTCTCCTCTTAAGACTTCACTTTACACACATATATTAGTCATTTAATAATTAATAATAATTATTAAATGCACTCACCTTTAGGGTTAGGGTTTTCTTTCGATTTAGATCTCCTTTTATAAGGATTGATCTCTTGTATTCTACTCTCTTGATTCATTTTTTTCTCTAATAATACATTTTGCACATTGTTAGAGCCAAAACCCTTGTTTTGTTCTCTCTTTCTCCATGACAAGTTTCTTGCATGGAGGTGTTTTTTGGGTTATGTGCATTTTTATTTCTCAAATCCTACAGCTCTTGCATCAAATACCTAGGGTAATTTGAAAAGTGATCCTGTCACTTCTTAAGAGTTAGAGGGAAACCAAGATGGTTAACCTCAGCCTTAGAAAACCATGATGAATCTTCAATAGGTCTTCCTCTCCATTTCACCAAGTACTCTGCATATTGCATGTTTCTTGTGCTTCTACCCACATGGCTATCCGAGATTTCTTCTATATTTTCCTTCTTTGAAGTAGGTGCTAGAATTTTCAACTATTCATTTATCAACCCCTCCTCTATATCACCTTGATGATACTCTGTCAAATCAACAATGTTGAACACAAGAGAAATGTTCATTCCACTAGGCAACTCTATCTTATAAGCATTTCCTAAATCATGCTTATTTAGGATCTTGCATGGCCCAAAATTCATCTTTAACTTGTTGTATGTACCAAATGGAAACCTTTCCTTTCACAAATAAGCCATGACTTCATCTCCTACCTAGAACTCCTTATACCTCCTTTTTTAATTTTCCTGAGCCTTATATTGTGAGTTTATCTTATTGATATGTTTCTTCACCTCTTCATGCAAATTCTTCAGGCAGTCAGCAAAATCTTCAACCTCAACACTACTCTTCTCCCCCTTATCCATCTTTCTTAGTTCAAAATCAATTCTTGGACTACTCCCATATACAATCTGGAGTGGTAATTTACCAGTGCTCCTATTGAAAAAATTTTTCTAAGCAAATTCCAACCATGGTATAATCAAATCCCATCCCTTGGGCTTATCTCAAACTAAGCATCATAGTAGGTTGCCCAAAATCCTATTCACTAGCTTTGTTTTTCCATCATTCTATGGATAGTGTGCAAAAATAAACTTCAAATCTATCTTTAGCTTCTTCCATAATTTCCACTAGAAATAACCAACAAATTTGGTATCTCTATTTGAGACTATACTATTTGGTAGACCATGTCATCTCACCACCTCTTTAAAAAAAAACTCTGTAACATGAACAACATCACTAGTCTTATGACACAAAATGAAATGTACCATCTTTCAAAATCTATCCACCACCATAAATATTGAATCATGCCCTCTTTGTGTTCTTGGCAAGCCAAGAACAAACTTCATGCTAATATCCTCCCATGGCCTCTCAGGTACAGGTAATAGATGAAACAATCCAATATTTTGGCTTGTTCCTTTTTCCATCTAACATATTCTATAACTTTGTACAAACTTCTTCACATCTTGTTGTAACTATGGTCAATAATAATTCTCATTGACAAGAGCAATGGTCTTATCTTGACCAAAATGTCTAGCCAATCCTCCACTATGCTTCTCCTTGATTAGATTCTCTCTCATAGAACTCCTTGGAATGCAAAATTGGCTTCCTATAAACAACATTCCGTCTTGGATGAATAAATCCAACCATCTTGTCCTATCTACTGTATCAGGTTCCAAACAAGCCTTCCAAGATTCTACAAAGTCTGGATCTTCTAGATACAAACTCTTGAGTTCATTGAACCCAAAAATCTCTATATTCATCTCTATCAACAAATTTTCCTTCTACTTAAGGAATCTGCAACTCTATTTGACCTTCCACTCTTGTGCTTAAAAAAAAAATTGTAACTCTGCAAAAACTCAACCCATTTTAAGTGCCTTTGATTCAACTTTCCTTGACTATTGAGATACTGCAAAGCCTAGTGATTTGTATATAAAACACATTCTTTTGGCAAAAAATAGTGTCTCCATTTCTTCAAATCCCAAACTATAGAATAAAACTCTTGATCAATGATATAATATTTCTTCTTAGCATCATTTAACTTCTCACTAAAATAGGCAATATGTTTACCTTCTTGGCTCCAAACAACTCCTATGATAGTACCACTGGCATCACAATCTACCTGAAAGACCTTATTGAAATCTAGAAGTGCCAAAACAAGTTTATCTATAACATTCTTCTTCAACATATAAAAAATTTTGGTTGCTCCTGTAGTCCACTTAAACTCTTTTCATTCCCCTCTCATTGCTTCAGTTAGAGGTGCACAAATACTACTAAAAATCTTAATAAACTTTCTATAAAAATTTGCTAGATCATGAAATGATCTTACCTATGTCACACTCCTCGGGGTAGGCCATTGAATGATAGCTTTCACCTTCCCTAGATACATTTTAAGACCCACTACTGAGACAACAAATCCCAAATAGACCAACTCCCTTCTAACAAAACTACATTTCTTCAAATTAATCAACAATTTCTTTTGCCTTAGCTTCTAAAAACTTTTTGAATATGCATTAGGTTCTCCTCCAATGCCTTACTAAAAATTAGGATATCATCCAAATAAACAATAAAAAAAATTCCTAAACCTTTTTTTAATGCCTCATTCAAAAGTTGTATAAATGTGCTTAGTGCATTGGTTAGCCCAAAAGGCATGAATAACGACTCGTACAATCCCCCCTTGGTTTTAAAGGTTGTCTTCCATTCATATCCTTCTCTTATACGGATCTAGTGATGTTCACTCTTAAAATTTATCTTCATGAAGTAGTCAGCTACACTCAAACAATCCATAATGTCATCCATCCTTGGCAAGGGGAATTTGTACTTAATGGTGATCTTGTTGATGACTCAAGAATATGTACACATCCACCATTCCACATCATTCTTTGGTGCTAGTACTATAGGTACTACACATGAACTCAAACTCTCTCGAGTCAATCCCTTCCACAACAACTCTTGCACTTGTTTGTTCAACTATTCACTCTCTACTGGAGTCATATGACGAGTTTCCTTATTCGGAAAACTAGCTGCAAGAAGCAGGTCCATCTAGTGACTAATATTTCTTACTAGAGGTAAACTTCAAGTACGTTATCAGAAATAATAGCTTGAAACTCATTCAACAAATTTGAAACCTCTACAGGTACCTCAGTAGTATCTTCTTTATCAACTCTAGGGATCAATGCAAAACACATATGCTCATGCTTCATACCTTCTAGGAACTTTCTTCCATCAACCAAACAAATTCTTGTATTACTACATACCTTTTCCTCTACCTCTTTCAAGGGCTTCAACTTATGATGAACTCCATCCTTTGTCAAAGAATAGGTGTTGGAATGTCCATCATGTATTGCTAATCAATCAAACTGCCACAGTCTACCT
This sequence comes from Sequoia sempervirens, assembly GCA_007258455.2. NCBI lineage: Eukaryota > Viridiplantae > Streptophyta > Pinopsida > Cupressales > Cupressaceae > Sequoia > Sequoia sempervirens. The sequence goes on from VDFB02270651.1 coordinate 516,454,584, forward strand.
AACAACATATGATAAACTTACATACACATAATATCAAACAATACCTCAGCATTGTAATTTCTAGTCTTGAAGCTTACTAACCATTTCTTCTGAAACATCATTATTAGTACTACCTCACTCAATAATAACATTGCAAAATTTACCTTCACACTTATGTCTGGTGTGAAACAAATTCTTCCTTTGAGTTGGCTCCTTCTCCTCATTCAGCAAGGATATTCTAGTAACAAGAACCTCTCTTCTTTTTGTATCCTCAAAATGTGAAGACTCAACATTGTCATCAATATGTGCAACCTGTGCATTACCCTTAGGTCTTTTATTTTTCCTTCCTTGATGTTGAGGACACTCATAGGCTCTATGTCCTTCTCCACACTAGAAACAAGTTCCAAAGCAGCCTCCTCTTCCCGGTACTTGTATAAATCTTCCCCTTCCTCTTTGGTCTCTATTATTCTAATCATGAGGATAGTAAGTGTTATCTCCTTTCTAGTTTTGGATGCTACTAGAGCCTTCACCCTTATTTTGATCTTCACTTCTACCTCCATATGACTGTCCATCAATCTTTCCTCCACGAACTCCACCTCATTGTTTTTTCTCAAACCTATTTTTCAGTTGTTGTTCAACCTTTAGAGAAAAATGATAAGCATCCTCAATGGTGGTCATTCTTACCAGTGCAAATTCTTCTTGTATGCTTGGCTTCAACCCATTAATATAAAGAGCAACTTTCTCTTTATTCACCTCATAATTTCCTGTCCAAATTAGGACCGTGTGAAATTACTTTGTGTATTCTTTCACCATCCTTGTCCCTTGCCTCAAGCTCTACATCTTCTTGAGCAACTCCAATTCATAATCAACTGGAATAAATTATTTCTTCAATTTTCACACCATTATGGCCCATCTAGAATTTTTATATTTCCCTTGTCTTCCTCTTTATAACTAGACCTCTTTCCACCATATACTAGAGTGACCTTTCATTTTTTTCTTTTCAAACCTCACTCTATGAGGAACTTCAATCTCCTCAAACTCAAAAAATTCCTCCATGTCATTGATTTAATCAATCAATTCGTTAGGATCTAGATTTCCAAGATAAAAGTTGAAACCTCCATTTTAGGTTTCTTCCCAATGCTTGAGATCACTCACAACAATCTTCTTTCTCTAGGATCCATTGGATCCTACTCTTCCTCTTCCATTTCCTCTTTTCTTTCATCTTCACTATCATCTTTGTCTCATTGCACATCTCTTCTTTGAACCTCTTGTTGCAAGGTTTCCATTTGTCTTCTAAGGGATTTGATTTCATCTCTAGGTGGATCTCTTCCTCCACCACCTTGGCCTCTACCTCTACCATATTGGGCAAGTCTTGGAAACATTTTAAACTCAACCCACACTCACAGGTCCTGCTACAACTTCCTCACATTTGACGCTCTGTTATAGGCTTAGGAACTCCTACTCTAATACCACTTGATGAGGGCCACACCGCCCAAAACCCACAAAAATCACAATAGATAGCAACAAAGAAGATGAAAGCCAAAAAAATAACTCACTTTCAATTATTTTTAGAAAATGAAATTACATATTCAAAGCTTACATGCTATAGCCTCATGAGCTTGATTCATTACAATAATGTTAGCTCTAAAAAGAAAATGTATTATTTGAAGCCACAATCTGCACTATTAGGGCCACCTTCTACAACCCTGACTTAACCCTTTTTATTTTCCCCAATAACCGCCATTGAATGTCCTAGAAAGTTCAAAATTTCCCTTTTTGTTTTGGCGCCAAAAGTCCTGCGATTTGATTTCTGGCCTACTAAGAAATTTTAATGAAATTCACTTTTTAGAGGACCAACTTTGTGGGGCCATGACTTTTGATCTAGGTGTTTCTATTATTGCATATCATTGGAAAGCTCTCGATGAGCTCTACAATATGTGATCCCACCATAGGTCTTTTTGGCCACTTTTTGAGTTGTTTTGGGGCCTCTAAAGTTTTATATTTGAATTTAAAGTTGCATTGGAGAAATTTGTTAGGATGAAAACTTTAATTTCTCCCAAACCATGTAGGGTATTGAGGTGATTATTTCACTACTAGAATTCTTTTTCAGTTATGCTCCTTGGGGTAAATTTTTAGGTCCATAAGAGCCTATTTAGGCTGACTTACTAAAAATAGTAAGTACTTATTTTTTACTATTTTTGATGCTTAACTGTCTTACACCCCTTAAGTGCCATCATGGAACTCAAAACAACTGCAAAAAATAAAGAAAACATTTTTTTTGGTTGATACAAGATTTCCCTACACCACTGGATGCTCCTGCATCAATTGGATTCTTGAATGCAGTGAGATGAAGGTGTCCATAATCATTCAAAAAAGGATACAAAAGTGTTGGAGCAATTGTGGTGGATTCTTTATTGCATTGAGAATTTTTTCTGTATGTAGCATTTCTCTTTTATCTTCTTTTTCTTTATATGGTAGCGAGCCCTAGCTATGAGCCCTATTAGACAATGGGTCCTATTCTGATGGAGCCCTTGTACTAGTTTGCAGTTACTTATATTGTGAGCTAATCCTCACCATGATTTTTCCCTCATTGGGTTTTCCATGTAAATTTGGTATTGTCTGTGTATGGTGTTGTTATTTTAGCTTATGTTATCTACATTTCATAATTAATCACTTTAATAGAATAAGGGTTTAATGAATGTTTGCAGATCTAATTACTATTGAGGTTTTTTATGTTTTAATTTTCTAAAATTGATTCACCCCCCTCTCATTTGTCTTGTTCATTAAATAATTGGTATCAGAGCAAGGTTTCTTAGAGAAGATCTTAATAGCTTGAGGTAGATCTGGGATGGAAAACAACTTGGATTGCCATAGATTTGATGGCACAAACTATGCATTCTAGAAGAAAAATAATGGAAGGATATCTAACATCTCATGGACCTATGAAATTGAAAAGGAAATAAATAATCAATATATTACACCTATGAATGGTCCAAGAACAAGTGATGAGATCAAAGCACATGAAGTAAATGTTAAGGCAAGATTTATTCTTGTGAATAGTCTTTCAAATTTTGAATTAGTAAAAGTTATGAATCTTAAGACCTCTAAATAAGTTTGGGATAAGCTTGGGAGAATTTATGTAGGAGATGATAAGGTTAAACAAGAAAAGTTGCAGAATCTTAAGGCATAAGTTGAGACCCTATGAATGTCTAAAGATGAAACAATTACAATCTACATGTAGAGAGTTGATGAGCTAGCAAGTGCTATGAGAGGTCTTAGTGCACAAGTTAAAGAACCTAGGGTGGTAAAGTGATGAAGGAGCATCCTTGGGTCATGGAAATGTTGCATCAACCAAAAATATTTCATTCCAATTTTTTTTGTTCTTGTTTTGTTCATGGTTTAGTTCAAGTTGGTGGATTCATTGTATTTGCTCACCAAATAGTGCAAATCTATGTTTTCATCCTGTAAATGATCATTTTCCTTATTTCAAGATTTGGGCATGATTGGAGTCTTTTCCAGAAAGCTAGTGTTTCTATATTTAATGGTAGTTCTTGAACTAACACTGAAATATTTTTTTCTAAACTAACAGCTAGTTTGATCGCTTGTGGATCTTTCCCATAACCTGTGGATCTTGACGATGTGATTTGAATTGTTCCATGGATTGTCCCTAACCTTAAATATAGGTCCATACTTCATCCTATGCATTCATCGTGGAGTAATTCAAATTTGAGGTTGACCTATTCATGCACACATTACATCTTCTTTCATGGGAGATTATAATGATCTTTGGTTGACGCAGAAGATTCTAGATCTGTGGATATGATATAAAGCTTGTAATAGATCATTAGAAGAGAAAATTTTGATTGAGAATGTTAATGTAGATTTTATAAGTAATATTTTCACTCATGTTAAGGAGCATATAGGAAAGTGGTATTTTGAGCATCTTATATCAGGCTTGTGAGCCCAATCTATATGCCTAGATGTCACCGGCCATTTGTAATTGAGATTCTAGATAATAATTTTTTTTGAATCTGCATTTACCTCCATCTATGTTTCTTCTATTGTGTGTCTCTTGCTGCATGGTTTAGACAGTTCTCTTTGAGGACCCTCCTACCATGACTGCATCGGATGGTATCAGAGTAGGTTGCAAACCTTGAGTGAACAGATCATCAGTTTGAGGTAGGCTATAAGTGTTTTCAATAGATCATTGAGAGAGAGGAAATTGAAACCTTGTAGTCAGATCACTGAGTTGAGGTAGTTTCACTGAGCAGAGAAAGAGATGCCACTGAGAAGGATGAATCTTAGAGGAATAGATCAAATCATGGAGGACTTTAGAAATGAGATAAGGAATGAGATCCAAAATGCCTTGGTTGGTTTGAGGAGGAATCTTGAATTAGAGGATGAATATGAAGAGGATTCAAAAGAACTTGAGGCTAAAGGAATGATAGATGAGAGAGAGGAGATATTGTTGAGAGCAGTGGCACAAGTGTGCAAAATTCATAGGGTGGAGGTTTTTAGCTTCTCTCGTACATTGAATCTGAAAGACTTGATAGACTAGATAGGAGAGGTGGAAGACTATTTTGAGCTTGGGGATATTAGAGACCCATTGAGGGTTAGGCTAGTACAAACTAAGTTGAAGGGGTATGTTGCTTTATGGTGGAAAGAGTTGTAGAAGGATGGAGTGGAAAATGGTGAAATAAGAATCACTCAATGGATGTAGATGGTTGTAAGGCTGAAGGCTAAATTCATTATGGAAGACTATGCGTTAGAATTGTTCAAGAAGTTGTAGAACTTGAAGCAAAAGGACATGAATGTGAAAGAGTATACCAAGGAATTTTACAAGATGACAATCAGATCTAGGCACTAAGAGATGACTACAGAAAAAGTGGCAAGGTATATAAATGGCCTTAGATTTAACATTCAAAATGAGATGAGCATGTTAAGTATTTCCATAGTTGAGGATGCCTTCCAATATTCTCTTAAGGTAGAAGATAAAGTGAAGAAAAGAAAATTGAATAACCCCAAGGGGAAAGAAAAGTTGGTGAGCAGCAACAAGTAAAAGTAGATAAGTGAAGAAGGATCAATACCCAAGTGGAGTAAAGAACCAAATCAGAGGACACATAGGAGAAAAAATGGTAGCAAGGAATTCTTGGGTAAATGTTTCAAATGTGAAGAAACTAGACATCAATCTTTTGAGTTTTATGAGGGGTCAAGTAAAGGAATTGGTAAAAAGAGTTGCATGGCACATGAAGAGAAGGTAACTAAAGCACTAGATGAGATAGAACTAGAACAAGGAGGATCCCTTATGGTTAGGAAATTCCTAATGAGATAGAGTAGGGAAGAGACTAAGACTTCACAAAGGAAGAAACTTTTATGGACTGTGTGCAAATTAGGTGGTAAGTGATGTAAGGTTATTGTGGATAGTGGAAGTAATGCTAACTTGGTATCTAAGGAGATGGTAGAGAAACTTGGTTTGAAGAGGTTTGCACATCCTTGTCCTTATAAGATAAGTTGGTTACAAGATCATCATGTAGTAGAGGTGAAAGAGCAGTTCCTAGTGACCTTTAATATTGCCCCTTTCAGAGATGAGGTCTTGTGTGATGTTTTGTTTATGAGTGCCTGTAATGTTTTATTGGGTAGACCTTGGTAGTTTGATAGAGGATCTATATATGATTTTAGAAGGAATCGGATTACTATAGAGAAGGTTGGGAAAATTAGTACCTTGGTTTCCTTGAAGAATAAAGAGGAGGGAGTGAAGAACTTGAGTCTAGTGAAGAGTTTCAACACTAAGAAGTAGGATGCAGAGGTTGTACTTAAGGATGTCATGTATTTGAAGAAGAACCTTGTGTATAAATCTAAGAGTGAGATGGTACTTGTTGATGATGTTTTCTGCACAACAACAACTCAAACAAGATACAAGTATCCTATCTCTCTTGAAAGATAAAGCTCTATCAGCAAGCCTCGGGAGATAACCCCAAGGTCTCTAATGTCAGGTCTTGACAATGCATAAACAACTCAGTGATAAATGTGAAAATGTTGGTAATCACAATGGGACCTTACTACAAGCAAAGACTGGATCTTCAATTTATTAGATCTAGCAATATGATGATAATTCAATCCTAAATCTAACCCAAATAACCAAGAAAATAACAAAAGATTAGGGTTTTAAAGAGATCACTAAGATTAATGTTACTCATAAGATTAACAATGTAAATGATGAAATACTTAAAATGGACCAATCCCTCATAAACCAAATCTTGCTTAACCCAGATGAATCTGTAATTCCACAAGAATAGTGCAATCTTCTAAGGTAATAAATATTTTCAGATTATGAACATTCATCCAAGACAACCCTAAGGAAATTGAAATTAATAAACCTTCACAATTGAACTAAGCACAATAGATATATGGTGCAGGATAACTTTGCAAAGCAACTAATAGTCAGCTAGCTGCAAAAAGTATGGATCGGGGATCGCTCCAACACTCAAAACATCAAACCATAAACATCATTAAATCAAATATAATCCTAAATATTAAAATATCAATTCTCCTCAAAGCAATTTTAAAGATAGAATAACAAGAACCATGCAAGATAACAAGAACACAAGTATGGCACAAAATCACAATGTCATTACTTGCATCAAATTATCCACTGAAGTAACAATTCCAGTTTTATGTTACAATACTTGCTTGAGAACAACTACTTTCTAATTATTTTTCTACTTTATTCACTTCAATATTAGCTATCTCTCTATTTGTCTATGTCTCACTCTATCTAGCCCTTACAAATGAGGAAAAATTCCATATTAATATAAGCCCCCAAAACATGTCAGCCTAGCTAGGGTTTACAATAATAATTGGTCACAAAAAATTCAGCTAGGAGAAAATAAAAATGAAATGAAATATGCATTAAATGTTTGAACTTCATCCAGGCCGGCCTGGGATCTCCAATGTAGCTCAGAACAATGCATGCAAAATAATAGGGAAGCACAAATTTTGATGTAGTCGAACATTAACTGCTTTCCCCTTTGACGTTATTTCGATCAATCATTTCATGCACCTTCAAAAGTAATTTTTCAAGGTTCGCTGTGGGTGGCAAAGGGAAAACCCTAAGTCAGCTTTCAATTGATGTAATATTTTTCCTAGACTATTCCATTGATTTATCCCACTCAACCCTATATGTTTGATATTTATCAATAACAACAACATAGGTGGTTGCATCATCTAAATGATGTTCAGTAATTGAGTCTTCACTAGCTAGGGAATATACATCTTGCCACCATTTCCTCAACTATTCTAAGCTAAAATACTTAGGTACAATCTTCCTTCTCACTGTCATTATCTCAAAGAAAGAAATACACCCATTATAAACACTAGTTAGGGTATCTTCAATTTTCCTCCTCTGCTTATAGATCTCCTTTAGAACCTTTTTCCTAATTTGCAAAGCCTCAAACCATTCCCAAGGTTTAGTAGCTCTGGATGAAGGGAGAATTCCATCACTTACAAGCTTATCCTTGGTATACTCCATGATGGTTTTAGTTTTCTGCAACAAGAGGTTTGTATCTTCTTTATCTTGAGCTAATACATCTTTTAACCATTGTATCACCCTCAGAGCATCTCCTCCAGTTGAGAGAATTTCCTTGATAGCATCATTTCCTTTGTTTTGCACCCCTTGTAGCCAATTTTTTGTAGCAAGAGTAGTAGCTTTCCTTCTTTCCAGCTCAATGATAGTCACTTGGGGTAGGCTATTTGCAGCAGAGGATGAGGAGCCAATGGATTGAAAAGGTTTCTTTAGATCTTATAAAAATTTGTTGAGTATTTCATTCTCTTTCTTTAGCTCCTGTTTAGTTTGGAATTCTTTTCTTAATCTCCCCAGGATGATTGCACTAGATCATACTCCTAAATATCTTGCTTCATGGAGGTGGATCCTAGATTGATGATTAGCAGATTACAATCCTTTCTAGTCACATCATCCCTATTCTTATCTGGAGCTAGAGTAGCAATGTGGATGACTGTGTTGTTCACTTCATCGAGCTTTCAATTTTGGAAATAACCTTGGCCTTCTTCTTTCCTTTATATTTTCCTATCTTAGCTAGTAACTCATCCCAATTGGGTAGGGTATCCTCCACAAGAACCTGCTTTATCTTTATTTCTTTATCCAACCACTCTAGAATAGTGGAATCTAATTGTACTTCACTCTGTCCTACTTCCTCCTACTGACCCTTAGGCACTTCTTCATTCAAATATTGCCTCTCAAGAGTCTCCTCAACCTTATCTTCTTTTTCTTCAGCATGCTCCTCTCTATTCACAGCTGACAAAACCTTATCTGATACTTCTTCCCTTAGAGGAGATTTAACTTCTTTAGTTCTAATTGGTGAATCCTCATATGCAACCAGGGGAGGCTACAATACCCTCTCTATTTCTGCCTCTACCCTATAAAGCTCACCCTCATGAAATTCTTCTCGTTCTCTATCCTAGAGATCCTTAGCTTCCTTAGATTCACCAGGTTCTTTGTGAACTTCATGGAAAGAAGGGATATCATCATGCTGCTCCACATCAAAAGTAACTGGAGGAAGATCTATTTTTGGCACACTATCTGTAGGAGAAGGAGTCCTTGATTTCCTTGTATACACCTGTCTTTTCTCCTAAACTCTCTACATTTACCACAGGTCGATCTTCTTCTTCTCCCAGCTTGGAGCTTGCTTTCTGTGACAGTTTTATAATTCTTCTTCTTTTATGCACAGAAGCACCAACCTCAGGATCTTGCCCTTCAGTTTTCTCCTTTCCTAGCTTCTTAGCCTTTGAATTATGCCCCCTTTTCTTGGAAATTGGCCTTCTCTTTTTTTCTTCTTGAGCTTTCTCCATTTGAACATCTTGAATCTTGATTTTAAAAGGGGAACTCACCTTGACCTTACCCTTAGGATCTTGCTCGGTTGATTCCTCAAAACTAGAGTGAGGGTTTAAATCTCCCATCAGATCATAGGTGCATTGTACATCTTCGTTTTCCAACTCCCATATCTTATGCTTCAACCATAGCTTTGTGTACTTGGTGACTAGATCCATTAACTATCCTAATTTTATCTTTTCTTCTTCCAGCCAATCTACTTCACCAATTCGCCTATCCTTTACTGCCTCATAAGCATGGCCTTGAATCAAGTCCCCATCATCTTCAATCTGATCTGGAACTACCTTCACATTGAAAAATCAGACTGATTCAACTGGAAGTCAGGAAAACTTCTTCTTTCTAACCTCATATTCATCATAGCAATTGGCCCAGTAGTCTTCTAGATCAACCTTGTGGCTATATTCTTGACTGGCCTTCTTTTGTGCTTCACCATTTATGTCAAATCTAGATCTCTTGGAATGGGAAGATAAACCAAGAGCACCCATCTCCTCCTCTGAAGCCTGAGCTGAACTAATGGAAGGGCATGTCTCTCCAGTGCGTATCCTCAAAGGGAAGTCTCCACCAAACCCAGTCTTATGTTTGTCCGTTTTGACAATAGCATCAAAATCACATATATGTCTAGTGACCTCCAAAAGTAGGATATGATTTGTGGGATACTATGGAAGTCAATATGGAGCCCTTTGACACCCATCAATCTAGATGTATGAGAAGGTTGGAAACTATATGAACCAGGCCCCATATTTCTTGATGAGCTCCTTGGCTTGATCTGAAATTCTCATATGTTTTGTACCTTGAAGCAATCTAGTGATATGCATGGTGAATGTATCATTCACCCTTCTGTAGCTCGAGCTTCCCAAGTGCAATTGAGGGTAAACGTCATAAATAAGATCCTTTCCAAAGAATCCTCTTGTGCTCAATCCCTTGTATGGATGCAATATTGCAAGTGCATAAACCAAATAGGAAGTCATGGTGAAGGTCTTGGTTTGTAGCACATTGCACAATTATTCATGGATCACAACACTTATTACACCCGCCCCGCCAATGATAATTGATCTTTTACTATTCCATCCTTGCAATGACATGGCACATCCAACTCTCAAACATAACTGCACTCTTCAATCCAACCACCCTGCTAAGCAATGTGATGGCATCATAATAATCCTTAAATTTTTCTCTGAATAGCTATTTGGGTAGTTTAAAATAGCGAGACTTGGGATTTTCCAACCAAGAATTGATGAGTTGTTGTCATTTAATAGTCTCCTCTTCAAATTACTTTTTAGCTACTTCCAAGTTGAATGCCACCACGTGGAATCTATCTGGTATGTCTAATGTCTGGGCTATGGAGTTAGGATTCAAATTTGCCACAATCCTCCCTTAGGGACCAACTATTCTCTGGGTATCTCTGTAATAATGTCTGGCACACTCAAGGACTAACTCATAACATTGCACCATAGAATGGAATCTAGCTACATGTTCCAATCTCAATTCCATCATCCTTTTGGCCACCAAAGGAAGATCCTACGTCGCCATTCTTTCCTTGAATTCTTCATAATCCCACAAACCAACATTTGTGTCTGTTACTTCTAACCAGATAGAAGTAATCTTGCTCTCTAGGATCTTACTCCTGATATCCATCTTGATTATTTATGCTTTAGATACAGAAGACCCCTCCATATCACCCTTATCCTTTCTAGCTACTATCTTGCTAGATTTAGCCTGCACTTATCAAAGGAAACCATAATAAAGATCACATGAAACCAAGGTTAATCAATCTAAACCATCATTAAGATGAATTCTAGATAGGAAAAGTACCACTAAATCTCATATAAAATGATCATATCAGAGTTTGCATTTTAGGTCCATCCACGGAATCCAAGCAAGAGAGGAATTTAGGAGAATTCTGAGCTGGATAGATTCCAACAGAATAAACATGAGAACAACTATTAGCAACTTAATCTGATCATTATCAATCAAGAAACAACATATGGGATTTGAAAATAGCTCAAATTAATCATAAAATTCATAATCATTGATTAACAAGTCATGCTATTTAATATTCCTTCACTGCTTATGAAATCTTGGAGAAATCTGGGCGAGATGAATTTCTGCAAAGGGAGAGATAATCTATAAATTTCAGAAAAAAAGGAATAAAGGATTTTTGGGAAAATCTGGGTGAGACAGAAATCCACAGGGAAGGTGAAACTCCATAAAACTTGCGAATTTTGGGAAAATGGAGAGGACTAGGAAAACCGGCGAAATCCTCTAGCACAAGAAAATCCCAAAATGGATGAAAAACCCAAATATCATGCTTCTCACATTATTTCACTCAAACTGATGGATCAATTATAAATTTTAGGAATCTAGGGCCTTTAACGAGTTTAATTTGGACCTTCTAAAGATTTTCCTTGAATTCTAAGCTCATTCGAAAGAAAATTAAGATTAAATGGTGATTCCCTAGCCATAAACCCCTACAGACCTGCCATTAACATACATAGCAAGCTTAGGATTTAATTATTTCAACTGCTAAGTCATTACTAAGGGTTGTTCACAGCTCACAAGAAAGTTATCTCTAGATGTGAATGAAAGAATGAACCCACAACTTACTTGGGAAACCATAAATAAATAATATCGTGCAACCCTAGCATCAAATGCTCAAAGCCACAAAAATTTAAACCCTGAACATATCCAGAACACCCATGACCATTCACATTCATCAATTAAAAGAGAGGAAACATGTACATACCATTTGATGAAATAGAAGTCAATCTCGAAAATAACAAATGTGAATTTAATGGCGCCCAACAAAGAACAGCAATAATAACGCGCATGAAATCACCACCAAAGCCAATAATTCACAAATCTAGCACCCCAAATCAAGTTTATCACTCAAAGAATACACTCCCTAGCTCAATGGAACATAGATGATAAAGCATAATGGCAAAAGAGTCCTCAAAGATTGGCTAAATACATCCCCTACAAATAGTACAAATGAACATTAATGCCACCGACAAGACAACATAGAGAAATCCAGAAACCTAATGGCAAAGCGGATTTTCAAAAAAATCTAGCCCAGGTGGAATTTTGTGAGGACCCAAAATTTTGGAACCACAGCGTAAAAGAAGACTGAGCCAGATTTACAAGGGATCCAGGGAAATCCGCCTAGAGAGGATTTTCCTAATAGCAATGAAAAACCCAAGATAAGCCCAAAACTTAAGATTTTCAATGAATACCACAAAGGGACTTCCAAAATAAGAAGGAAAAACACTTAAGCTCATACCAAGGCAAGCTAAATCCCCAAAATCAAAGGGCCAAGACACCAAAAATCAAAACGAAAGAGGGTCCTTGCTTTCAGCAGGGCATCTGTGCAAAAACTACACAATAGTACCTATGTGCATGTGTTTTGTACTTCTAAATATGCAAAAATATCTAAAAATTCAAAGTAAAGAGCAGTAGACCACTTCAAGATTAGCCTAAGTTAAGCAAAAATAAAAGAAAGATGAAGCAAAGAGTGATATAACTTTATCTGTGCTGATCTCCTTAGTTGGTCATTCATTGAAACTTAGTTATGTGCTCCTTTGATGACAATGTGATGGAAAAATTATGAAATGAAGATGGAAATGATAAAAGTGGATAAGTGACAAAGTAAGTAAGATGGATACAAAAGGATGAGCACTAAGTATGAGATGAGAAATTGTGTTAGAACTTGTTGATGGCTTGATAAATTGAGAGCATAAGGGTTTTACAAATGCATAAATTCATACAATGAATAAAAAAGGGGGGTATTTATAGAAGAAATTGAATTCTTTAGAAAATTCAACAATCAAGATTGAGCCACCATGTCCAAGATGGAGGGATATGGTGAGTTGAGGACTCACAAGCCCTCACATCTTTCCATGTGGAGGATGGAGTGTCCAAAGGACATGGTGAGATGGAAAGGGTACAAATGATGTGTAATAAGGACACGTGATATGGAATATGGACAAGTACTTTGAAAGTACCTTGGGATGTGATTGATGTGACCTCTCAATGATCACATGGGGAAAAGGAGATTCCTTAAAGGAATAGAAGTGAATTTTAAATTCACATGATTGACGATATCTTAAGGATAAGACAAGGTTCCCAACAAGGGAGCTGAGAAGTACCTTGGATAAGACAAGGTGTTTTTAATAGAAGGTTCCTAACCCATGTGGTTGATGTGACCTCTCAATGATCACATGGGGAAGAGGATATTTCTTGGAGGAATAAAAGTGAATTTTAAATTCACATGGGGATAATAAAAGAAATTTAATATTCCTTAGGAGATAAGATAGTTGACTAAGGTACTAATTAGACTAGCTAATTAGTGATTAGAAGACCATTAGTGGCTAACAAAGATTAAGAGCCAAATTTTAAAAGTTGATGGATGTGACACATCCTAATAATGGATTAGCCATGTGCACATACCTAATGATGGGATTAGGAGATGGATTAAGATTAAGTGAAAGTGATGGAGGATCTGACATATGAGGAATTAAATAAATGTATTATTTATTTAATTCTTTTGAGGCAAAGGGGAATGAAGGGTAAGGTATTTAATTATTAACTAAATACATTATGGATATAGAAGAATTGAGGGTATTAATTAATAGTATCAATATTACCTAATTAACACAAATAAGAGGGTGTTTAGATGGAAAGGGATAAATTTGGACCAATGTAAGTGTCCAAATTTAGGTTTCTACAGTACCATAAGGATGTAGGGGTGGAGTTATGCAACAAAAGACTTTGATTGTAGATAATATGGAGACATGTATAAGAGGTAGAATAGATGAGCAAAAGAAAGTGAGTGGTGGTAAATTTCCCTTACTACCATGTGTAGATATGAGGTAGGGAAAAGAAGGTGAAGAGAAGAAGTTGAAGAATGTGGCAGAGGAAAGAAAAGAGGTTAGGAGTAGGGAAAGTACATACAAAGAAAACATTTGGATCAAGAATGAGCACAAGATCTATATCCTAGGCCATGTCAAATGTTCATGAGTTCCTATCATGGAATATCTTTTCTCACCAGGGGTGTCTAATGCAAGAGCCTCCTTGGGTCGTGACAATCTTGCATCAACCAAAAATATTTCGTTCTTATTTTTTTTGTTCTTGTTTAGTTCTTGGTCCAGTTCAAGTTAACAGATTCATCATATTTGCTCACCAGATAGTGCGGATCTATGTTTTCATCTTGGACATGTTCATTTTCCTTATTCCAAGATTTTGGCATGATTAGAGTATTTTTTGGCAAGTTATCATTTTTGGATTTAATGGTAGTTCTTGAACCAACATCAAAATATTTTTTCTAAACTAACGACTAGGTTGATCGCTTGTGGATCTTTCCCATAACTTGTGGATCTTGACGGTGTGATTTGAATTGTTTTGTGGAGTGTCCCTGACCTTAATTATAGGTCCACATTTCATCCTATGCATTCATCATGGAGTAATTTAAATTTTAGGCTAACCTATTCATGCACAAGTTACATTTTCTTTCATGGGAGATTGTAATGATCTTTGGTTGACGTGGAAGATTCTAGATCCGCAGATATGATCAAAATTTTGTAATAGATCAGTAGAAGAGTAGAAGTCAATTGAGAAGGTTAATGTAGATTTTATAAGACTTTAGCTTGTGTTAATGAGCATATAGGAATGTGGTATTTTGAGCATGTTATATTAGGCTTGTGAGCCAAATCTGTACACCCAGATGTCACTGGCTATTTGTAACTGAGATTCCAAATAATAAAAATGTTTGAATCTGCATTTGGCTCTATATTATGTGTTGCATCCATTGTGTGACTCTTGCTACATGGTTCAGAGAGTTCTCTTTGAGGACCCTCCTAATGACTGCATCATAAAGAAAGTTCCTAGATACCTTCCTAATTCTTATAGTGAAAAGGTATTTACTATTGAGGAAGTTGCAAATTTTAATACTTATTCTAGAGATCAGTTGATTGGTACACTAACCTCATTTGAGATGAGAAAACCTAGCTTGAGATATGGTACAAAAGTGGAGACTACTTTCAAGGGTAGAAAATTAGAAAAGGTTGAGGATTCAAATGGAGAATAACTTGGTGATGTGGAAGGTAACTTTGTAAGAAGAAAACAATGGTGTGTTCGAGTGGGAATGTGACATTTTGAAATTTCTTGCCTGTAATGGCAAAGGAAACTTGTCTCTAGAAAAGTCTATAGATGGCTCGTCCCTGGAGGCTGTCGAAAATGGCTTGCAAACTGATGGCGTGCCTAATGCCCTTTTGTTGTGTTGGAAGCAAATGGTGGAAAAAGACCTTCTAATATGTTTGGAATTGGCCCAAAGGAGTTTGTGGCTCACACCATCAACATTGGTGGTCAAGGAAGTGGCCATCCTTTGTTCTCTATGAAGGGCTCTAGCATTGGCGCTTGTGTTATTGCCCCCACAGGATCAGGTGGGGAGAGGAATAGGTCCAAAGGACCCATGGGAAAAGTAAAGGGGATAAAAGCATATTTAAGACATGGAAGACTATCGTGTGGTGGGTTTATCTTTGTTACCAATGCCATATCTATGAAGCTTAAGGAGGAGACTAAAGAAGAAATAAATGATAATTCTATTGAGCTTTCTGATTGTGGGGTGATTTGTTGGTTTAGGGTTTTTGGTCTAGCCTCCCTCAACTACATTCTTGGATCACCACTGAATGCAAGCCACTGACTTCTAGTAAAGTTCATATTTCCCCATGGCTAAGGGATTTTTTTTAGCTAAATTTGATAATGCCTAGTATAGAAATGTAATATTATGTGATAACTTTTTTAGCTAGAAGGAAAAATATTTGTTGATGATTAAGCCTTAGCATTCAAATTTCAACCCTGCTTCTGAAAATTTTAACAAGATCCCAATTTGGGTTTGGTTGCCTAATCTTCCCCTCCACCTCTAGAGTGACTCTCTTTTGGAAGATTTGGGTGAAGCCCTTAGTGATTTTTTGTTGGTGGATGATGAATCTTTTGAAATTTATGACTCCACCTTTTCACGTATTCTAGTTGAAATTGATGTTTCAAAAGGACTGCCTGGTGAGGTTTTACTCAAATCTTCAAAGGGTTCGTTGATCCAATCTTTGGATTATGAATGGATTCCCTTCTAATGTAGAAGGTGTTGTAAAATAGTACATGCTACAACACAATGTGGATTTGAGAAAATAGCTAAGAAGGCTACTTGGTGGAATGTTGCTTCACAACAAAATTATACGGTCATGAAGAATTTTGATCAACATAGGAGTTTTTCTGAGGTGGTTGCTTCTAATTCATAGGATCTTGGGGAATCCCCTCTGAATGTCTCAAATGGTGGGGATGCTTTCATTTCCCCTAATGAGCAAGTGACTAGGTCCCAGGCAGCCAGTCCTGGTGATAGTGCCATGACTTCCTTGCCTAGTGGCTCTTTAGAAAAATCTTTGCTGGCACAAAGGAATAATGATGTAATATCTAAGACTGTGGCAACAAGCATTAATCTTCAAGATAATAGTGAGTTGGCCTAGTTGGATAAGGCATCTCATGTGGAAGAAGGTTGGATCACTGTTAAGAGTAAGAAAGCTAAAATATCTAGGCCTTCTAATGATGAACATAATTATGGAGATGTTGATGAAAATGAATGCTTTTTTCTTAGCTGTAAAATATGTATCTACTTCTACTAATGCTGAAATTTGTGTGAAGCAAAGTGTTCTAGAGAAGAAGGATAAGGTTGAAGGTACTTTGGTTTCTACTTTTGATGTTAAACACAATAAAAACTACTGGGTTGTTGGAAGTGGCTTCTCTAATCACATGACCAGAGATAAAAGTAAGTGTCTTAAACTTGAAAAGTATGATGGAGGATTAGTTAAACTTGGAGATGATTTAGGAGCTTTATTTGTGGAATAGGTTCAATAAGTTTTGATGGAAAGCATAATACTAAAGATGTTTACTATGTTAAAGGTTTAAGGAATAATATTTTGAGTGTTGGAAAAATGTGTAGCAAAGGATATAATCTCTTGTTTATGTATGAAATATGTGAGATCAAAAAAGGGTTTGGAACTATGATTAAAGCTAGTAGGAGGGAAAATCAAAATATCTATTAGCTCAAGGGTGTTGATGGTCATTGATTTATATATTAGATTAATGATAGTTGGTTATGACATAAGAGGATGTATCACATGAACTTTGATAACTTAGTTGGAATCAATTTAGTTCATGTAGGAAGATACCTACCAAGGACTACAAATCCTATCAATGTTGTTTGCAAAAATTATCAATTTGGAAAACAAATAAGGAGTAGTTTCAAAGGAAAGGAACAATCTACTCTTGGACTATTAGAATTAATACATACAGATATTTGTGGTCCTACAAGAGTGATAAATCTTAAAGGTGATAGGTGTTTCATGCTTTTGATTCATGATTACTCTAGAATGACATGGGTCATTGTATTTTAATCTTAAGTTTTTAGATTTATTATTTAAGAATCTTATCATCATTTCCTTTTCATTTTAAGTGTTTAGATTTATTATTCTAAGAATCTTATCAACTTATGTGTTTATTATATTTCATATCCACAACATACATATACATTCTTCATTAGATACATTCTAGATTCATTTTAAAACATATACATGTATCTACATTAACATTCACTTGCATATGTCATAAATCACATAAACCAGCTTACAAACATCATTATTAGTAAATTGATATCATAATCATCATCAACACAATCCATTCCTAATAATCATATATTTGATCTCCTTGACTTCCATCATCTAGTTGATCTAAATGTCCCAGCTGTCAGGTGATCTATATATCTTTCCAAAACATGTATGTGCTTTTAACTTTACAAAACACATACATGTTTTTCTTAGTTTTAGGCTTATAATGGATTTAACTTACCAAAACCCTATGTAGTAAACCCTAACACCTATGTACTTAACACTAAAATCTATACCTATAACCCTAAACCCTCGATAACCTATACCATCAACTCTAAAACCTAGACTTATCACTAGGTTGCAAACCTTATACAGTCTACTATAAACCTTATACCTTCAACCCTAAACTCTATACCTATATCGCAAAACCATATAGCCTATATCATTAGTTCCCTAAAGATTATCCCTCAACCCTAGGAACTAAAGATAATAGGTTAAACCCTTAACCATATATGCAACCCTAAACCCTCAACCATAACACCTATACCTTATACCCTCGAGACTAAATCCTATCTCTCAACCCTAGGCAAAACCGTCAATCCTCAAACCTATACAATATACCCTCTTGACCCTAAATCATATCCCTCAACCTTGGATGATAAGGCCTATATATTAAACCCTCAACCATATAAACTCAAACCTAAACCTTATATCATATACCCTTAACCCTATACACTAAATCCTAAATGATATACCCTCAACCCTATACACTATATATCATATACCCTCAACTATAAACCCTAAACTCCACTAGGTAGGTTGTTAAACCTATACACTCTACCCTAAACCATATACCTTCAACCCTCATAGTCCCTATACCCTCAAATCTAAACCTTATAACTCAATATTATAGTCTCAACCCTAAACTCTATAATCTATATCATCAATCATAAACCCTAAACCATATGACCTAAAACCTAATGCATAAACCATATACCCTATATGTTAAACCCTAAAACCCAACATTAATAATTTAACACTAAAACCTACATAATTAAATTTAATCCCTAAACCCTAAAATCTCAGCTCTGCATCATAAACCATCAAGAACATGATGCTTAGAGAGATGTCGAGAGATATAGAGGTTGAGGTGGAGCGAGAGAGAGCTAGATAGTTAGATTCAAAAACATGATTCTTCTAGTGTAGGTAAAAACACACTCACCTTTGTAATAATGCTAATATATTATACAATGAGTTCTATAATGCTAACTATAAAATATAGTGAGTAGATAAAAATTTAGATATACATCATGCTTATCAATTCATTATATAAACAAGAAAAAATATCTATGGATTATTACTCAAGGTCATCCTAATGGTTTAGTAAAGGGAATCCACTTAAGAGGACTAATTTACTAGAAATGATTGTACTACGATAGGAGTATTATTATTTATACATAAGTCGACATAACTCTAAAATAGAACTAAAAATATTCAAGTAATCCTATTGCAAAAATGAAAGCTAATTGAATGCACACTTATAATGCTTATATTAACCAATTACTATCTTGTTTTATTTATTATTTAATGTTGGCATATATATTATCGAAGTGAGAAAGTAACAATAGATTTTACATAACAATAGTGGTACTTAAATGTGAAATCGAGATTGTGTTGATATGCCTTTGCAAACTATATGTATTGTAATGCCCACTATACTTGATTAATGCAAATATTCCTTAAACATAAAGGATAAATATAAGTAAATAGAAATTTTATTGATGCTACATTAAGAAATGAAGTTCATACTAATTTCCTCTAAAATAAGATACTCCATGATTTTAGTTTTATCCCCTCTTTAATAATTTCATTTTCTCTACATGGTCCATGAACCAACAATTTATTTATTTTCTCTATTTGTTTACTTGTAATTTTATAAAACACATACACGTATGCATTTTTTCTTGCACAAAACACTTATGCGTTTTGGCTTGCACAACACACGTATGCATTTTGGTTTGCACAAAACACATACGCAATTTGGCTTCCACAAAACACGTACACATTTTGGCTTGCACAAAATATGTATGTATTTTGGCTTGCACAAAACAAATATGAGTTTTGGCTACAAAAAATGCGTATACATTTTGGCTTGCAAAAAAGATGTACGAGTTTTGGCATGAACAAAACACGTGCTCATTTTGGCAAGGAAAAACCACGTGCACATTTTGGCACACACAAAACACATGTGCGTTTTGGCATGCACAAAAAACATGCACATTTTGGCATGCATAAAACACAAGCGCATTTGGCACACACAAAACATGTGCACATTTTGGTACACACAAAACACGTGTGTCTTTTGGCACAAAACACGTGCATGTTTTGGCACAAAACATGTGCGTGTTTTGGCATGCACAAAACAAATGCGTGTTTTTGCACACACAAAACACGTGCGTGTTTTCGCACGCACAAAACACGTGCATGTTTTGGCACATACAAAACATGTACAGATTTTGGAACGCACAAAATACATACACATTCTGGCTTGCACAAAACATGTATGCATTTTGGGTATGTGCAGGATCATGATGGGCCAAAAGTGGTGATATGATAAGTATGTGTAGGGTATGTGTCTAATGATTTTGTTTTTACCCAAATTGATAGAACAAAAAGGTTTTTGAAAGGATATTTTCAGCTTTCCACCAATATAAATTATGTTTTACTTTGAATTTAATAAATAATTATTGTTCATTTTCTATTTGAATTATGACTAAAGTCCTAATTGATACATTGATTGAAAAGCATCTATAGCTTTCAAATGGTATCACATTTTTTTAATCCAAAACATGCATTACATTCTATGCTTCGGATACTATAGGATTAAAAAAATAAATTGAATTTCATGAAGTTTTGATCAAGTTAAGGTGGTCAAACATATGAGTTTTTTATATTTTTAAAAAGTTGTAATAAAAAATTCATAATTAATTATTTACTTGGAAAAAAATTACAAAAACATATACATCACATTATGAAATGAATCCTCTACTTATATCTAAAATCTTAAAAAAAAAATTATCATTTTATTGTGGTTAGGGTGGTTAGACAAATACCTACTTATTTTTTCCCTAAAATTTAAGTGCTACTGCATTGAAATTTTAAATTTTCACCAAATAGATTTAAAAAAAAAATAAACCTAGTAGTTTAGAAACTACATTCATTTTGCTACAGATTCTATGCTTACATATTTTTGAAATAATATAGATAACTTATTCAAATTTTTACATCAAGTTTCCTAACTCCAATTTTTCTGAATATTTCACCACTTAGGGGTCTATTTTTTCCATGTTGATCCTGCACAAAACACGTATGCATTAATAATGATTGATGTAATGACTCGGAATAAGGCTGGATATGGATAAATAATTATCCTTCCTTAATAGTTGGTACAAAACATCAAACAGCTGATGCAGCTAAATTAGTTGCTTTAGCAGCTCGATGTCATTATGTAAATAAAAAATGGCTCGCAGGTATGTTAACTAATTGGTTTACTATAGAAGTAAGACTTGAAAAATTCAAAAATTTAACAAAAAAAAAATATGGGAGGATTTGATCGATTTACGAAGAAAGAAGCAGCAATACTCAAGAGAGAATTGAACAAATTGCAGGAGGATCTAGGGGGGATTAGATACATGACAAAATTGCCCGATATTGTAATAATTCTTGATCAAAAAGGAGAATATACTGCTATTCGGGAATGTAGAACTCTGGGTATTCCAACAATTTGCTTAGCTGATACA
This sequence comes from Sequoia sempervirens, assembly GCA_007258455.2. Taxonomy (NCBI): domain Eukaryota; kingdom Viridiplantae; phylum Streptophyta; class Pinopsida; order Cupressales; family Cupressaceae; genus Sequoia; species Sequoia sempervirens. The sequence goes on from VDFB02270651.1 coordinate 516,475,916, forward strand.
GATTGTGACCCAGATCTCGTGGATATCCCAATCCTAGCCAATGATGATGGTAGAGGACCAATCCGGTTGATCCTAAATAAATTAATTTTAGCAATTCGCGTGGGTAGAGAATTGAATTGTAATCTTATAAAAAGTGAATTAAAAAGAAAAAAAATGAATTAAAAAGAAAAAAATGATAAGCTAGAATTAAGTTGGATACTATTCCCAAATCTTATAGAATAGATTAAGATAAAATATTTTTATAGAAATAAAGAGATCTTCTAAATCAATCAAATAATCATTCCATTATTTTATTTCATAGCCTGACTGATGATAGTGAAATAATCGAGGAATTGGTCATTGAACCAAAATAATTTCTTTTTGAAGTTCATCTTTATATAGAAAGGGTAATATGGATATCGTACAATTTCCTATTAACATGCTGAATTATTTCTATGAGATATCCGGTGTGGAAGTAGGTCAGCATTTTTATTGGTAAATAGGGGGGTTTCAAGTTCATGCACAGGTACTTATAACTTCCTGGATTGTAATTGATGTCTTATTAGGTTCAACTACTCTAGCTATTTGAGACCCACAAATCATTCCGAACGGAGCTCAAAATTTTGTGGAATATGTTCTCGAATTTGTTCGAGACTTGGCTAGAACTCAGATTGGCGAAGAAGAATATGGTCCCTGGGTTTCTTTTATAGGGACTCTATTTCTATTTATCTTTGTTTCTAACTGGGCATTCTTATTTTAATACCTTCTACATCTTCCTTTTCAGCCAGTTCAATAGCTTTTTTCATTATTTTTTTTATTTCAACTCTCTCCTTTAGTTGTAGAGCAATATATTCCACAAGAATTTTGGGTTCTCTATAAGGTTTCTCCACTTTTTCTATATAAATGATAAGTTCTCTGTTTACAGAATCAAGCATACTTGGTACAAGTATATTTTGTACTTCATTTCTTAACTGCTTAATTTCTTCTTCTTCATCTTTTTCTTTTCCCTGTTTTTCTTTACCCTGTTTTTCTTTACCCTTTTCTTTCTTTTTTTCTTGTCCCTATTTTTCGATAAACAAGTTGACAAATGCAATATATATATTTACCGAAATCAAATCGGTCTGTTTGAGAATCTCTATACGTGTAATTCCTCCATAACTAGAATTTATCGAACCTTTGATATGTTGTACATAATTTTCAATGCAATTATATATTCTCTCATCTTCTCGTAGATCTTCGGAATAATCCCTTTCTTCAAACCAAAGGGAACAATGGTTTTGAGTAAAACCAAGTCTAAAACCAAGTGGATTTATTTTGTTTCCCATACATATTTTTTTTTAGTATATTTGCGACATAAATGGATTATGCTTCCATCTATTTGGATATTTATACTAGTTATGAATGTTAATCCTACACAAAACACGTACGGGTTTTGGCTTGCACAAAACACGTACGGGTTTTGGCTTGCACAAAACACGTACGGGTTTTGGCTTGCACAAAACACGTACGCGTTTTGGCTTGCACAAAACACGTACGCGTTTTGGCTTGCACAAAACACGTACGCGTTTTGGCTTGCACAAAACATATATATACACATTTTGGCGTGGACTTAGGCTTGGATGGTTTGTTTACCTTGTTTTCAAACGATTTTCTCTTTCATTCTCATTTTTCAACTTGCTTGTCATTAGGTTTACACATTATAAATAGAATCTTAGTAAAATTACCACCATGATTTCACACATCTAGTAAGATTTGTAATCATATATATTTTTTAGATTTGAACTACATTAACACATTTATTTTAAATTTCTTTCACTAATGTTTCCATAGTTATTAGAGACATATGTATTCACTTTTTTTAGAAAACTTGAGCTACTTTTCCAAATTTGAAAACAATTATATAGTATTGTTCTACACTTCATTCTTTAGACATTGGAATATTTATTTTTCATTTTCTTTTATTTTGGTGCAAGCTATGTGACATGCATGCTTGGTGATGTGATTTTCAGGATGCATCCACTTTGAAAATCATTAAAAAAATACTCGATAAAAAATAACAAAAAATATACAACTTCTATTACTCACTCTTTACTATATTTCTACCAATGGTTTTTTGAAAATACTAAACGAAACTAAAAAATTCAAGAGTGCCTGGTAGACATTATGTTATATTTTGCTAAAAAAATAGGAACACTTTTGTGTGTTCAAATAATTTGATCCTCTTAATCTTATCTACTTTTGAAAAAAATAGTAGTTTAGAAACTAGATTCAAAGTACTACAATTCTTGTTATTTTGGTATCTTCAAATTTTGAGTGGATGAATCTCAAATTACTCCTCCAAGTTTAGGTTTAGTTGATTTTAGAATAAAAGTGGCCACTTTTCACCCACTTTTTATGCACCATCTTGGTGTACTTACCTTAGGGGAAAAATATAGTGTCATAAAATTGTACCCCATGGTAATTTCACAATTACACATCTATCACATTGCATTTATGACAACCTAACATTTTAATGACAAAATCCAATAAGTCATAATTTCATGATTCCAACTTTATAGGGGACAACAATGAAGTGTTACTTGTCTAGATACCTCATTCATGCATTATTTTGAGCAAGGCAACTATGTGACATGAAGACATCTACATGATGTGCTAACGTACCCAAAATTTTGAAGATTCAAATGAGAATATTTTACATCCTTTACCTATGACACATGCTATTGTGGTAAGAACATGAATGTAATGGCTCCTCCCACTCATCCAACATCACAAAACTTTTTTCACTCTCATTGTAGTGCCCCTCTGTTTTGGCCATCTTTGAATTTTGACTAATTATTGGTGTACTTAATAGTTTTTTGTTTAAATTAGTTAATTAAATTAAAAATTGACTTGCTAAGGCAATTCAATAGATTGAGAAAATTAAAATAATAATTACCTAAATTAATTTTATGAAATATAAATTATATGGTTTGTAATAAACAATTAAATTAAATTGTTTAGTTAAAAGTAAACGTTTATTATTAATAATTAGATTAAATTCTTTCGATGAAAATCTTTGTTTTAAATTATATTTCAATAGTTGAAAATTTGTTATCAAGAGAAGGTAATTACTTAAATATGGAAAATAATGTCATTTTATATAAAAAGAGATAAAGATTTTGAAAATGGTGTTAAAGCATGAGAAAATAGAAAAAGATGATAAAAGATAAAAGTGTGTGCATGCACGACTCGAAATTGGTTTTGGAACAAGAAACTTGTCATCTTTATTTATTTTGTTTTTCAAAAACTCATCATTCACATTTTATAGTGCTAGTTTTTGAATTTTGGAGTTAGTTTTCATTTTGGGGAAAAACTATACTTTGCTCTATAAAATAATTCTGAAAATTAGATACTAGAGATTATTCTTCTGAAAATTAGATACTAGAGATTCTTTTTGGTTTATGGGAAGAATTGATTGGGGAGTTGGAATTCCGGTGCAATGAATTTGGTCTTCTGCCCGTACATGTTTTGAGGTTTTTGGGAGATCTTTATTCCGCTCTTTTGGAAAGAAAGAAATCTAAGATTGCATAGGTATGTCTTAGAAATTAATGCTTTCACTTAAATTTTGGGATTTAAAAGATTGTTTTCCTTGAATTTGTGTTATTAGGATTTAATTGGAAAATAAAGAATATTCACTTATGGGTTTTGAAGATTTGGAATGAAATGTTTTATCCAAAGTTCATTTCGCTGAATTGTTTTCCCTTTTGAAAATTTTGAAAATTTTCTCCTCGTCTTGTCGATTTTCATTCAGTAGTATTGGGATGCCTTACAGATTGTTGTACCATGAAACATATTTTCCCTTTCCTTCATGAATGGGTATTCTTTACTGTTATCGAATGCTTTCATATATTGGAATGATGTCCTTCACATCTAGGGAGAGAGTTAGCTTCAGCACAACCTTTAAACTATAACAATTTCATGATTTCTCCATGCCTCTTCCTCGTAGCCAATCTTTATAATTATATTTCTTGTTGTTTCAAGTATTGATTAAACTCTTTCTTCTTTGTTGTTTCCTTGACATCGACTTGGGAAAAGTTGGAAAACGTTTATTTTAAACCCTACTCATTTTGTATGCCATGGTTTTAATGCTAGTATTGAATTCGATAGCCTTGTATTGGATGAAGTCATGTATCTAGTAGTTGATTTGTGTTCACTGTGATTTCATTTGTCCTTTTGTTGCCATAGTAGATTGGTGTAACCAACCCTAGCTAAAGTTTGGATAATGTTTGAATGCCTGGTTGGTTAGGATGTCTTGTCTAGGGAATTCGAATGGTGGCATGAGTTAGATTTTTATCATTGTTCGTGCCTATGGTGACCAATAGTTGTTCTTACTGTCTTTGCTTGTTGCTTGGCGCCCCTCTTCTTGTTGCAGGGTGTTCTCTATCAGAGACCAGGCATCTACTTTTTCTTTTGGTGAAATCGATATCACTATGCTTTATTTTGGAATCAAACTTGATATAAATGTATACCTGTAGAAGTCGGCCTCTTTGATTGCATTTGGATCTAAAAATTTCCTTGTATTTTTTCCTTTAATTGAGTGCAGCCAATGTAGCGCCTTTAGTGCTTGCTATTGTTTTTGCTTGAACATTTCTTAGCCTATTCATGGTTACGTACTTCTCTCTATTTATGTGGATCCCTTCCCTTCTCTTCTATAACACATAAAATATGTTATTTCATGTCCGAACTGAACTCATACAAATATGCACTATTGCTTCTTATTTCTAGCTTGGTCATCATACGTATTATAACTTGTTTGAGGACAATAGAAGAAATATTGTTGCTAACACTGCCTTCAATCCAATAGATTCCACCATGGCCCTTCATTACAAATCTTCAGTATGAGGTGAATTCATTACCGAACTAAAAAAATATTGAGAATAGGTAAATAAAAGCATGATACCTATTTGTAAGTCTTCAAATTGTGGTCCAAAGCACATCCTAGATCAAGTTAAATACAACCCATATCCTTGCCCAGAATATTTCTTATTTCATGTGATCTATTATTCGATTGGATAGATGTCTAGTCTGGTAAAAACGTTTTCAGAATGAAAGGTAAGTTTAATAAATATATTTAAATATTTGTGTGTATGTCTGCATTTATTTGTTTGTATATTTATTGTTCTAAATGCAAAACATGATTTATAATAAGAAAAAACAAACAATCTTGGTTGAGTATATATATGCATCAGAATATTGATGAATTATGTTATTTAGTTTCTTTACCTATTTTCAATGACTTCTTATTAAAGGAATGGATACATGTAGTAATTATTTTAAAATAATTTTTAATAAATGATTATATTTGATAGACGAATAGATTTCTATGTTAGTTAATTGAGATAAGTAGTTGAATTGGTCGATTAAATTTAGTTAATTTAAAGAATTTACTTCTATCTCAGGAGGGCAATCTAAGTAGAGATCAAATAAAAATAGAATAGAATATAAATTATTATTTCCAATCTTGGGTAATTCTATTAGAAAAGAAAAGAATGTGACATGTTAACACACACACACACACATATATATATACTTATATAATCGACAATTAGATTGAAACCTATGATAATATATATTAATATATTTGTATGTATAAAATAGTGGATTGTGGAGCAAAAATGTTATTGGATTATAGGATTCCAAATGGATTATTATATATATAGCTCTTTAATTATTCTAATAGTTTCTTAATGGGTGTGTAAACAAATCCTTAATGATGACTTAAATGTTTGTTAGGACTTATCACTTGATTGTAATTATCTATTAATTTTTTTTTTCCTAATAGTTTATCATTAGAGAAATGTAATGATGGTTCAAATATTCTTTGGAACTTATTGCTCTTGGTGTTTTAGTGAAACTTAAGAGGTGATTTAAGATATTTAATTTGATATTTAGGAAATATGTTTATATAACTTCTTTAATTATTTTGAATGACTTCTTAGTTGGTGAATAAATGAAATGTAATTGATTATTCAATGTTCTCCTTTAAGTGTATTACTTGAATGTGTTGATTATTTATAAATATGTTAAATAGAATGTCATCGATGGTTATCATTCCTTAGGAATCATACCTTACATGTATATGTGCATTTAAAGGGAATAACTGCATAAGAATATCGACTAAAAGTAGATTGTTGTTAGGGTTTTCCTTTGGTAATCGATAGTTGAGACTTTAGTCTTTTTATTTGAGTAAGTTGTTAAAGAGATTGGTAGTTTATTTAACTTAAATAAATTTGATTTATTGATAGATGACTTAGTAGAATAATGTGTGGAAGGGACGAACTAAGTGTCCTTTGAGACTTATCACTTTAATTATGTTAGCAGAATTAAAGCTTGGTTTTGATGGTTCCACATCGTTTCTCCTGTTTGAGTTATTTTGATTTGAGGAGATTATTTATGTTGAAGTTTTATTGAAACCTATGATTTTCTTTGACTTACCCTCATTTGGGAATCTAAAGTAGTTGATCTTTTGGGCTTCCAGAGGAGTGGAAAGGAAAATTTTGTTTTATAATTGTTTCTTCTTGTCAGTTCCTTATGAACAATTGCTCTTATGCTTGATTTAGTTTTGGTGGGTTTATCCTTGCAATTGAAAATGGTTTTTTGTACTATGAAGTGTTAAGCATGAGATGGTGCATGCCTCACTTGTCGTATTGACTTTTTTTCCTTGAATTTTTTGTGCAAGTGGCTTACCCTGTTTGTGTTTATGGGATTTTGTGCTAGTAGGGAGAGTCACTCCCCACAGGGGTTGGAACCCTAAGTGGTGTCTTGGGTAACTCATGTGGAAGTCGATGTAATCAAGTGATAACCTAATAAATAGTTAGGGGGTGGGTAGTAATTCACACTAAGAAAAGATAATGGATGCCTCTCTCATGACCCAAGCACTCATTTAGGCTTGGGATGAGATGAGAAGGCTTGTAATGAAAAATCAACCACCTTGTCTTCATAAAAGGTGAGTTGATTACACACGTGTAAGAATGGGTGTTAGGGATCAGTTGAGGTTTCTAGGGTAACCCAAGATGGGGGCCGATAACCTATGAATATCCACATTGGGTAACCCATGTCAAGCCATGTGATGAGACTCTACCCTTTAGCAAAAATGTATGTTTGTTGTTTCCCCTTATTGGCTTTGCTCCTCTGGAACAAAATGGTGTTTTGTGTTTATTGTTGCTCTTGTCATGGAGTCTTGTTTGTCATTGTTCACTTGACTATTTTGGTTGAGGGTCTTTCTTGTCTACTCCTAGCATGGGGTGTGGTTCTTTAGGCCCATGTGGTTGGGTGGAATGTGCTATGCACCCCACTGGGTCCCCAACTGATGATCGAGTTGTACCAGTTGTAGTGACTCCTAGATGTACTAGAGTTGGATCAATCCTGATGCTTTGTGCTCATTCATTTCGGTTGTATTATTCATGTTGTACTATTCCCATTCATGTTGGAAAGTACCATTGTACTAATGTAATCGTTGAATGATGTAATTTCACATCATAGTTGTGATGTGCTTGTATGCTTTGATTGGATCATTGTAATGTTTAGATATATACACTTGATTATGTTATGTGTACATTTATGGATGTTCCTCATTGATGTATTATTATGGATTTATGCACATTGTTTACTTATTCTATATTAGTGTTTCACAATGTAATCTTGAGATTTGTTAATTGTCATTATGGATTGGGATTGGTGTATAGTAATGTTGTCACATGTACTCTAGAGGACATAGTATATGTTGTATATGTATAACTACATTACATGTGTTGTTGGTTAATGTTCATCATATGTTATGTTTCACTTTAAAAAAAATATTGTGCTTTAATTTTTAGTTATTGTTGTCCTTTAGGGTTCGCGCGGCGGGGTGTTACATCATGGTATGAGAGCATAGGTTCATACATCAGGCACTATGATCCCATTATGTTAACCTTGTGTTTGGACACTTGATTTTAGGTTTTCACCCTTTTGTTGTCCTCGTTTAGTAACCTGAGATTTCCCCTCAAGTGGTGTTGGTCCAATGGTAAAGAAAACTAGAGGAAAGGATAGGACCCTCGGTGTAGTGCGTAATGCACCGATATCCTTCCTATTGGGGATGTAGTATGGACTCTCATGTTGTCTTATGGTGCAATTCCTAGTGATGTGCATTTGGGTGTGATTGTGTAGAGTGTAAGTTAAACTTGGAATTATGTGTTTGGGGAGTGATGAATTGTGTGTTCTTGATTCTAAGAAGGTGCAAAATTTTGGTCTTTTGTTGAAAATATTGTGAGATTTTGTGTGATGAATAATGAATGAAGTTGTATGCTTGGTGTAAATGATGATGTTTAACAAAATTGTTTGCTTGTGTGGATAATTATGTTTTGTTCTTATGGAAATGTAGCATTTCAAGGGTAAAGAATCAACTTGAATGGCTAGCATTAATGTGTTATGTTTCTACCTTAGTTTGTGATTTTTAGGTTGTTGGCTTCAAATCTTGGTGATGAAGGTAAATTAATTATTTATGTTTATCATCTGGATTTAGTGCGATGGTGTTTTCACCATTTTTCTTTGGTTGCAGAATAGTTATTTGACTTAGATGATTGAAATACTCATTGTTGGTGTTTTTGTTATGATGATGAAGTGGTTGTCTTTTTCTTTTAAAATTTGGCTATGAATTGCATATGAACATGTGACCTTACTTGTTATGCATTGATTAATGATTCCTTTGTGATGTTGATTGTGATATAATTAGTGTTATTGATGATGTAATTATTGTACTTAATGTGGTGTTTACTACTTAGAGTTTGGGTGAGAGGATAGTATAGCACTGCTCATTCACGAGCACCCTACTACGCTGCGACTTCCTCTCCCACTGTGCTAGTGATAAAATATATATTGCTTGGCGTTTGGTTTGATGCAGAATGCAGGTACCAGGCACTAACTTTTCCTACATTGTCAGATTTGAGTGTGCCCTAGAAGCCCAATGGGTATGATGTGAAAACTAGAGTTAACAAGAAAGTCCCCCCATCCTAGTGTTTCACCCTGTCTTTATGTTTGATGATGTTGTCATTTGTGAACCCATTCCCATTTTGGTATCAGTTTTTTGAGTTGTTTAATTTTAATTGTCTAATTCATGTCATTATAATTGTTGATACAATTTTTTAGTTCATTGTATTGTGGTACTTATGTGCGCGTGTGACTTCTAATAGTAAGTTGATGCTAAGGGGGAGAGGATGTAGTGCCCCTCCATTTTGGTCATCTTTGAATTTTGAGTAATTTTGTTTATTGGAGTACTTAATAGTTTTTTTGCTTAAATTATTTAATTAAATTGAAAATTGATTTGTTGAGGTAATTCAATAGATTGGGAAAATTAAAATAATAATTACCTAAATTAATTTTATGAAATATAAATGATATGGTTTGTAAAAAAGTTAATTTAATTTAATTTTTTAGTTAAAAGTAAATGTCTATTATGAATAATTAGATTAAATTGTTTTGATTAAAAGCTCTGTTTTAAATTATATTTCAATAGTTGATAATTTATTATCAAGAGAAGGTAATTAATTAAATATGACAAATAATGTGATTTTATATGAAAAGAGATAAGAATTTTGAAACTGGTGTTAAAGCATGAGAAAATAGAAAAAAGGTGGTAAAAGATAAAAGCATGCACATGCATGGCTCAAAACTGGTTTTGGAATGGGAAACTTTTCATCTTTATTGATTTTGTTTTTTGAAAACTCATCTCTTAGATTTTATAGTGCTAGTTTTTGGATTTTGGAGTTTGTTTTCATTTTGGGGAAAAAGAATTATTTTCTATGTAAAGTAATTTTGGAAATTAGATATTGGAGATTGTTCTTTTTGGTTTCTGGGAAGAATTGATTGGGGAGTTGGAATTCCAATGCAATGAATTTGGCCTTCTTCCTGTACATGTTTTGAGGTTTTTGGGAGATCTTTATTGGACTCTTTTTAAAAGAAAGGAATATAAGATTGCACAGGTATGTCTTGGAAATTAATGTTTTTGTTTAAATTTGGGATTGAAAAGATTGTTTTCCTTAAATATGTGTTATTAGGATTTAATTGGAAAATAAATAATATTCACATATGGGTTTTGTAAATTTGGAATGAAATGTTTTATCTAAAGTTCATTTCACTGAATAATGTTTTCTCTTTTGAAATCGTTCTCCCCATCTTGTCAATTTTCATTCAATAATATTGGGATGCCTTACAGATTGCTTTACCATGAAACATATTTTCCTTTTTCTTCATGAATGGGTATTTTTCACTCTTATCGAATGCTTTCTTATATTGGAATGATGTCCTTTGAGTCTAGGGAGAGAGTCAGCTTCAACACAACCTTTAAGCTATAATGATTTCATGATTTATCTGTGCCTCTACCTCATAGCTGAGCTTTTGAATTAGATTTCTTGTTGTTTCAAGTATTGATTAAACTCTTTCTTCTTTGTTGTTTCCTTGACATTAACTTGGGAAACGTTGGAAAACATTTATTTTAAACCCTACTCATTTTGTATGTTGTGGTTTTAATGTAGATATTGAATTCAATAGCCTTGTATTGGAGGAAGTCATGTATCTAGTAGTTGAATTTTGTTCACTATGATTTCATTTTTCCTTTTGTTGCCATAGTAGAATTGTGTAACTGACCCTAGCTAAAGTTTGAATAATGTTTGAATACCTAGCTAGTTGGGGCGTATTGTCTAAGGAATTCGAAAGGTGGAATGAGTTAGATTTTATCATTGTCTATGCCTATGGCGACCGACTATTGTTATTCCTATCTTTGCTTGTTGATTGGTGTCCCTCTTATTGGTGCAGGGTGTTCTCTATTAAATACTAGGTGTATACTTTTTCTTTTGGTGAAATCGATATCATTTGCCTTATTTTGGAATCAAACCTCATCTAAATGTATACATGTAGAAGTTGGCCTCTTTGATTGCATTTGGATCTAAAAATTACCTTGTATGTTGGCCTTTAATTGAGTGCAACTAATGTAGTGCCTTTAGTGGTTGCTATTTTTTTTCTTGAACTTTTATTAGCCTATTCATGGATGTGTACCTCTCTCTATTTCTATGGGTACCTTCCCTTCTCTTCTCTAGTGCATAAAATATGTTCTTTCATCTCTTAACTAAACTCACACAAATGTGCACTATTGCTTCTTATTTCCACCTTGGTCATCATATGTATTATATGTTGTTTGAGGAAAATAGAAGAAACATTGTTGCTAATAGTTCCTTCAATTCGATACATTCACTATATGGCCCTTCTTTAAAAATCTTCAGTATGAGGTGAATTCATTACCGAACTAAACAAATCTCGAGAATAGGTACATACACGCATGATGTGTGTTTGTTAATCTTCAAATCGTGTTCCAGAGCACATCCTAGATCAAGTTAAATACAACCCATATCCTTTCCTTGATATTTATTATTTTGTGTGATCTATTATGTTCTTGGATAGATGTCTAGTTTGGTACAAATATTTTTAGAATGACAATTAAGTTGAGTATATATATATATATATATATATATATGCATTTATTTATTTATATATCTATTGGTGTAAATGTTAATCATGATTTATAATAAAACAAAACAAACAATCTTGGTTGAGTAAGGATTCAAATATCATCAATTTACTAAAATCGGCCCGAACTTGTACATTTGAAGGTTTTGAGTCAATAAAAATGGATTTTTGATCCATTCCTCATTTTTTAGCCTTTGTAACTTGAGGAATGGGTTTGAGCTAACATTATTTAGGTGTGGGAATGATGTGTTAGTGTTGGGGAGATCTGAAAGTGAGATGAGTGTGAAACCCATGTGTGTAAAACTAAGTTTTCTTTAAGAAAAATGATGGTTTTGAAGATTCAAATTGTGGTTTTGTGTAGGGAAGCATTATTTTATGATTGTTTAAGCTTGTGTAGGGTATCACAAACTTGTTTGAGTAATTTTTAGGTTGTGGTTAGCTTTGGAAGTATCATTTTCAATAAACCCCTAGGGTTTAGGCTACAATAGAGGGTTTTGTGGTTTACCAATTGTACGATAGTATAACTAAGATTTGATTATGGATTTTGAAGTTTTGACACCTTAGAATTGCTACCCCAAGATTTGGTAAGGCTTGGATAAGTTTAGAGTATAGACCCTTTGTTCAACCAGATCGATCCCTTAAGGGTCCAAAAGGAAAAATGGCTGCAAACTTCAATATGAGACTACTCGAACACTGTGACACTTAGAAACTTCTCATATAATCTGATAGAATTGTTTTGGTCCCCTCTATAATAAACTCTCTTTTTTTTCATTATCTCAAAGTGGTTGTCCCGTGATGTCCAATTTTTAGTTGATGGAAAAAGTGTCAAATGGAAGGAGTGGAAAGTTCCAAGGTGGTGCAACTTTCATTCTGGAACTTGTGTGACCAAATAGGCTATTCCAACGCGTCCAAATAGGAATTTTTATGCTATGAATGGTTCTATTTCGTACCCAAACATGCAAAATTTCTCTAAGCTACATTCAACTAGATCTATCCCTTAAGGGTCCAAAGGGAAAAATGGCTACAAATTTCATCATGAGATTACTCAGACACCGTGACACTTAGAAAATTTTCATCTAATCTGATGGGATCATGTTGGGCCCCTCTACAATAACCTCTCTTTGTTTTCATTATCTTAGAGTGGTTTTCCTATGGTGTCCAATTTTCAGTTGATGAAAAAAGTGTCAAATGGAAGCAGTGGAAAGTTAGAAAATGGTGCAACTTTTGTTTTTACAACACGTGTGACCAAATAAACTATTCCAACACATCTGAATATGAATTTTTATGCTAGGAATGTCCTCTTTTTCACCCAAACACTCGGAATCACTCCGAGCTACGTTCAACCGGATCGACCCCTTAAGGGTCCAAAGGGCAAAATGGCTGCAAACTTCAACATGAGATTAATTGGACACTGTAATGATTAGAAACTTCTCATCTAATCCTATGGGATCTTGTTGGACCCCTTTACAATAACCTCTCTCAGTTTTCATTATCTCAGAGTGGTTTTCTCATGGTGTCTAGTTTTCAGTTGATGGATAAAGTGTCAAATGGAAGCAATGGAAAGTTGCAAGGTGGTACAAATTTCATTCTACAACTCATGTGACCAAACAGACTATTCCAACATGTCTAAATAATAATTTTTACACTAGGAATGGTCATCTTTTATACTCAAACACTTAGAATCGCTCTGAGCTACGTTCAACCAAATCGATCCCTTAAGGGTCCAAAGGAAAAAAATGACTGCAAACTTCAACATGAGGTTACTCAAATACAATGATGCTTAGAAAATTTTCATCTAATCAAATGGGATTATGTTGGGCCCCTCTACAATAACCTCTCTCAGTTTTTGTTATCCTAGAGTGGTTTTCCTATGGTGTCTAGTTTTTAGTTGATGAAAAAAGTGTCAAATGGAAGTAGTGGAAAGTTGCAAAGCGGTGCAACTCTTGTTTTGCAACTCGTGTGACCAAACAGATTATTCCAACTCATCCAAATAGGAATTTTTATGCTAGGAATGGTCCTCTTTCACACCAAAACATGCGAAATCACTCTGAACAACATTCAACCAGATCGATCCCTTAAGGGTCCAAAGGGAAAAATGGCTGCAAACTTTAGCATGATGTTAATCAGACATCGTGAGGCTTAGAAAATTCTTGTCTAATTTAATGGGGTCATGTTGGGCCCCTATATATTAACCTCTCTTGGTTTTCGTTATCTTAGAGTGGTTTTCTTGTGGTGTTCAGTTTTCAGTTGATGAAAAAAGTGTCAAATAAAAGTAATGGAAAGTTGCAAAGTGGTCCAACTTTTGTTTTGCAACTCGTGTGACCAAATGGATTGTTCCAACACATCCAAATAGGAATTTTTATGCTAGGAATGATCCTCTTTCACACCCAAACATGCATAATCACTCTGAGCTACGTTCAATCGAATTGATCCCTTAAGGGTCCAAAAGGAAAAATTGCTACAAACTTCAACATGAGGTTACTCGGACACCACAATGCTTAGAAACTTCTCATCTGATCCCATAGGATCACGTTGGGACCCTATACAATAACTTCTCTTGGTTTTTGTTATCTTAGAGTGGTTTTCCTATGGTGTCTAGATTTCAGATGATGGAAAAGTGTCAAATGGAAGTAGTGCAAAGTTGCAAAGTGGTGCAACTTTCATTCTGCAACTCGTGTGACCAAACAAACTATTCGAATGTGTTCAAATAGGAATTTTCATGCTAGGCATGGTCCTCTTTCTCACCTAATTACATAAAATCACTTTGAGCTACGTTCAGCCAAATTGATCCCTTGAGGGTTTGAGTGTAGTATGTTGAAATAGGCCATTGCACCTATTGTTCAGGCTATGTCTCGGTAATAAGGGCTTGATGTAAGTAGGATAGGGAGTAGGAATAAGAAAATAGAATTATCAAGGGTATTGGAAGAGATTACTAATGTTGTCCTTATTGAAAATTTAAAATTGAGGCCCTTAAAAGCAAGGCTAGAAGAGGTGAAAAGAAGAAATTTCTTGAAAATAAGTTAGAATAGGTTGGAAATAGGGTGAGATTGTGGAGTTTGATGTGTTGAAAAGGTCTGCAAGGATAGGGGAGGTCAACAGTATGCTATGGCATGACATACCCTAGTTGGGAAAATAGGGGTTTTGAATGAAAAAGATAGGTTTGAGGGAGTAAATGCGGGTAAAGTCAAGGGGCAACATAGTTTGGTGGTCAATTAAGTTTGTGTAGGAAAAATGAAGAGTTTGGAATAGGTTTTGAGGTTTAGGTTTAGGGGTTTGGTTCATTAGTTTGGCCAAAAGGTTTTTGGAGGGGGGTTCAATTTGTTTTCGGTTCATTGGTACAAAAAACATGTAAAAATAATATATATATCTCTACAACATAGAAGCATGAATTAGGATTATAATATCACATATCATCATATAAACAAAAAAACCACCATAAACTTGAATGTCATTTAAAACAACAAAATTTCCAAAAAAAAAAAGTGTTTATAACCTGCAAAAAAATGTGAATAAAATCATACTGATTTTTGCGTGAAAAAAAACCATGATACCATAGCTTGTTGCTTACTATTATGCTTTGATAGATTTTTTCCTAGCATCCATAGCTTCTTCAAAAGTAATTTTTTTAGGATTTTAGCCATAGCAGCAAGGCAGTGAATTGTTTGATAAAATGCTTTGGTAGACATGTATGAAAAATGTGGTAGCATAGACAAGGCAGTGAACTATTTGAAAAAATGCCTCAAAGAAATGTGGTTTCATGGTGATGGAATGGCATGACGAATTCCATGACAAGAAAATTGCTATGGATTGTCATGGCATTCCACCACCATTGAGACCACATTTCTTTGAGGCTTTTTTTCAAACAATTTGTTCCTTGTCTATCCTATTTCTTATTATTATGCTTTGATAGATATTTTCCAAGAATCCATTTCTTGTTTGGAAGCACCTATTTTATGCTTTTAGCCATAGCAACAAGGAGGTGAACTGTTTGATAAATTTTTTTGGTAAACATGTATGAAAAATGTGGTAGCATAGACAAGGAAATGAACTATTTGAAAAACTACCTCAAAGAAATGTGGTTTCATGGTGATGGAATGGAATGGTGAATGCCATGAAAAGAAAATTGCTATGGATTGTCATGGCATTCCACCACCATTGAGACCACATTTCTTTGAGGCTTTTTTTCAAATAGTTTGTTGCCTTGTCTATGCTAGTGCTTATTATTATGCTTTGATAGATTTTTTCCAAGCATCCATAGCTTGTTTGGAAGCACCTATTTTAGGATTTTAGCCATAGCAGCAAGGAGGTGAACTATTTGATAAAATGATTTCGTAAACATGTATGAAAATGTGGTAGCATAGACAAGGTAGTGAACTGTTTGAAAAAATGCCTCAAAGAAATGTGGTCTCATGGTGATGGAATGCCATGAAAATCCATAGCTTGTTTGAAAGCACTTGTTTTAGGATTTTATCCATAGCAGCAAGGCAATGAACTATTTGATAAAATTCTTTGATAGTCATGTATGAAAAATGTGTTAGCATAGACAAGGCAGTGAACTATTTGAAAAACTGCCTCAAAGAAATGAGGTCTCATGGTGATGGAATGCCATGACAATCAAATTCTTTTGATTATCATGGCGTTCCATCACCATGAGACCTCATTTATTTGAGGTATTTTTTCAAATAGTTCACTTCCTTGTCTATGATATTGCTTACTATTACGCTTTTGATAGATTATTTCCAAGCATCCATAGCTTGTTCGAAAGCACTTGTTTTAGGCTTTCAGCCATAGCAACAAGACAATGAAATATTTGATAAAATGCTTTGGTAG
This sequence comes from Sequoia sempervirens, assembly GCA_007258455.2. Taxonomy (NCBI): domain Eukaryota; kingdom Viridiplantae; phylum Streptophyta; class Pinopsida; order Cupressales; family Cupressaceae; genus Sequoia; species Sequoia sempervirens. The sequence goes on from VDFB02270651.1 coordinate 516,492,263, forward strand.
ACATGTATAAAAAATGTGGTAGTATGGACAAGGCAGTGAATTGCTTAAAAAAATGCCTCAAAGAAATGTGGTCTCATAGAATGCCATGACAAGCAAATGCAATTGGGAGTTGCTCCTAGTTATTAGTTATGCAATGTGAAGTAATTGCATAACTGCTTAGGTTGAGTTTGTAAAAACTATATTGTAATTGAAATTTTGTCATCTATCAGCATCTAGTTATTAGGTATGCAATGTGAAGCAACGCTTTGAGTTTGAAATATGTGCAATGCAATGTAATCAATGATATGAATATAAACTACAAAAATCCATTTTTTACAATTTATTAGTTAAACTTTTTATTTTTTTTTCTCTCTATATCTCTATGCTATGGAAATGCCTTTAAATTTGTTTTAAAAAAAATTTATCACTTGTTCTACTTTCTTTTACCTTTTTTTTTTTTTAAATCTGATTTTTTTCCGATTTTTTGTAGACTTTTTCCCCATTTTTTCAAAAAATCTTATACTTTTGGTTTGCTGATTTTTTCCCCAAAATATTTTTGGTGCTATCGTATAAACACATATCTTTTTGTAATATCAAGCATACTTTTTGAAACTTTCATGCATTGCTAATCTAAAAGGAAAAGTCTTTACCCTAATTTGTACGCAGCCATGCTTTTGACATTGTCAAAAAGAGAAAATATGGACAACATCGATAAAAAAAAATTATATTAACCAAATAGCCATGTACACATACATCAATATATCTTGATATAAGTATAAAATATAGTTACAAAATAGCCATATAGGCTTACAAGAATGCTATATAGGCATAAAATGCCAAATATATCCAATACAAGATATGTACAAAATTTCCATGTCTAGGCATACAACAAAGGGCTCTGGAATCAAAATTCATTTCTCTCCATGCTCTAGAAATAAATTCTTTCCCTTTGTTTGGTGATCCGATGGCAATAATTCCATCACTCATTTTTGTTGTGCTCGAGTAGTGCTCCTACTACTCCTCCTATGGTTTAGCTCCTAGTGAAGTTTTAACTATTACAATAAGAAGTAAAGACATTAATATATAGAAATTACATTATAAAAAATGATATATTTAATGAAATAATCACTTATGGCCATCTCATGATCACTCTCCATGATGGAAATATTTGCATATTGATGCTTAGGTGTGCTCAAGCCTTGTATAGACCATCCAAATAGGAATTAAACTATGAATCAATAATGGTTTGATTTTTCACTAGAACTAACATCTATAACAATGAATGTAAATTGAAATTTAGTAATTTTCCTCATACCTCCTCTATCAAAGCCATCGAGTATTGTATAGTGGATGAAACACCAATATCCATTGCCCTTGTAACATTTGGAGGTGTTTTCACCACCAACATCTGAAAATAAAACAAAAAATTATTGCATCACAAAAAAGTTACAATAGTGATCCACGTCATGCCTTATAATCTATGAGATCTAATGAAAAAAAAATTGAGTACAAATATTAAACTATATATTTTTGGTAGGCCTTGGTAGTTTGATAGGAAGACTAAGCATGATGGGGAGAATAACACATACTCCATTGTGAAGGATGGGAAAACTTACAACCTTTCACCTCTCCTAGAAGAAGACAAGGAAAAGCATGAAGGGCCTAGTGTTTTGATGGTGGGTGAGAAGGAGTTCATGAATACCTTGAAGGAAAGAGGAAGAGGATTCTTCCTGATTATGAAGCCAAAAGGTGAAGTAGATCTACCCACAATGAAGAAGGAAGATGCACCAAAGGAATTCCAAGAGTTGTTGGAAAGATAGAAGGACATAACAGTGAATGAATTACCTAGTTCCCTACCTCCCATTAGGGATATAAGCCACCATATTGATCTAATTCTAGGGGATACATTTCCCACTAATGTTGCATGCAAAATTACACCTGCTAAAAATGAGGAGATTGCAAGATAAGTGCAAGAGTTGATGGATAAAGGGCTAGTGAGGAAGAGTTTGAGCCCATGTGTTGTTCCTACTATCCTAGCACCAAGTAAGGATGGGAATTTGAGTCTTTGCACTGTTTCAAGATCCATTAATAGGATCACAATCAAATATAGGTTCCCGATGCCAAGAATGGAGGACCTCATGGATTGTCTATCAGGAGCATCTTACTTTTCCAAGATTGATCTAAAGAGTGGGTACCATCAGATAAGGATCAAAGAGGGGGAGGAATGTAAGACAAATTTTAGACTAATGAAGGGCTCTATGAGTGGTTGGTGATGCCCTTTGGGTTATCAAATGCCCCTAGTACGTTTATGCACCTTATGAATGATGTATTGAGACCTTTCATTGGAATGTTTGTTGTAGCTTATTTAGATGACAGATCCTTGTGTTTAGCAGGTCTAAAGAAGAACATTTGAAGCACCTTGACATTGTACTAAGGAGGTTACAAGAGGAGAAGTTGTTGGTCATCATGGAAAAGTGTGAATTCATGAAGGAAGAACTAGTCTACCTTGGTTTTGTCATCTCCAAGGGAAGTTTGAAGATGGATCCTTCAAAGGTGGATGCTATTCTTACTTGGCCAACACCAAAAACCATGGGAGATGTGAGAAGCTTCCATGGACTTGCAAGCTTTGATAGAAAGTTCATTAGGAACTTTAGCCAAATTTGTGCACCAATCTTGGACACCATCAAAGGAGGTAACAAAGGTAGATTTTCTTGGACCAATGAGGCTAATAAAGGGTTTGAATATCTGAAAATGAGAGTATCACAATAGCCTATACTTGTTCTCCTTGAATTTGATAAAGTTTTTACCATTGATTGTGATGCTAGCAATCAAGCAATAGGGGCTATTTTGAGCCAAGAAGGCAGACCAGTTGCATTTTTCAGTGAGAGGTTGAATGAAGCAAAGAGGAAGTATTCCTCATATGATTTGGAATTGTATGCTATGGTACAAGCCCTCAAAAAGTGGAGGTACTAATTATTACCTAAAGAATTTGTTGTTTATATTGATAATCATGCCTTGATTTTTTTGAGTGCACAGGACAAACTCAGTCATAGGCACATGAAGTGGGTAGAGTCTTTGCAAGCCTACACTTTCACAATAAAGCATAAGAAGGGACAAGCAAATAAGGTGGAAAATGCTCTTAGTAGAAGGTCACTTGTAGTGTAAGAGACCAACTCCAAAGCATGGGGGTTGAAGCATTGAAGGATATGTATCATGAAGAAGATTCAAATTTCAAGGAGGTATACAATGTTTGTGAGCAGCATTTGAATTCTTTTCATGGTGAATTCTTTTACTTTTTATTCTAGAATGGTTTTATCTTCAAAGGAATCCAATTGTGTGTTCGTAAATGCTCAATGAGGGAGAATATCATAAAGGAGAAACATAGTGGGATTCTTGGAGGTCACTTTGGCCTTGACAAGACCTTGGAATAAGTTAGGAGATTTAACTATTGGCCAAAGTTGTAGGTGGATGTGAGAAGGTATGTGGAAGGATGTACAATATTTCAAAGGGCAAAGGGAACTTCATCAAATGCAGGGCTCTATTAGTCACTACCCATTGCCAATAGGCCTTGGGAGTGTGTAAGTATGGAATTTGTCTTGGGGTTTCCTAGAACCCAAAGAGGCTTTGATAGTATCTTTGTGGTAGTTGATAGATTTTAGTAAGATGACACATTTTCTTCCTTGCAAATGCACCAATGCTGCATCTCATATAGCAAGTCTCTTCTTTAAGGAGGTTGTTAGGATACATGATTTCCTTTAAGCATTATTTCTAACAAGGATTCTAAATTCATTGATTACTTTTGGAGGACCTTGTGGAAGAAACTCAAGGAAAAAAATTTGTCCTTTAGTTCAACATACCATCCACAAACAAATGGAAAAACTGAAGTGGTGAATATATCATTGGGAAACCTCTTAATATGCCTTACCAAGGAGCATGAACAAGCTTGGGATCTGATTTTACCTTAGGCTGAATTTGCATATAATGATTCCATGAATAGGAAAATTGGTAGAAGCTCTTTTGAAGTAGTCCATGGCATGAAACCTAGAGGGGTCTATGAAATAAGAAATATACAAGGAGTTGCTAAGAGAAGTGCTCAAGGTGAGGACTTTGTTGTTACAATTAGGGATATTCATCAACAAGTGAAGGAAACCCTTCAAAAGAATGTTGAGAAGTATAAGGAAAAGGCATATTTAAAGAAGAGGAATGTCCAATTCAACGTTGGAAACTTGGTGATGGTACACTTTAAGAAGGATAGATTTCCAAAAGGAAAGTATACCAAACTCATGAAGAAGAAGATAGAACCTTGCAAGGTGGTCCACAAGTTTGGCCAAAATGCTTATGAAATGGAGCTACCTTATGGGATGGCAATCTCTCTTATCTTCAACATTTCTGACTTGTATCCTTTCAAAGATTCTATGAATGCAGGTGATGGAGTAGGTACAACAACAATGGAGGATGAAGATTGGTGAAGGAACTACCCCTAGCCAACCTATGACTCTTGAATGCATCCTAGACACCAAGGAGACAAAGAAGACTAGAAGGAAGGTTTACAAGGAATACCTAGTCAAATGGAAAGGTCTACCTAAAGAGGATACAACATGGATGTCAAAAAATGATATTAAACAACATGGGACTACTGTAGAAGACCTAATCTCAAAGAGGACTTGAGATCTTTTTCTTGCTTGGGAGTAGGTGAACCCATGGGTCTAAGGGACCTAGAATAATTTTTCATATTTTGCTTCTTGGTTTATTGATGGAATAAGGTCTTATGGACCATTTCAATGATTTTTAGTAGGTATTCTAGGTTTTTGGTTGAGTTTTTGGTCTTTGTGACCAACTTCTTTATACAACAAGGTATCCATCCTCCTTTGTAAGTCTAGTGCATCTTGGAAAAATAAGGAAAAAGGATGCCTTGTATCTAGAAAATTGAGGGGAGTCACATTACTTTTTGAAAATGTTTTAAATTCCTTTGACACATTTTGGAAGGCTCTTTGTGGTCGAGTTGGTAGAAGTTGCTTGCATTGCCTTAACTAGGCAATTAGAAGTCAGAGCATGAGATTAGTTGTTTTCCAGCGTTTCTCTTTTCAAAACATAGTTGCAAGAAGTTGGAAAGAGTTGTAAGACTTGAAATATTCCTCTCTTGGTCAAGGAAAGGTTGATGTTGATGTTTTGAAGAATTTTCAATAAGAAGTTTGTTATTTTTCCTATATTTTTTTGAAGAATTTGTTGATCCCGTACTTGGTACAGACTGTATGTTCACTTTCATGCTCCAAGACCATAATAGTTGGATAGGTAATTGAATAAAGTTTCCTTTGGAATTGGAGATGTGAGATTTCATTGATTATCAAGGGATATATTCTATTTTCTCTATTGGGTGGTCTAAAAACCCTTAAGATTAGGGTTTTGGGTGAAAAATGTATATTTCTTCCATTCCCATGTTGGAAAATTGCTAAATCTCAGTGGGATGGAAGATATAAGGCTATACTATCATTTCCTCAATGTTTTGGAGAATGAAATTCTCATTGTTGGAAGTTGTGCATGAATTTTGGCTTGACATCTCTATGTGGCAAGCATAATTGACAAGCAAAAAAAATGAGTTTTTGCTTGATTTGGAAGAACCTGTTTAAGAGGCACCTAGGAATGGTGGAAACAAATGTGGAGAACCTATAGGAGTCTAAATTTGGGCTTTGGAGTGAAGGGGAGAGCCTAGATAGTCAAGACCTAGGTGTAGGTCTATGAAATAGGCCTTTTGGAGTAGCGATAGAAAGGGCCATTGTGAGTTATGTTTTAGCAGTCAAGAGGAAGGGTTTTGGAACCTTTTAGGGGTCCATCTTAGGGGTCTAAATCCATAGGTTTGGTGTCTTAACAATATTACTTGTGGTTTTTATTTTGACTATCCTACCAGGCAAGGGCTGAAGCCTTAAGAGAGAGTGAGGTCTAAGTCACCATAATGATGGGTGTTTGTTGAAACCTAAATGATAGAGGGTTGTTAAACCTTGTTTTGACTTAATGAGACATGATCCAAAAATTTTCAAGCTTTGTGAGTGGTTTGAGTTGTGAAACCTAGGTGTGCGGGGTTGATCTCTTAAAGAATAGTGGAGTTTAGGACTCCTCATAAGAGTATTTGAGAGAAACATTCATTGGAGTGACTTTGCCATTTTTGATTGTGAGTTTTCCTTCCCTCCCGCTCATCATCATTTCTAAAGCTTATGTAGGCTATTTCCATGGTGTTTGTGTTGGTGGCAAGAGTATTTAAGGTTTGTAAGTACCTTATGCAATAAACCCTCCTTTGTAGGGCTTGATTTGTGCATAGAATAAGCTTAGTCAATAAACATGATGTGAGTAATGCCTTGGAAGTCAGATGAAATGATTGAGGTGTAAATGGTTGATTGTAGTATCTTGGTCTTGAGGAACTAGTTGGTAAAAGTGAAAATTTGGTGAGTTGTTTAAGGAATTGAAAGATTCAGAGCTCTTTATTAGGTTTTTGCTTTGAATTCAGATAAATTGATGATGACAAAGGTGTCTTAGGATCTGATGGATATAGCTTGTAACATGAAAGATTGTTTTTTGGTTATTTTTCCTAGGTAAATCAAATTGAGTGGAAGGGTTCCTTGGTGAATGATGAAAGAGTGAATTGTTTAGTGACTCTAATTAGGTTTCTTGTGCATGAATCAGTCATTTTTGCTGATAAATAAGATGTTTGAAGCTTGAGGATGATAAGAAGTATTGAAATGAGTTGGCTTGTTGTTGCCTTGTGGTTTGCAAATGAAACAATGTGATATTTGATGAAAAGAGAAAGAAATTTTAGTTGCTTATTCAATTTGATCTTCTCTTGATTCAATTGGGTTAGATGTTGGTGCAGGAGTACCTAGGTCATCAAATACTTTTCAATTTTGCAAAAGGGATGAGTGTTACAATTTGTATTGAGTCAATCAAAAAAGGTCATGGAAAAATTATGTAAATCATGTTCAAGGTCATATGAAGTCTTATTTGAATGTACATTTAAGGTTATGGGTAATTTCTAGGTGGTCAAAGTGGGAAAATGAAAACAATGCAATAATGTAATATTGTTAAAAGTTGTTAAATTGACAAAAACAAGGAAATCAGGCATATTAAGGGTTAAAAGGGGTAGTTTCAACCGATGGAATGACAGTTATGGAAAAGGAAATATCTTTAAAAGGCATGTATTTAGGAAAGAAAAAGAAGAAGTTTGTATTCTTGTAATTATATTTTGAAATAAAAATTCCCTATTTTTGAGTTTGCAACATTACTCCATTGTTTTGTTTTCCTATGTTGGTAATTTAGGAACACCCAAAGTTAAATCATAGTGTGAATACATGCAAAGAGGAGTTAGTTCCAATTTCAAGAGTTGGACTTGGTTAGTTTTAGGAAACAAAATAATAAGAGGCAGTTTTCAGTGCTCGACAGAGTCCTTTTAGAAGCAAGTTTGAGAGTCCAATAGGGTTTTTCTTCACTACTCCACAAATGTAGGTCAAGTAAATTGGTTGTGTAGGTAAATTTTAGGATTTTTTACATGTTTTGATGATTGTAAGTGTAGGGAAAAGAAAGAATACCATAGTGGAGTTGTTGCTACACTGGGAAACAAAGGATTTTCCTACACAAAGTGATGCTATAGTCATGGGTCATGAATAAATAAATCTTGCAAAGGATTGGAAACAATGTAGAAGGTCTTGGAAAACATAAAAAATCATGTTCCAAGTGGTGGTCAAATAAATAGAGGTTTGCAAGCATATTTTTCACAAAACCCTCCTTTTGTGCTTTTACAACCTATAAACAGGGGTTTATTGGATCAAAATATTTTCATGGTTTTCAATCCCTATAAATAGTGAAATATTGAGTTATGAGACATGTTTGAAGACTGTTTTGAGGTTTTGAGTGATTTGGAATGGTTTTGAAGGGGTCTTCTTTGTAAAATAGGCCTAATCTACTAGCCTTTCTTCATAGGATAGTCTAAAATCTGATGATTTTATTTATGTCAAACATCTAAGAACTTTGATATGTTGTGATGTGATAGAAAGTGTTTCTAAATGTGCATTGATTTTTTAATAAGCTTTGAGATAGGAATGTAACTACCCGATTCAATGGTTGACAGACCTACTAGAGGAATATGATATTTTATGATCAAAACAAAGATGTTTAATTAAATAGTGGAAAGGATGATATTGAGTGCTTGGTTACTATCAAACTAATGATATGATTGATGTTACTAAATTTGGTTAAGGTGTATAAGATAGGTTTGGTGACTTTGATGGTTGGATGGGTGAGTATTATGAAGCCTTTTGAGCAAATTGGTGATTAACCACAAGATGATAATCAAGATTCTAGTGTAGCATGAGTTTGTAACTTGTAAATAGACTATTGCAGTCAAAATATGGTGAGTACATTGCTTGATAATGGACTGATAACAAGGACATATGGTTTAGTTGATTTGTTTCCTTGGAGAATAAATGAAAGGATGAATTGTTCAAGTGTTAATAATCAGGTTTATGTTGTTTTTATGGTGGTTGAGAATGATGTGAATCTAATTGATTAAGTAAAATTTTTCTTTAATATGGTTTTTTCTTTGAATGAGTCAATTGGAATACTGATTAGTGGAATCATGAATGATGGCCTATGGAATGGTTAAGAGAATTTGAGTGGATTTTGGTTGAATGAAAAGTAGATTTTTGATGAAATTATATTTGATCTTCTCCTGATTCTATTTGGAATTGAAATCCCTTGAAGAAATGATGTTGATGGTGTTTGTTGGATGCTCTGCATTAGATGTACCCTGATGATTGAGTGTTTTGATATGATGCTCTGCATCACTAACTACCTTGTCTATGCTATTGCTTACTATTATGGTTTCATAGATTTTTTCCAAGCATCCATAGTTTGTCATGTTGGTGCAGCTTTGCAAGAACATGCCTCTATGTGAAGTAATTACATCATGCTACTTATGTTGACAGTCTAAACAACTATATTGTATAGTTACAATTTTGTCATCTATCAATGTCTAGCTATTAGTTATGGAATTTGAAGTAATTCTTTGAGTTTGAATGATGTGTAATGCAACATAACCAACAATATGAATATAAACTACACAAATATATTAAGTAGAATTCATTAGTTAGGTTCTATCTGTTATATTACCTCTATGTACGTTTGAGTAAATGCACTAGCCTAGGAGGTGTTTTCTTGAAATCACCAATTTTAGCCTATTCAACATCCAAAATCACATGTATTAAAATACCATTAGTAAAACAAAGCTATTAACATGTAATAAATTTATAATTTTTTACTAGTTACATACCCCACTGATAGGTATAGTGCAGAAATAAGTAGGTGGAGGACCGATGTATCTAGTCTCAACACTGTGACCCTGCAATTTTATTAAAATAATAAAACTAAATTACTTAATCTTTCATTTTAGAATTGAAATTTAATAAATTAAATTCAATGAACATGCTGACTTTTACTTGACTATCAATGCCATATGCATGATGCAAAATGTTAGTCATCCTCTCTATCCTCGTAGCAACATATGGATCTTGTGTAGCAACATACGGATCTTGCATAGTAGCATATGGATCCTGTGTAGCAACCTCTTGAGTGCTAGTGGGGTCATATGAACAAGTCGCCTCGCAAGATTGACACACATGGGTTCGAAGGCTACCACCCAAAGACTCCCCTCGATGCGATGTATAATAGGGCTAGTATGATGTATGACACTCTAGGTCAAAGTGTTGATCACTTGCAAGGTCTCTACGTTGGCACTCTCCTTCGCAACTACAAGCATAAAAATGTGCTCACGAGGTGGCCTCGCAAGAGGTCATCTCCCTTACTATGCAGGATCCAACTGTGCATCGGGCCTATCCTAATCCGGCCCCTCACCTCTCCCCTGGAACTCCCTCATATCAAAATAATTTTGGATTTGGTTCAATACGAACTCATTGTATAGTTTCCTAAGAAAATATTGGGGGACTTCACAATTGTTGCACTATGGGTAATCAAAGACCAAGTACCACCTATCATAAAAATGGTTCCTAATCTCTTGGTGGTGGCACCAATGAATAGGAAACCTCTTCACATTGAGGCTAATATTTTGATTTGTTCTAGGGTCAGTGAATAAATAGTACAAATCACCTTTAGTAATTTTTAAGTCTTTTACTTATTTATATGATAGTTTATCTGCATAATATGCCCTAGATACCTACCTCCTATCTTTCCATCCTGTTATTTGTTGGGTTATTGAATCTACATTTTTTAATCTCTTTCATTGAATTTTCTAGTGTCATTCTTTCTACAGTTGAAGCATTTGGATCACTCAACCTACTGATAAGATCCTCAAATTTTGTTGAGTGCCAAGAGGGTGTTAAGTTTGATTGGTGGGGAAGGTTGATTTTATTGAGGAGTATTTTCCTATTCTTCTTGTTGAGTATTTTGAGGATTTGCAGGATTATTTGTATCTCCTACAAATTTTTTTTTTAAAATAAAATCTAATCTAAAACAAACAAAATCAACTTGAAACTAAGAAATTAAAAACAAATAGAAAACAATACTTACCTCTTGCACCTCTTTGTCATCATGGCACCATCTTTTCAAAGGAAAAGTAACTATTGTTGATGAATTTTGTAGAATGCCTCCTCCTAGAACACGATCATGAAAATGAGGGTTTTTGGCCGTAGGCAGAACAGAAAAACAGACAAGAGAAAATGAATAGCTTTCACTCTTTTTTTTTTCTTTTAAAATGACATAATGTGAGTGTTTTATAACACGCTCGTGTTATGTCATTTTCAAGTTTTTTTGGAGTTGGCCACAAAAGTGTAACCCAACTCCATGCACCCACCCTTTGTGTTTTTCCCATAGTTGGTTGGAGTAGGTATATTATTCATTTTCCTTTAAGTAAATTAGAAAGACAAGGGACATTATATATTCTAGAAAATATTTAATCATTAAGCAGTGAATACATGTTTAATCCATTGAATGCAAATTGTGTGAGATGTGTTGGAGAGCTAGTGGGTATGCAAGCAGTGAATAAATAATCAATTCATGAAATCTGAAGTGATTGTTGGGCTTCATTTGTTTATTGTTTGTTGAAAATCTTGTGTGTTTTTAGCTCTCTATGTTCTTAATCCTGGGAACAATAGACTACTGGTAAGTGGTTTGTTTGTTTGTTTATGATACTTGTTAGCTACAAGTACTGGTTGTTGTTACAAGGGATAGGAGGAAAAATGGGCATATTAAATGGCATATGTTATGTAATCCATGAATGTGGAACAATTGAAGCCAAGGAGTAGGTGAGTGTTGTAACAAACAAGAATTATCATAGGAAAATGTGAATGCTTTGAGCAAGGTCTTGTTCACTATGGAGGTATTCAATGCATTGACTATGTATTCATTACCTCAATATCCATGAGCCTATTATCAAAGCTCACAAAATTTTCATTTCATCTCTAGATGTTTGCAAAAAATTATTGTGTTGGTCTTTCTTTCTTTCTTTTACATATTTTAACATGTGCTTTTGTGTTTCATGTTTATGAATAACATATTATCTTGGATAATTTGCATTTAATAGACTATTGTTTCTAATCTGAGTCATACCATTTAATGCATTAACACATGCATTGACTTCTTCAACATCTACCATCTTGTTGCTAAAGGCGGCATAATTTTCATTCAAACATTAAATATTTGCAAAATATATAATATCCTCCTATTTTCACAAATTTCTTTGATAGAAATGAATAACAGGCCTACTCAAAGCAATATAAAAGAAGAATATTTTTTTATTGTCTCTCAATCACAAATGAGAGCATTGCAATTGTAACTTTCTTGTTAGCTTCAATTGTTTCATGTAATTTGTTATCTACTATACCTATTTGTACAATTAAGCCTTATAACAATGAATAATATATCTAGTTGCAGTAGGACAAAAGTACTAGTAGCAAGACAAGGGAAGTCACTTAAGTGACTTTGTATAATGAATACAGTTGCACCAAGTTATTATTGCAATTTTTTAATTGACTTTTGAAATAGTTTCTTTTCCAATGAAAGTGTATTGTTTAAAATACTTTGCTAGCAGGCTAGTGGCTATCCAAGCAATGAATTCAGAGTTAATGCATTGTATGCTTGTACAAGGAAGAAGACCTTGCACTCAAAGATCTAAAAGAGTATTGCTTTATCTAGTAACAATAGGCTACAAGATATTGGGATTGGTCCCTATCACTCATACTAGCATATCATGTTTCTTAACACGCTTGTTGATGTTTTTGTATGATAAAAAGGTTTAATGCATTCCCTATGTTATTTGAAGTTAATATTCTATTGTTTCTAATCCACCTATCATACCATTCAATGCATTGATTGCTTGAGTATCTATTATCCTACTGTCAAACATGATTTACATTTAGCGATTAAATATTTGCAAAATATATAGTTTCCTTCTATTTTGCTAATTTAATTTAACAAAAATGAATAGTAGGCCTTCTCAAACCAATAGAATAATTGTAACAAATGAGAATTAAGACAAAAAAAACTAAAAAATTTAAGCAAGGTCTTGTTGAATATGGAGGAATTGAATGCATTAACTATGTATTCATTACTTGGGTAGCTTTCAACCTATTGTCAAAGCTTGTAGGATTTGTATTTAATGTTTGAATATTTGTGAAAATTTATCTTGCACAATTTGCATTTAATAGACTATTATTTCTGATCCGATAGTTATACCATTTAGTGCATTAAACATGCATTGAATTCTTCAGTAGCTACCTCCCTATTGCTAAAGTTGGTACAATTTGCATGCAATGATTGAATATTCACAAAAAATATAATGTGCTCCTAATTTCCTGATTTACTGTAACAATTTAAATGAATAATAGGCCTACTCCAATGAATAGAAAAAGAGATAAATTATTTATTATCTCTTAAAATTTTTGAATGAAACCATTGCAATAGTAACCTGTTGCTTAGCTTTAATTGCTCCATGTCACGTGTCATCTACTATACCAATGTGTATAATTAGGCTTTATAACAACAAACAATACTTGTAGTCACAACATGATAGAAGTACTGATACCAGAACAAGGGATGCCACTCAAGTGAATTTCTAGAATAAATATAGTTATAACAAGTTACTATTGCAATCGTTGGGTTTGCTTCTGAGATAGTTACTTGTTGAATCAAAATGTATTGTTTAAAATGTTTCTGAAAAGAAAAAAGCTTTTTTCTTTTTAGAAAGCTTGTTAGCAAGCATATTGTATGCCATGGACTTTGATCATTTCTCATATTCTCCCCTCTAAGAAGAACCATTGTTTGCAATTGGAGTTGGAGGCGAAGACGTATATGAGTGCAAATATTCTAGGTTGTTGACCAAGAAACTAGAAGGTCAGATTCTTGTATCATTCTTCTTGTTTCTTTCTAGTGAATTTTAAGTCTTCCAATATGTCTAAAAATTATGTCTTGTAAGAGTTGTGAATAGTAAATGAGAAGCCTGGATCAAGAATCTGACTTACTGAATAGACAGATGAGTATAGTGAATGGCATGCTATGTAATTCACAAACATGAAACTATTTTATGGCCAATAGTAAGTTACTTTTATAGTGAGAGTTATGCATTATTACAAGAATGTGATATGTAGTCCATGTGCAACTTTTCGCTTTGTATATTGATAACATTCTATAATTTAAGTATATTTCCTTGTTATTGTTTTGCTATTGATTGTAGCAGGCCTAATATTGATTTTCCTATAAGAAAATATAATTGATGTGCTATGCGAAACATTGCATATCAATTGCATATCACATGGTTGCAATTATGCATATATCTAGCTATAGCATTGCTGCAATCAAATGGTTGCAAAGGTAGTTTGCTTATCAGATTGAACAGTTTCAAACAATTGGCATAATTTTTATAGACATTCGAAGAATCAAACTTCATTGGAAAGAAAAGAGATAAATCATCTAGAATTCTAACCTCATAGTCTCTTGTTCAAAAATCAAGTATATTTGTACATGAAAAGCTATTATAAATGTTATGTTGATTGCATTTTTTAATGCATTAAATGCAAATTGTGTGAGATGTGTTGAAGGCCTAGTGGGTACACAAGCAGTGAATGCATAGTTAGTTCATGAAATTCTAGGTATGTGTTGGATTTTTTTGTGCTCATTCTTTTTTATTTATTTCTTCTTGAAAATCTTGTATTTTTTATCTCTAGGCTCCTCTCTTGCATGTTTGTTATTATGTGCAGTGTGTGAACACGAGAGAATCCATATGAATAATGCTCTACGGGTGAGTGACTCCTTTTTTTGTTTATGATACTTGACAACTAGGATAATTTCTTGTTGTTAGAAGAAGTATGGGTATAGGTGGGTACAATAGATGGAATATGCTACACAATCCATAAACATAGAACAATTGGAGCGAAGTAGAAGGTGACCAATGCGATAAATGAGAATTATCACAAAATAAACTGAAAGCTTTAAGCAAGGTCTTCTTCACTATAGAGGCATTGAATGCATTGAATACATGTGTTGATTGCTTGAGTGGCTACTAGCCTATTAGCATAGCTCACAAAATTTTAAATTTAATGTTTGAATGTTTGCAAAAAATTATCACATTTGTGTATTTTTTTGTAAATTTTATCATGTGCTTTTTTGTTTCATGTTTACAAATAATATATTATATGTCATCAAATGTGCTCATTTCTCTGATTTGTCTTTGTACTAGGAATCATTGATTGTGATTGGATGCAAAGGAAAAAATCTATATAGTTACATATATACTTGGTTGTCGAACAAAGAACTAAAAGGTTAGATTCTTGTATCATTCTTCCCTTTTGTTTGCAATGAATTTTAATTCTTCCATTTTCCTAAAAACTATGCCTTGGAAGAGTTGTGAACAAAAAGGGAAAAGCTCGGTTCAAGAATCTGACTTGCCAAATAGATAGATTAGCATAGGGAATGGTGTTTCATGTAATTCATAAACATGAAACTATTTTTTTGTAGGAAAGCAAATTACCATCACAACTATTGAATTCACCTTTGAAATAGTTGCTTAGTGAATTAAATTATATTGTTTAAAAATTTTATGTTTTTTTTCTATAATCAGGAATTAAGGACAAATTTATCATGTTCGAAAATTATGTTTTTTTCTCTTTCTATTGGTTGGAGTAGGCCTATTGTTCATTTTCATTTCAGTAAATTAGGTAAATAGGGGGACATTATATATACTAGAAAATATTTAATCCTGAAATATTGAATATAGATGTTTAATGCATTAAATGAAAAATGTTTGAGATGTGTTGGAGAGCTGGTGGGTATGCAAGCATTAAATGTAGAGTTAATTTTTGTTTTTTTATTGTTTGTTGAGAAGGTTGTATGTTTTTAGCTCTCCATGTTTTGTGTTTGTTTGTGAAACTTTATAACTGGAAGTATTGCTAGTTGCTACAAGGGCTAATGGGACAAATGGATGTAGTCCATGACATATAACATGCTATTCATAAACATGATACACACAAGCACACAATTAATTTTTGCAAATGTTTAAGAATCAATTCAAAACTGTAAGGGATTTGTGCTAAAAAAATTCTGATTGTACTTGATACACAAGCCTTGCCAACAAATCAAATTCTATAATCTAATCATTTCTACTTTTATTAGTTCATGTTGATAGGAAAGTTTACTATTGCATTCATTGCACTTGCTTTTCAAATAGTCGCCTTGCTAGTGAAATTATATTGTTTAAAATATTTTTTCCTTTTTCCCATAGTCGGGATTTAAGCACATATTTTTTGTCCTTGAAAATTATGTTTTATCTCTTTTTCTATTGGTTGGAGCTATTGGTTGGATTAGGTCAACTTTGTAATTGTATAATTTGCATTGGATATGGAACACATCTCTATCAATCTACAATGATTGCATTAAATTCCACTAGGTCTACTATTTAATTTTGTTTAAGTAAATTAGGAAAATAAGACATTATATATTTTGGAAAAATATTTAATTGTTGGATGAAAAGTGCACAAGCTTTGACAGAGGGCTGGTTGGAAAAAAATCAATGAATGCATGATTAATGTACTAGGTCTATTATTCATTTCCATTTAAAAAAAAATAGAAGACTAAGATGACATTATGAATTTTGGCAAATAATTAAACAATGAATTGTATATCTAATTATTGCAATTATGCATATTCCTAATTGCAAAAGTAAAATATTTTGTGCAATTGGAGACGGAGGAAAAGATATATATGGCTGAAAATATAGTTGGTTGTTGAACAAGGAACTGGAAGGTTAGATTCTTGTATCATTCTTCCCCTTTGTTTGCAATGAATTTAGTGAACAATAAAGGAGAAGTTTGGTTCAAGAATATGACTTATCAAATAGACAAATGAGCATAGTGAATGACATGCCATGTAATTCATAAACATGAAACTAATTTATGGCCAAAAGAAAGTTACTTTTGTAATGAGAGTTATGCATAACTACAAGCATGTGATATGTAGTCGATGTGCAATGTTTTGCTTCATACATTGACCATATTGTATAATTTAAGTATATTTTCGTTCATTTTCTTGTAAGATAATCCGATTGATGTGCTATGTGAAACATTGCATATGAATTGTGTATCACATGGTTGCAATTATTACATATTTGGATACAACATTGCTGCAATCAGATGATTGCAAAGATCATTTGCTTATCAACATAAATTGGACAGTTTAAAACACTTGGTATAATTTTTAACACATTCAAGGAGTCAATTATATTTGTACATGAAAATTTATTATAAATGTTATGTTCAATGCATGTTTAATGCATTAAATGCAAATTTTGCAAGATGTGTTGGAGGCCTAGTGGGTACAAAAGCAATGAATGCATAGTTAATTCATGAAATGCCAGGCATGTGTTTGGTTTTCTTTGTGTTTATTCTCATTTTTTGATTGTTTCTTGAAAAGCTTGTATGTTTTTGTTGTTGCTACATAAAGCAATGTTGTTTTAGATCTTTGAACAAGGTCTTGTTCACTATGGAAGCATAGGATGTATTCACTGTGGATTTTTTTATTTAATAGGCATTGGCCTACTAGCAAAGTTTATAAAATTTGGATTTAATGACTAGATATTTGCAAAAAAAATAAAAATCATGGCATTCTATATGGCTTATTTTCTTAAAGGAAAATGAATGTAGACCAACTTGAAGGAATAAAAGAAGATATAAATGATAATTTTCAAACATTCCCATTTAATTTTTTTCACCATTAACATACTACAAGGTCTTGGGATTGCTTCAGTATATTATGTTTCTCAAGGCACTTTTCTTTGTCATTTCATTTCCCTAAATTGCGTCACTTTAATAGTTTGATACCAATTTGTTTTCGTGACACTTTTCAATGATGTAAGCCAATTAATATTTCAAAGGAAATTAAAGCAAGTTCTTGTTCACTATGGAGGCATTGTATGCATTAACTATGTGTTGATTTCTTGAATGGATACTAGCCTATTAGCAAAGCTCACAAAATTTTAATTTAATGTCTAAATATTTGCAACATTTTATCACATCTATCTATTTTTTTTTGCAAATTTTATCACGTGCTTCTATGTTTCATGTTTATGAATAACATATTATATGTCATGAACTATGCTCATTTGTCTAATTTGTCTCTAAAACAAGAACCACTTCTTGCGATTGGAGATGGAGGCAAACATCTATATAGTTGCAAATATACAAGTTTGGTTGTTGAACAATGAACTGAAAGGTCAAATTCTTGTATCATTTTTCCCTTTTATTTGCAATGAATTTTAAGTCTTCCAATGTTCCTAAATATTATGCCTTGGAAGAATTGTGAACAATAAGGGAGAATCTTGGTTCAAGAATCTGACTTTCTGAATTGACAGATGAGCATAGCGAATGGCATGCCATGTATTTCATAAACATGAAACTATTTTTTGTACATAAGCAAGTTATGATTAGAACTATTGAATTCTCTTTTGAAATAGTTGTTTGGCGAATTAAATTATATTGCTTAAAATTTTTATGTGTTTTTTCTATAATTGGATTTAAGGAAAAAAATTTCATGTTTGAAAATTTTGTTTTATAAGTCTTTCTATTGGTTGGAGTAGGCCTATTGTTCATTTTCATTTGAATAAATTAGGAAAATAGGGGGACATTATATATACTAGAAAATATTCAATCCCAAAACACTAAATACATGTTTAATCCATTAAATGTAAAATGTTCAAGATGTGTTGGAGAGTTGTTGCATATGCAATAGTAAATGCATAGTTAATTCTTTTTTTTTTATTGTTTGTTGAGAAGGTTGTATGTTTTTAGCTCTCCATATTGTTTGTGCTAGGAACAATGCACTATTGGTGAGTGGCTCGTCTATTTGTTTGTGAGACTCTATAACTAGAAGTATTGTTGGTTGTTACAATGGATAAGGGGACAAATGGGTGCAGTCCAAGGTATATAACATGTTATTCATAAATATGATACACAAAAGTACACAATGAATTTTTCCAAATGTTTAAGAATTAAATTGAAACTGTAAGGGATTTGTTACTGAAAATTCACTCTTTGCACTTGATACATAGCCCTTGCCAATGAATCAAATTCTATAATCTATACATTTATGCTTTTAGTAGTTCTTATTGATAAGAAAATTTACTATTGCATTTTTTGCATTTTCTTTTCAAAAATTCACTTGGCCAATGAAATTGTAATGTTTAAAATATTTTTGTCTTTTTCCTATAGTTGGGATTTAAGCACATACTTTTTGTGCTTAGAAATTATAGTTTATCTCTTTTTCTATTGGTTTGAGTAGATCAATTTTTTATTTTCCTTTATGTAAATTAGGAAAATAGGGGGACATTATATAGGGTGGCAAATATGTAATTGGTGGATGCTTATTGTGCAAGTTTTGGCAGTGGGTTGGTGGGTACTAAAGTAGTGAATGCATGTTTAATGCATTGAATGCATGTTTAATGCATTAAATGAAAACTTTGCATAGTTAATTAATGAAACATGAGGCAAGTGCTGGTTTTTGCTTATTACCATTTGTTTATTATTTGTTGACAAGCTTGTGTGTTTTTAGGTTTGAGTTGTGATATTCAATGTTTGTTATTCTATGCAATGCATGAATGGGGGAAGAGTCATAGGAATGGTGTACTATTGGTGACTGGTTTTTCTATCTATTTGTGATACTTGATAACTAGAAGTGTTGCTCGCTATTACAGGGAGAATTGAATTTTTTGAGCAAGGTCTTGTCAATAGTAAGTGCATTGAAAGCATTAACTATGTGTTTATTGCTTGAATGACCATCAGTCTATCAACAAAGCTTGCAAATCAAATTGTGCATATGTGTTGGACGGATGGTGGGTACACAAACAGTGAATGCATAGTTAATTCATGAAATCTCAGGCGAGTGCTAGGTTTTATTTGTGCTTATTCTTGTTTTTTTAATGTTTGTTGAAAATATTGTGTTTTTTTGGCTCTTGATTACACTTTTCCATGTTTGTTATTCTCTAAAAGTGCACTACTGGTGAGTGACTTGGCTGTAGTTTATATGATACTTGATAGCTACAACACTTGAGAACATTTTTTTTTAACTTGAAGATTATCACTTATATCTTTTTCTATTCTTTCAAATAGGTCTACCATTCATTTTCCTTTAAGCAAATAAGCCAAATAGAATTATGTGAAATTTTCTTGCAAATATGTAGTCATTAAATCCAAATTTTACAACCTTTTCTTGTAGGCTAATGCCTATTAAAGCAATTAATGCATAGTTAATGCATTGTATGCTTCCATAGTGAACAAGATCTTGCTCAAAGATCTAAAACTATATTGCTTTATGTAGCAATAACACACTACTCTTCTAATGCATCAATCAATGTACAAATTTGTTTCAAGTCTATATTCTCACATGTTCACATGTAACACCCTTGTCATTCTTACTATGCATGCACTCAGTTGACATCTAGAAGTTATGCAATACAACAAAGCATAGGAAAGTATTCATGTTTACAGGTGTTCACCATTGACACACTACAAGGTATTGAGATTGCTCCATACTAGTAGCCTCAGCATATTGTGTTTCTCAAGGAATTTTTTGATGTTCTTTTCCTTCCTTAATGTGTCCCTTTAATCATTTGATGCAAATTATTTTTTCTAGGACTTTTCAATGATGTAAGTGGATTAATACTTGAAAGGAAATTAATTAATATTTAAACCTCCAGTCTAGCTATACCAATAGTAAAAGAGATAAATCATGGTTTCCAAATATGAAGAATATGTCCATAAATCCCAAGCATATAATGTTCCCATATTTTTCTAATTTACTTAAAATAAAATGAATAATAGACCTACTGCAAGATAATTAAATATGATTAGCCAAGGAAGTATTACAAATGAAAATGGTAAAATTAAGAATTGAATGCAAATTGTGTTAGCTTTACTACCATCATGCACTTCACGTGTCTGGTGTTTTGCTTACAAACAACTTACTGTTGCAATGAGAGTAGGCCACTATTGCAATTGTATGATGTTCACTAGATGTTCATTGTTGAATGAAGAGAAATAGTTGCACTTGTGTCTACTACAAATCAAATTGATAATTTAATATAATATTTTTTTTTTTCACGTATATATATTGAATTAAAAATAAACAACTTGTAATATATTTTATTTTTAGAGGTAGGTTAGAGTTTATGGTTTAGAATTTATTATTAGGGTTAGAGTTAGGGATAAGGTTAGGGTTAGGATAAGGGATAAAATTGGAGTTAGGGCATGAGTTAGGTCATTAAAATAACTATTTAACAATACTAAAACACTATAATTAACAAAACTTACTTTTATTTTATTCACATTAATAAAACTTACATTTAATTTTATCAAATCTAAAAAAACAATAATTACAATACTATTAAGACAAGTACTAGTCACTATGTGACACTTGTTAGTATAATAGGGCTACCCCTTTGGTAGCACTTATTCACCAAAAAATATATATACTTATTAATATATAAATATTAAAATATTAAAATATAAAATATGTTATATATCTTATTAAATTATGAAAACATTAAATTTTAAATGTTTATTTTTTTCTAGATTTGATGAGATGACTTTATAAAATTAAATATATTTTCTATAACACCTCAAACTTTTAAAAATTTAAATATTTTACATATTCATTTTTTTTTTTTAAATATATATATATTAATTGATAATTAATTAAGCAGAGCGAGTATAATAACCTATATAGCTATGCCGAGACAAACGAAAAAAAACATTATCACTATATAACAAAATTCCATTTCTCCGGACGACTTTGACCTTATTTCGTCTTCAATGGCATCTTAGAGTGAAACAAAATAGGTGTAATGGCATCTTCATGTGCGAAGATGTCATTACAGCTGTATTTTTTATTAAATAGCTGTATAATCCTCCCCTATATCTCTTGCCCTATAATATTTAATTATACTTTCAACTCGCGCCATGTGAACAGATTTTGCTGTTTGTTATTTTTCAAAGTCAGGATTCGTATTCCGGAAGGAAATAATTCGATGAATAGAAAATATTAAATATGAATAGACCGAGATTCGACATTTTAAACAATTTCAGATCATTTCCGCTGTCACGATACAATCAGATTTCCTTTATATATTATTCTTAGAAATCAGATTAAATAGTTTTTATTTTTTGTTTTTTGTTTTATATTGAAGGTCTTATCTGATTTTTAATTTTTTTATATAATAAAATATAGCTTTCTATGATTAAATCTCTTTTTTATTGATATTTATAAAATGAGCTGTACCGCTTTTAAGGGCCTTTAGTCTACACAAAAGTTGGCATTACAGCTGTATCGATTCAGATTTTGAGAACTGTTTTGTGCTAAGTAGTCTTGATTCTTCACATGGGTGAGGTTGAACCATTTTGGTATTTTTTCGGAGTGCGTCTCTCTATTTTTGTCTTTAACAAATATGCCATTTGTCAAAGTGTAGAAAAAAACTGAAGTTTTCTTTTATTTTAGTTTAGTTTTGTTTTGTGCTAGTCTTGATTCCTCATTTGGGTTAGGTCGAATCATTTTGGTATTTATAGTAGTTTTGTTTATTTTTATCTTTAACAAATATGTCATTTGTCAAAGTGTGCAGAGAAAGAGATTTT
>VDFB02270651.1:516514504-516539840 GCA_007258455.2 Sequoia sempervirens
TCTCTCCCTCCATCCCTCTATCTCTCTCTCCTCTCTTTCTCTCTTCCTCAGAATTAACTTGAGATGGGTAGAGAGAGGGGGAGAGTCACTTGAGATGGAGATAGGGAGGGAGAGAGGGAGAGAGAGTGGGAGAGAGAGAGACCTAAGAGGGAGATGAAGAGATAGAGTGTGTGAGAGAGAGAGAGTGGGAGAGAGACACTTGAGAGGGAGATGGAGAGTGTTTTTTATTTTGATGATCTAGCCAAGTCTTAGAATGATGTTTCCAAAGATCTAAAGTTGTTTGGTGGGATGGATTGTTTGGAACTTGGATGAATTGTTTGATTTGATCCTAAATAAACCTAGGAAGGACTTGTTTACAAGACCAAGATAGTGAAGAACATGCCTTTCTCTAAGAGTAACTCAAAATCAAAAGATCAATGTTTGCATGAAAACCATACAACCAAAAGATGTCAAGCACATATGTGGGGTCCAATTATTTAATCTTTGCTTAATGGATTATTTTTTAGCACAAACACGCTCTTGATTAGATTTTGAATCTAGATGTCTAATGTCTCAACTTTCCCCTTATCCCGCAAAGTGTATTATGCGGAAACCAAGGAATTTTAAGGCAAGAGTTACCTATTGTTTACTTAAGGAGACAAATCAAGATATAATCCAATGTTTAGAAACCTCTAAGCATGTGAATCCCAAGGGCAAGCAATAACATATGGATTGAGTCAATTGTGTTTGTCTTCAAAAGGGTTTAAATTTTGGATGAGGTTCAAGTGTTTGTTTCCAAGGTGTTTTCAATCAAGCAATGCATTTTGTAACCCATGAATAAGTACAATCCTATGCATGTGTAAGACAATATTTGTTGGATTCCCACTTGGACAAGTCCAACTACGCTTATCTCTAGTGAATGGTTAGATGCTTGACCCCATTGGCTCCCCTCCACGACACTCACTTATACGGGGCATCCAAGCATCAACACCCATGAAACTCCCATGGCATGTTTTCCATTTCTACTAGAAGACCGTAAAAGTGTGAGGTGGCTTGAGAATGACTGTTCTTGCACCAACAAATAGATAAAAGGATTTTGGAAAATTCTAGCACATGGGTTTTAATAAGGACTTTCCGTTCGTGGAGATTGAACCATATGGCAAGAGTCCCCTTTCGTATCCATCTTGTCAGAATCAACTGCGTGATATTGGCATTTCGTCCAATATCCACATTTATATCCCGGTTGGAAATACTCTTGGCTTTAGAGTGTTACTGGTTGAGTCATTCCCTTGGGTGAGTACATTTTTCCCAAGGCAGGCCCTCTAGGATAAACAAAAGTGAATGAAGAACAATATTCATAACTCAATCAATCCTTGTTGGCAACAAGGAGAGAGAATGTATGCAACAAAGCCCCCACTCACACTCGCACAATATGTTCAATTTTTAAGCCCAAATTGAAGTGTGGAGGTGATTGCTTTGTCTTAACCCAAAGTCATGAAAAAGGCCTTTTGATTCTCAAGATCGCTATAAAGTGAGAGAGAAGCGTATACGCCCTTTTTCAATGGATTTAGTCTAAGTAAGCCCTTACAAAAAACAAAGCTACACTTGTTCTTTTTAGATCCACAAAGAAAAATGTGAATTCGTTTTAGAGCACCAAATCACAAGTGAAAGATATTTGTTCAATTTGTTAATCCAAGAACAAAATCTAGTAAGTTGTTGATCCTATTGTTCATTTTAGCCCTTTGCAAGAAATGGAAAGGTTCTTTTTAAGCCCAAACGAAAATTAGTGTTCTAAGAATGAAAAGATAACAAATTCTCAAAATAGTGTTAAACAAACACTAAAGTGTTTAAAAACACTTTGATTTCGTAAGAGATAGCCCTCATGCTCCTTCTTTCTTCAATTTTGATTTCCAACCTATAAATAAGAAAAATAGATCAAATTCTGGAAAAATATAGAAATTAAAAGGCAGGAAACAAAAGGTAAATTAATCATAAATAAGAAACATGTGCTAAAAAATTAAAGTTTCCCTTTTACTGTCTCCCAGCATCGCAATTCGTGATGGCATCGCAGTTTGGCTTCTGAGCGGTGCTCTTACAGCACCGCTTACCAGTCAGTGGCACTCTGTGTCGGGACAGAGAGCTCAACTGCGTCGCAATTTTTGCCCAGCGTCGCAGTTTATGTCCAGCGTTGAAGTTTAATATTTCTTGAAAAATTTTGTAGGTTGGCGAGTCTAGCGATGGAGTTTAAAATTCAAAATTTTTGGCGGGACGAGTCCAATGGCGTAGTTTGTGTTTCAAGTGGTGCCATATAGCGACACTGATGAGCCCACGGTGCTAAAACAGCAACACTGACGAGCCAGCGGTGCCAAAACAAAGACGCTGAGCTCCCAGCATTGGAATTTCCTGTGTGTGAAGAAAAACATAGAATTTTCAAGAAAAGATTAGAAATAATGATATCTAGCCCTCCTTCTAGCACCATTTTGTGGATGTCAAAATCTGCAAATGGTTAAACCATAAAACACACATTACCATGGTTAGTTTAAAACAAAGCAAATTATCAACATCCCTATGAAATGATGAAACATGTTAATCATGCAATAAAATGAAACAATGGAAACCAAACAAAGCATATGAAAAACATGATCCAACTTTATCTCATAGTGGATTGGTGCTATTGTGGAAAATAGCCCTTTCCCAATCCTTGCTTAAGCTCCATGATGAAAATTCTATGAAGAATGATATGGAACACTAAGATGATAAATGGACAAAATCAGTTCTTAGTTTAGGAGAGTGACTTTGCAAGAGATTGTGGAGGATTTGATAAAGGATGAAGCCTCTATTTGTAGATTCTCAAATGCTAAGAGTGCTCAAGAGGGAGCAATGTGGGACTAAAAAACAACCAATGAAAAGATGCCACTTGTCAACTTGTGAGTGGTTGAGGGATGTGCAAGATTTGGGAAATGTGCCCAAGAGGGGGAAATTTCAAATTTGAATTTGAGAGTTAATGCTTAGTTTGACCTTTGCAAGGGACATGTAAGAGACATTAATTACTTTGTTGGATGTACATGCCCACTTGATTTTGAATTCAAACTTGATGGAATATTCCAAAAGATGCCTTGTTGAGTGAAAATGATGATTTTAATAAATCAATAAATGGATTTATTTGTGCAAGTGGGATTATCTAGAGGATGTGACATGCATTAGATTAGATTTAATCAGGATTAATTAGCTAGGATGATGATTAGGTGAGTTTGACTTATTTGATTTAAATATTTGATTTATTTAAATAAGAAAAGGATGGAAAATGAATTTGGATTTAATTAAATGAATGTTTGATTTATTTAATTAGAGGGATGATGTAAGACAAGTTGATTTATTTAATAATCTTGGTTTACTTGGTGAATGGATTTGATGAGTTTGATTTATCTAATGAATGGATGAAGGTGAACTTGATTAATTAAATGAGCGGATGCATGTGAAGCTTGGTTTAATTGATGAATGCATAATGCTAATTTTTCATGTCTACATTTTGCCCCTGTTTGAAGCAATGTACTTGTTGCGTTGGTTCAAAGAATAAACTTGCCACGATCAAATTTTTTAAAAAGTTTCTAATTTTTCGGATGCCCCAGCGGAAAGTACATTGGTATATTGCCCCCTCGAGAGATTGAGCAAAAATATTCAATTTGAAGGTCGATCTCGTGATAAAGAGGTTCAAACTGGATGGTTGTGGATGATGAAGCAAATAAGATGGTTTGAAGATTCTTAGAATAATAAATCTATATTATCTTAAACAACTTAAATGATGATATGATGCGAGATGGATGAGATGGATGATGTGATATGCTATGATTATGCAATGGATGATTTATGCAGATGCTTAGACTAACAGATCTATATTATGATGATGATGCAAATGCAATGCATGTGAAATGATCAATGTTTCCTATTATGTATGATATAAATGATATGTGGTATGTTGACAGTTTTTTGGATGCAGGATGGATGCATGATGGATTCATTGGTGATGTTATGTTAGTGCAGAAATGAGATGATAACAAGAGGATCCAACAAGTCCATGATTTGACGAGACTTTATTAGAGATGATGATGATGATTCACTTATCAAGGATTGGGACTTTAAATGGGCTACTTACCTTATGTTTGATTACACACGTAGATATGATGCATCGCAGTATAAAGAACTAGGATGGCGTTGTACCTAGTGTGATGGACTTTGACTCAACAAACAGATAGGAGTATTCTTGTTTACACTTGACATACATAAACCTTGCTAGGACGTACCTAAGAAAGCAAGTATTCGCCAAGTTATTTTACAAGAACGTCCAACAAGCACAACAGACAAAATGATAATGATCGTTGCCCCATTCCTATCTCTCTAAATCCTTTGCTCAGATATCATTGAGAGGTCCTTGGAATGAGTGCAACAAGATAAATCAAAAGAAGAGATCAAGTACGCAAAAAAGCCAATGTTCTTCATACCTTCAGCCAGAGGCATTTGTTTTGATAGGATAAGAATCCAAAGTGATATCCAAAATGATGCCCATTGTCAGAACGATATATCCTAGGACACACATTGTATAGGATGATGATGGGTTGATAAATTGATTGATAGGCTATTGATATAAGGTTGATTGACATGTTTGAAAGTGATAAAGAGTTTGATTTTGCGTTTAATGGTTTGTTGCTTTGATTTTGATTTTGTGATTGAAGATTGATTTTGTGATTGAAGATTGATTTTGCTGATTGCTGTGATTGTTTATGTTTGTGTTGCCAAAGGATGTAGGTGACGATTAGTTTATTATGAATGATTGATTATTTCGAGTGAAAGCGAAATGGGATGGATGGATTTTTTCAAATATTTGAATGTTTTTGATTTTTTTTTGGAATTTTTTAAGGCTTTTTTTTTTGGTATTTTCAAGATTTTACAAATGTTTCAATTTTTTTTATTTTTTATTTTTGGTTTTTCAAATGTTTGGGGTTTTCTAAGATTTTATGGATGTTTTTGGATTTTGTGTTTTTTCAAATGTTTTTGGATTTTGATGTCTCAGGGGCTGATCAGAGATTAGCCTTGCCTACGTTTAAGCTCATAGACGACGTAGTTCAGATTCCAATGTTTTTGATGTTTTCTGATTTATGAGTGATTTTGGATTTTTCGCACGATTTTGACGATTTGGATATGGATATCAGCGATCTATTTGATATTTTGTTGAAGACCAAGCTAAGGTTGAATGATCAAATCGATGGTTTGATGATGATGATAACATTTTTGAGGATACACAACAATGCAAGGATTGGATTGATCAGGATTGATGATGATAACATTGTTGAGGATGCACAACAATGCAAGGATTGATTGATCAGGATTGATGATGATAACATTGTTGAGGATGCACAACAATGCAAGGATAGTGTTAAGCAACACAATGATTGGGAAGGATATCCCAAGATTATGGATTGATTAGATTCGATTGATCAAGATTGATGAAGCTTGGTTTGAAACAACAAATGTTTGAATGATTGATTTGACATTTGACGTGCAAATTAGATGTGACTGATAGCGATTATTTGGTTGATGTTTGATGAAAGATGAAGCTTGATGAGGACCATTTGCTAGTCAAAATATTCCATGGGCTAGTGATATGGATTCTGGATCACAAATGCTTTTGACCAATTTGATTTCACGTTTTCCCATGTTCAGATCACCATATAAGATGAAGGATATAGATCAAGATTTATTCTTGAAGCAAGATGTAAATATTTTCCCCTAGTGTCTAGCAATGTACAAAATGCGATGGGTGGATGCTTAGATAAGTGTATGGATGGAGGTATATGGACTATCTTGCGATAAGATAAGGTGTTTGAATGAAGGAATGCTTTATTGGATAATGCTTCATGGCTCAGATAATGTTGGATAGGATAGGCTTAGTGAAAACAACCCATGTCAAGATGTTTACCATGTAAGCAAGTGTAAAGTGTGCCCCAAACTTTCATCAAGATCAAGATAACTTGGATGATGGATGCAGATGGATGAAAACAGATTGGATAAATGGTTCACAGATAACTGGATTTATTATGGATAAGATGGATGAAATGTCAGATTTATTATGGATGAGATGAGATGCTTTCACCTGAACTGGCACACGTAGATGCTCGATCCCACACATGACGCCTGTTTTCAATCCTTTTTCTATTTTTTTTGTATTTTTCTAAAAGATTCATGCTAAACCACCTAGTGGTGTTGACGTAGATGCCCCTGTCATAATGTGCCATCGATATCCTACTTGAAGAAGCTGCTTTGCTAAGATATGTGCACTTGAATACAACTTTTTAGATTCCTGATCTGCTTCGTTGATACCGGAGTTAACTTTGTCTTTGTGCGCACATCACGATAGAGTGCCTTCCAAATCCTTATGATGAAGGGTTGTTGCCAATACCTGGTCAATTTGAGAATTGGATATCATGCGTGGAGGCGTGGATGGAGTGTGTTTAGGGATAAAATATGGATTGGTTGATAGTTTGGAACCTTTGACTCTCCAAACTTGGGATGATGAACAATGATGAGTGGATACGAAAGTGTGGGTGGAATTAGGACCAACTGCTTGATACACTTTGTACGTCGCTTGAAAAACCTGATTTTGCTTTTGCGGACATCTTTGATGGATACTTTTCCCATTTTTTATTTTTCCCCATAGTTTCTTTGACTAATGGAGTTTAATAGGGATGATCTTTCCTTGTACTCTTTGGTATCCATTTGTATTTTATTTTTCCATTATGCTTCTCAGCTTCTTTTTCTTTGATGACGTTCTTCGTACTTTGATTCAAATCTTTTTTTTGACGTTGGTCCCAATTTGTGGATGGGGTGATGGGTGGATGAAGATTCATGATGTGGGTAGTTGTAGTATTGGCATCGGTTTCATCATAAGGATTCTTCGTGCTCCCTATGTTGATGTTTGCTTGAGATGGAGTTTCCCCCAATATGGCAGTGGTAGTACCTTCACACTTTGATTCTGCCTATTTTGAGATCTCTTGCTTAGAATGCATTCTCTGATAAATGACCACTGTAGGTGACATTGTTTCAATTTGTTCCACTAACTTTGAATTATATTGTTCTATCTGAATTGTTTGCTTGAACGGATAATGCTGGATATCTTTATTTATGATGTCCTCAATCTGAATTTGGGATATATTTGATACTGATGTTGACAACTCTGTTTGGCTATAGGAATCAATAACTTGCTCTTTTTGTGTAAGAATATCAGGAGAAAAGGAATCTTGTTTTGAATGAAGATCATCTATGTGCCCATTCGCAGAAAGCATCTCATGGGTAGATGAAGGAGTATGTGCTACATGTATATGATCATCTTGCATAGATAAGAGAGTGTCCATTAGACTATTGTAGTATCTTGAAGATACAAATTCTTGATCTTGAATGATTTCAGAGTTGCTTTTGACATGCTTTGGATCAAGTTCTTGATATGGATCAGTTTCAAAGGATGGACTGCTTACAAAGGGTTCTTGGATGTCATCATTAGTCATGGTAAGTAGTTCAATATCCTCAAGTTTTGAGTTTAGGGTTCTTTCAGTATCTGTAACCATGAGGGCGAAGGAGGTCAACATGTCTTGGAAAGGACCATTGCTAAACCTTAGTGGAAGATATTGATCTTGCTTTGGAATAAATTCTTGAGATATGTCCTTTAACTCACTAGGTGATGTAGAGACATTTTCGTCATGATCATTGGTCGATAGATCATGCATTATGTCAGTAGGATCAAATAATCCTAACACTCCTTGAAATAAATTTCCAAAAAGTTGCTCTTGATGTATGGTGAATTGATCAACAGATGGGGTGGAAACATCTTCAAGGTGCTCATTGATGGAGAGATCTTGATCATTGTTTTCAACACTTGTGGTGGAGGGATTTCCAATGTCTTCAACCATAGGGTCAAATGATGTTGACATTTCTTGAATTGGATCATTGTTGGGTATTGTTGGTGGATTTTGATCATGATTGAAAAGTGACTTTTGACATATGTTGATTTGATCATTGGATGGAGTAAACACAACTTTTGGGTGCTCAATGATGGATTGATCTTGATCCTTGTTCTCAACAGTTGTCATTTTTTGTGTCCGTGCTTGTGTTTGTTGGGTAGCTTGAGAGGCTTGTTGCACTTGTTGAGCTTGTTTTGCTTGTTGTGTGGCTAGATATTGTTGGATGGCCTTTTGGTAGGCTTGGTGAGCTTTTAGCGCAATGTTATATTGTCTTGCTGTGTTTGGTTTTGGTGGTAGTGGTGGTGGATTCAGAATCATGTTAGATGTAGTGACAAGTGTTTGAGATACGCTCAGAGCAATCATGGGGGTGAGGGGTTGAGACATGATGGGTGTGATAGGGGTGGTTGGAGTGATCAAGGTGATAGGAATGGTCAGAATGACTGACGTGATAGGTCTTTGGGAGACCATATTTTGATTTTTCAAGATTGATGTTTTCATTTGATTAGATACCATCTGTTGGTGTGATGTCGATGG
Organism: Sequoia sempervirens; assembly: GCA_007258455.2. Taxonomy (NCBI): domain Eukaryota; kingdom Viridiplantae; phylum Streptophyta; class Pinopsida; order Cupressales; family Cupressaceae; genus Sequoia; species Sequoia sempervirens. The sequence continues at coordinate 516,523,027 of VDFB02270651.1, forward strand.
AATATTCAAAAGATTTGATGTGATGGCTTGATTGGCTTTAGGTGGATTGATTTGGATGGGGTGATTGGTGCTAGGTAAAGGGGGAAGCCCTAAACCAAGAAATGATGTTGATATGGGTAATGGTGGTGGAGATGTCTCTTGGTGCAATGACTCAACTATTTTGATAAGTGTAGCAATTTGGTCTCGCCAAAATTGATCTTGATTTCAATCTTGAGTCCCTTGATATAGTTGATTTGGTTTTTGTTCACACAGATTTGGGATGCATAGTTGTGATTTTTGAATGAGATCATGGACAAATTGATTTTGGACATTGTTCTGATTTGGCATGATAGGTTGAAATTGAATATTGTTGATGTTGGGAATCACATTGCCTTGTTTTGGAGTCGTTAACATCTTGTTTGTATTTTGAACAATATTCGTATGTTTTGCAAACATATTTATCCCAAATTTTTTTGAATTCATGTTTCAAAAACTTGTACTTGGTACATTCGCATTTGGCATGTAGGGATTTGGTGGGATGATGTTGTTCATTTGAAGGATCATGCATTGGTTGTTCGATTGATAGAATTGTAGGTTTGGATTTAGATCTACCATTGGGAAATGTGTTCCAATCTTTGATTTGGGCATACTCACACTTGTTGTGCCATTGACATTTGTAGAAGGTAATGATCCCATGTATGGATTGTATAGATGTGAGTGTTGATAATCGATCGGTGTTGTAAGGCTTTGAAAGTTCATTTGATTTGGATTACTCATGATGTATGCATCAAGTTTGTATTCCATGTTATCCCTATGTTTTGTCCTTGTTGCAAAAGATGACCTCTAAGGTTCTTAGGACAAATGACGAGATGAAGGATGAAAGGGGTGAATGATATGAGTGTTGAACGTTAGGGACTTTGGATTAATGCTAGACTTAGGGTTTTATTTTGATTGGTTTGATTTGGATAATGAACTTGTAAACCCTAAGATGTTAGATGTGATCTTAGGATGAACTTGTTCAAAGGATTGTTGATTTAATTAGAGGTATGAGAAAGGATGCATTCCCATACTCCTAACTAAACAAGGTGTTTTTTATTTTGATGATCTAGCCAAGTCTTAGAATGATGTTTCCAAAGATCTAAAGTTGTTTGGTGGGATGGATTGTTTGGAATTTGGATGAAGTGTTTGATTTAATCCTAAATGAACCTAGGAAGGACTTGTTTACAAGACCAAGATAGTGAAGAACATTCCTTTCTCTAAGAGTAACTCAAAATCAAAAGATCAATGTTTGCATGAAAACCATACGACCAAAAGATGTCAAGCACATATGTGGGGTCCAATTGATTTAATCTTTGCTTAATGGATTCTTTTTTACCACAAACACACTCTTGATTAGATTTTGAATCTAGATGTCTAATGTCTCAACTTTCCCCTTATCCCGCAAAGTGTATTATGCGGAAACCAAGGAATTTTAAGGCAAGAGTTACCTATTGTTTACTTAAGGAGACAAATCGAGATATAATCCAATGTTTAGAAACCTCTAAGGACGTGAATCCAAAGGGAAAGAAATAACATATGGATTGAGTCAATTGTATTTGTCTTCAAAAGGGTTTGAATTTTGGATGAGGTTCAATTGTTTGTTTCCATGGTGTTTTTGATCAAGCAATGCATTTTTTAACCCAAGAATAAGTACAATTGTATGGATGTGTAGGACAATATTTGTTGGATTCCCACTTGGACAAGTCCAGCTATGCTTATCTCTAGTGAATGGTTAGATGCTTGACCCCACTGGCTCCCCTCTATGGCACTCACTTATACGAGGCAGCCAAGCATCAACACCCATGAAACTCCCATGGCATGTTTTCCATTTCTACTAGAAGACTGTAAAAGTGTGGGGTGGTTTGAGAATGACCGTTCTTGCACTAATAAATAGATAAAAGGATTTTGGAAAATTCTAGCACATCGGTTTTAATAAGGACTTTCCGTTTGTGGAGATTGACCCATATGGAAAGAGTCCCCTTTTGGATCCATCTTGTCGAAATCAACCGCGTGATATTTGTGTTTCATCCAATATCCATATTTATATCTCAGCTGGAAATACTCTTGGCTTTAGAGTGTTACCGGTTGAGTCGTTCCCTTGGGTGAGTACTTTTTCCCCAAGGTAGGCCCTCTAGGATAAACAAAAGCGAATGAAGAACAATATTCGTAACTCGATCAATCCTTGTTGGCAACAAGGAGAGAGAATATACGCAACAAAGCCCCCACTCACACTCGCACAATATGTTGTTCAATTTTTAAGCCCAAATCGAAGTGTGGAGGTGATTGCTTTGTCTTAACCCAAAGTCATGAAAAAGGCCTTTTGATTCTCAAGATCGCTATAAAGCGAGAGAGAAGCGCATACGTCCTTTTTCAGTGGCTTTAGTCTAAGTAAGCCCTTACGAAAAACAAAGCTACACTTGTTCTTTTTAGATCCACAAAGAAAAATGTGAATTCATTTTAGAGCACCAAATCACAAGTGAAAGACATTTGTTCAATTTGTTAATCCAAGAAACAAAATCTAGTAAGTTTTTGATCCTATTGTTCATTTTAGTCCTTTGCAAGAAATGGAAAGGTTTTTTTTAAGCCCAAACAAAAATTAGTGTTCTAAGAATGAAAAGATAACAAATTCTCAAAATAGTGTTAAACAAACACTAAAGTGTTTAAAAACACTTTGATTTCGTAAGACATAGCCCTCATGCTCCTTCTTTCTTCAATTTCAATTTCCAACCTATAAATAAGAAAAATAAATCAAATTCTGGAAAAATATAGAAATTAAAAGGCAGGAAACAGAAGATAAATTAATCATAAATAAGAAACACATGCTAAAAATTAAATTTTCCCTTTTACTGTCTCCCAACGTTGCAATTCATGATGGCGTCGCAGTTTGGCTTTTGAGTGGTACTCTTACAGCGCCACTTACTAGTCAGTGATGCTCTATGTCGGGACAGAGAGCTCAACTGTGTCGCAATTTTTGCCCAACGTCGTAGTTTACATCCAGCGTCGGAGTTTAATATTTCTTGAAAATTTCTGCAGGTCAGCGGGTCCAGCGATGGAGTTCAAAATTCAAAAATCTTGGCAGGATGAGTCCAGCGGCATAGTTTGTGTTTCAAGTGGTGCCATATAGCTACGCTGACGAGCCCGCGGTGCTAAAACAACGACGCTAATGAGCCTACGGTGCCAAAACAACGATGTTGAGCTCCCAGCGTTGGAATTTCCTGTGTGTGAAGAAAAACGTAGAATTTTCAAGAAAATATTAGAAATAATGATATCCAGCCCTCCTTCTAACGCCATTTTGTGGATGTCAAAATCTGCAAATGGTTAAACCTTAAAACACACATTACCATGGTTAGTTTAAAACAAAGAAAATTACCAACATCCCTATGAAATGATGAAACATGTTAATCATGCAATAAAATGAAACAATGGAAACCAAACAAAGCATATGAAAAACATGATCCAACTTTATCTCATAGTGGATTGGTGCTATTGTGGAAAATAGCCCTTTCCTCAATCCTTGCTTAAGCTCCATGATGAAAATGCTATGAAGAATGATATGGAATGCTAAGATGATAAATGGACAAAATCAGTTCTCAGTTTAAGAGAGTGACTTTGCAAGAGATTGTGGAGGATTTGATAAAGGATGAAGCCTCTATTTGTAGATTCTCAAATGCTAAGAGTGCTCAAGAGGGAGCAATGTGGGACTAAAAAAAAAGCAATGAAAAGAGGCCACTTGTCAACTTGTGAGTGGTTGAGGGATGTGCAAGATTTGGGAAATGTGCCCAAGAGGGGGAAATTTCAAATTTGAATTTGAGAGTTAATGATTAGTTTGACCTTTGCAAGGGACATGTAAGAGACATTAATTGCTTTGTTGGATGTACATGCCCACTTGATTTTGAATTCAAACTTGATGGAATATTCCAAAAGATGCCTTGTTGAGTGAAAATGATGATTTTAATAAATCAATAAATGGATTTATTTGTGCAAGTGGGATTATCTAGAGGATGTGACATGCATTAGATTAGATTTAATCAGGATTGATTAGCTAGGATGATGATTAGGTGAGTTTGACTTATTTGATTTAAATATTTGATTTATTTAAATAAGAAAAGGATGGAAAATGCATTTGGATTTAATTAAATGAATGTTTGATTTATTTAATTAGAGGGATGATGTAAGACAAGTTGATTTATTTAATAATCCTGATTTACTTGGTGAATGGATTTGATGAGTTTGATTTATCTAATGAATGGATGAAGGTGAACTTGGTTAATTAAACGAGTGGATGCATGTGAAGCCTAGTTTACTTGATGAATGCATAATGCTAATTTTGCATGTCTACACATTATTCGTTACTTTTTCTAACGTTTCAAGTATTTTGAGATGAGTGTTACAAAAAAATCATGAAAAAAGGCTTTGCATGTGAAAGTAGTGAGCATTTGATGTTTCAAAAATGAAACATGAAGTTCAAATGACTATAATTATTTTTTGTGTACAATATAAAAACACCACCTATTCCATTACGTAGTGCTCTTAGTCACCTTTCCAATGCCTATAAAAAGTTGAAATTTTGATAAGAAACACAAAAGTTATGCCCATTTTACTAAAGAGGGTTTTTTAGGTCTTCAAAATGGATATCCATTTTGTTTTTCAAAAAAATGAGCCTCGCTTCCAAAATGGATATCCATTTTGAAAAAAAAAATGGATATCCGCTTTGAAAAAAAAAATGGATATCCGCTTCGATTTGGTATTACCAAACCAAAATGATATTGTAGCCAACACATACAAAAATTCAACATTTTTTTCTCGATTTATGCATGTTAAAAACATGTTTTTTCCCTCATTGCCACTTTTTGGACCCTCATAACACTAGTAGAATTTTCCAAATAAATGAATACGTGACTAATTTTTAGTCATGTTTTAGTCACGTGACTAACACTAGTAGTATCTTGAAAATAAATGACTAATTTCGTCATTGGGTAAAATCACAACTAAATGACTAATATCAGACAAATAAAAATGACTAAATAAATGACTAATATCAGACAAATAAAAATGACTAAATAAATGACTAAATATATGGCTAAACTAATGACTAAATAAATGACTATTACTCCTCTATTCTTTTTCTTTTGAATTTGATCATAATCCATAGAGCTTAAGCCCCCCTCATGGGACCCCACCTAAGCGGGCCATTTGGGCCTAGGATGATTAGCGCACCAAAAATACCTATTTCGTGGAAGGCATTGCTCTCGGTGCAATCTTAAGGCCTTCACATATTTTATAAAAAAAATTATAAACATTTATATTCTTTAACTTTTATTACTCTTTATGTTAATGAATTGTTAATGTTTTTAACTATGATTTGAAGCCAGTTTGATTTTCCTGTTGTGTTAGCATGTCAAATGTATCAAAGAGAAATTGTGGTCAATTTCACTAATAAAATATGATTTAAACAATCCAATTGCATTTTGAGGGCTATCTTGCAGACACTTTCACACAAATAAAAAAGAAAATATGGGTTTTTTCATATTTCTGGATTGAAATTATGTGAGTAAATAAATCAACATTTTGGATCAAACTCCATGATCCATCATTAGGAAAAAACATGCAATAACAGAGTAGAAAGATAGAAAGAAGATGCAGACTAGGAGTGATAAATAGGTGAGGGGGTGAGAGGACTAAAGGGAAAAGACTTAGAGATGACCTAAAAAATGATAAAAAAAATAATAAACATGAAAACTAAAATAATTAAATCTACTAATGTAAATACAAAAAATAGACTACACCAGAACAACAAACGAACTAAAAAGAAAGCAACCTTATATAAAGAGACGAAAACAAAATTAAAATAAAGAATGATTGACATAATATAATAAAATAATAAAATTAATTATTAACACAATAGTGACTAATATATTGAATAAAATTTGCAATATAAGATTTTTTTTTAAAACAAGACCCATAAAATTGAAGAAATTTATAAAATAATTAAAAATATAAAACAATAAAACCTAAAGCTATGAAATGAATACAAGAACCAAAATAATAAAGAAATTAAGGAAAGAAAAAAAATGATTAAAAATACAATAAAATTAATAAAATTAATGAGATTAAGAAAGCTTAATGAAATAAAGAGAGGGTCAATCCAAGAAAGAAAGGAATAATGAAATTAGGAAAGACCAAACATGATTAAAAATAAAATAAAATATGAAATGAGAAACCTTACAAGAAACAAAGAAATTAAGAAATTAAGAAAGCAACCTAAAGCCATAAAAAGACTACAAGAGCTAAAGATATAAAATGAAATAGAGAAACCTAAAGAAATGGGGGGAAATAAAAATAAAAAAGAAAATATGAGTGCCAAAAGTGAAGTGGAGGAGGGTTTTCATTTTTATTTTCGTGAGATTGACTCCCTCAAAGAACTTGAAAAGATCGAGCGGCTGGAGGAGATAAACGATCAACTCATGCTAGAAAGGGATGATGCAATTATAAAGCTTCAAGACTACTTGGATTCGAGACCACGGATCAAAACCTCACCCTCTTCCTCAACGAATCTTCTTTATAGAAAATACTCTCTCAACGACATCAAATATTCCATTGGCAACTTCTCAGAGCATTTGAAAGTAGGGGAAGGATTGTACGACATCATATACAAAGGTGAAATAGAGGAGATTGTTGTTGCATTGAAGATTACCTAGGAGAGATGATGGCTTCGATCTAGATTAGCATATATTTCATCACCAACCATATTTATGATTTATTTTGATATATTATTTGGATAGGGTTTGAATTTATATCACCATTTTGAATTTTATATGTAGGCATTCTTGCTGATATTTTTCTCTGAGTTGGGGGACAAAACATTTTTTATTCCGGTAAGACAAAACATTTGTTTCATCTTTTCACATAGTTTTTTGATCTAATTGTTTTGACAATGGATTATTCTAAGTGATGATGCCTATGTCTCACTTCCCCAATAAATGAAGATATTTGTAACTAAGAACATAGACAACAATGAATATATTCTTTAGTTATTGACTATTTTTTTCTAAACCACTTTTATCATAGAGGACAAAAATGATAAAACCTTAGTAGAGGAAAAAAATGTTAAGACTTGTGTGATTAGTGTGTGTGAATTCTTATTATGTACTAAGGGTTTGTTAAATTATTGATATTCATCTACAAAATTTTCATATGACAAACAATTCCTCTAGGGACATACCATATGGCTACTCAAATGTACCATAGTCTCACACCCATAATATTAACTATGCCTTGCACATTTCTCCACTTTTCACTCTATGATTCTAGGTAGGAGAAGCCTTCCACTTTGAAACCCTTACTCCTATCCAAATCCATTGGAACAACAATAATCAAAAGTACATTGAGTGGATGATTTAGGGATTAGACACTAATCAAAAAGTATTTGTGCATTACATAAATAGTAATACAAACTTTGATCCTCTTGTAGCTTTGTCACAAACACCTATGCATTGGTATCCTCCATAACATAGTGAGACCTTTCATATTTTAACATGTTCTATCAATAACATCTACATGATGCATGACCACCCATCTCTCTCCATAGGTCTTAAATTAATAGCAAATGTGGGTGCCATCTATATCCAATATTTTACCTCGCTAACATTAATACTTCTCATCAATATTCATAGTTGATTCTTCAATCTAGGAAGCCATGACACAAGAATCCTATAACTATTAGAGAAATTACTGTGAAGTATATTACAAAATTCATAATAATGTGGACCAACTTCATTACAAGAGATTTCCTATGATATATAGTAAGCATATATGCAGGTTAACCATGATTATTGAGAGCATCACTAGTAGAACAACATATGGAAACCCTTACTGGTGCCCAAACTATGGTTGTAGCCCCATCAAAACCTAGAATACCAACATAGGATTTGAGCAAACAGATCACCTTACAAGCAAAAGAATAGACGTTCCTTGACCTCTACACTCCATTTGGGTCAACTTGTACCACCCTTAATGATAACCATGAATACACTCACTTGGGATATATTTGTGTACACACACTCATGATTTGTTATTAAAATGCACATCTTAACTCTTTTAAATCATATTCTCCCATGCCAAAATATCAATTTGTATTCTTCTCCTCAAAATTTTCATTTTACACAATTGTTCTTGTTGTACTCTTATGGGAAAGAAGATGAAAAACATATTGTCTTGAAGACATAATATCCATGAAAATTTAACTAAGGGAAGAAAACTATTCATATGTAACCTAAGCCTATATTCATATGTAACCTACAGGAAGCAAGAAAACACATCCATACAACCACCACATGTTTAACTGGCATCTTAATGATATAGTTTAGAGTGTCCTTGAGATAGCCAACATTGGAAAGAAGGTCAAAGATTCACACATAATGATCAACTATAGGTGTAATGCAATATTACTTACTCATTGGTGTAGGAGCACCTATTTAGGTTCATCTGAATTTGGTCAATAATGGTGAGTCCTAGGTTGGTTTAAGTGTTTGTATTCATTTGGTGGGTGCCAATAAGGCCTCATTGGCCATTTGTATGTAATTAGAGATCATTTTGTGAAATAATGTTGAAATGTTGTAAAAAATGCTCAAAAGAGCAAGATATGTAAATAGGGTTTATTTTGGGTTTTAGTGAGTCAAGTTGTAGGTCAGGGTAAATGAGATCATTATTGACCATAAAATAATGTTTTGAAGTAACTCTAGTGGTGTTTAGAATGTTTAGGGGTTCAAAAATGCAAATTTTCTAAAGTTGACAAAGTTGTCAATCTTGTAGTTGCAAAAGATGTAAAGTTCTGGGAACTCAAGAGTCATGGGGTAGTTGAAAAGTAGTAGCTTAGTTTTTGGAGGTATTTTCATGAAGGAAATGTATAAATTAATGTAACCCATCATTTGGTACGGTTGTTGAACATTTTTTGAAGAAGTTACAATAAAAATAAACCCCTATTTGCTTCAAAATTTTGTATTTTGCTCAAAAATTTGAACTTGTAGGTCATTGGGTCACGAGGTTGTACAGTCAAATCCTATTAAAATAACCTTTGAATTTGTTGAAGATAGGTTCAATCTTGGTTTTGGTTCCATTTGGAGAGAATTACATCAAGCTATAGTTGATTTATTGACAAACTTCTTTTGGCAGGCCTGTAGGCATTAGTGAAGGGTTTGAAGTCTCTTTAATGGCATAAAATCCCATTCCACCTTTTTTTACTCCTATTGCTAAGTGGAATGGGCCCTCCATTGGTTTATTAGGATGGTAGGTTAGTTTTAGGGGATTCTATGAAGACTTTTGTGGGCATTTAATTGACTGTCCTGAAAAAAAATAGTGATTTAGTGCATGAAATATGAGGTTTTGAGTAAGAGTTGGATAGAAGGGTGTGAGTAATGGCTATGTGAGTGTAATTTTAGGGAAAGTAGACACAAAAATATGTGTTGGAGGAATTTTTAAGGTTGTATGAGTTGTGGAACCTTGACTTTGAATAAACCCTCCCTAAAAATGGTGAAAACAAGGGTTTCTTGGGACAGCGAAAGAATGAAAGTTTGGGACCATAAAAATGATTGAAAATGGCTATTGGTAGACTATCTTAGAGGTCTGGGTAGTTATCTTGAACTGCTTGCAAGTTTCAAGAGTAGTTACTTTGAAAAATTGGCCTATTTGACCCTTTAGGACAGTGTGGCTACAAGGATTTGAGTGGATTGTTAAAGAGGAACATATATTGGTTTTGAGACATGTTAGAGAGGGTCAAAAGGGGTATTCAAATATGTGAAGAGTCTCTATAGTTGTTAAGGATATTTTGAGAAAAGTTGCAAAATAGAGGTTTGTTGACCTACAAGTAAAAGGTAGAATTGTATCGAGAAGGAGTCAAGGGAAGGAGTTCTGGATTTGATTGTTGTTTCCACTAACTTGAATTGTGTTATTATAGGGGAAATACATCCTCCCTTCAATCACTCATGTGATTGAATTATGTACAACCCGCATCCACTAAACCTCCATGGTTGCATGAAAAAAAAATACAAACAAAGCTTACAATTTTAGGATATGTTTCAGAGTGCTTTATTAATTCAAATATTTTGAGATCATCCTTGCAAAATCCAATTTGTGCATATCCTGCAATTATTGCATTCCATGAGATGAAATATCTTTGAGAAATTCCATCAAAGAGTTCACGTGCCTTGTGTACATTTCCACATTTTGCATACATGTCTAACAAAGCATTTCCAACCATAATATCTGACAAAAATCCCCCATCCATTATGCTCTGATGGATGTTCATACCCTGCTCCAAAGCTCCCATTTTGGCACAGGCAGGGAGGATGCTGGCATAGGTTGTGGAATTTGGCTTCACACCTGCTAATTGCATTTTCTTGAAAGTTTCTAAATCCCTTTTAGAAAATCCATTTTGTGCATATCCCACAATCATCATATTCCATGAGATGGCATCTCTTTCAGGCATTCTATCAAACAGTTCACATGCCTTGTCTATGCTTCCACATTTTGTATACATGTCTACTAGGGTAGTTGCAACTACAACATCTGATGAAATTCCTCTATTATTTATGCTTTGATGGATGTTCATACCATGTTCCAAAGCCCTCATTTTGGCACAGATAGGAAAGATGTTGGCAAAGGTTGTGGAATTTAGCTTTATACCTACCAATTGCATTTGCTTGAAAGTTTCTAAAGCTTTTTCAACAAATCCATTTTTTTCATATCTAGCAATAATTGTAGTCCAAGAGATGACATCTCTTCAAGGAATTCTATCAAAAACTTCACATGCTTTCTCTATGCTTCCACATTTTGCATACATGTCAACCAAAGCATTTCCAACTATAATATCAGATGAAAATCTCCCTTCTATTATGCTTTGATGGATGTCCATACCCTGTTCAAAAGCTTCCATTTTGGAATAGGCAGAGAGGATGATGGAAAAGGTTGCAAATTTTGGCTTTAAACCTGAAAATTGCATTTTCTTGAAATTTTCTAAAGCCTTTTCAATAGATCTAATTTGTTGATGCAGATCTAGAGGAAGAAAACACCTTCTTAATCTTCACTTGACAAAAATCATAACCTCCTTTGTTAGCCATCTCATTCAAAGTTAATTTTCCTTTACAAAACCTTCACCCAAGAATTCAATCTTGTAATTAGAGTTTTAAACTTCAATAGGATCCTCAAGACACCTTAAACATCTTCAATTCAATCAAAAACAACAATGGCAAAGTCTACCCTTTCAAATAATCTCAAGTTTGCAAGTTCATAAAGAACTCCACTATACACATGGCCTCAACATAGCATCAAATAAGATTTTCATCTTCCAGGAACTTATAAAAACCATTAAATGCCTTTTCACCCTTTAAGGACATAAACTTAACCCATACAAAGTTTCATTATGGTCTATCCCTCCAACTGTTGGTCATTTCTTCATAACCTAACCTCTATGCTAGTAGGTCTACAAACACCTCTGTCAGATATTTTCTCACAAATCCTTCATTGTAACCCCAAAAAAATCACATCTTTAAACTCCAATTAAGCCATTTTGGAACATATCTCAAATTGGACATTAGGTCCTTTGGGCCAAGGGTCTCAAAACTAACTATTTCAGTATGTATTAGGTCTAATTAGGCCTTCATGCCAAATAGGGGTTATTGAATATCCTATCCCCAGAAACAGATCCTCTGATCCAACACTTGGAACATTTGTTAATGGAAATTTATAAGCTTAATAATGCATCAAAATTTCACATCCTTACATATTTTTGCAAACCCTACCTTAACTGCCTTGTTTTCTTCTAACTGTACACAAAATTACAGTTAAAAACTTCAATATTTTACACATGAATCCTAACCTCATGGTCTGAAACCTTAAGAATGTTAAAATAGATGTAATATGGAGTCAATTCACCAAAAATCCAAGGATCTCATTGTATACAATTGAAAAACAACAATTCTTTATACTTTTGTTTACCCTAATTAGGGTTTTCAACAGTTTTATGAGAATTCACAATAACTTAAAAAGGAACCAAATTGCATGAAATTCACTTCATCACGAAGGTGATTGAAGGGATTATTACTTCAAACCACTTAAATTTTATTTTCTATCTGTACACAGCCATACAATGACAGAAAACATAAGAATTCTATAGAAAATGCATAATATTGTGTTATTTCATTGATCAAAACCTTCTATACAATCGCCCTCAAATTGCAAATGGTTTACAAAGCCTTTATAAAGGAATTTCAACTGTCTTTCAAAATTTTAACTACTTCCTAATACTTAGAACCACCTATGACCCTTCGACTTCTATATGCAACTTTTACATAATTGTGCAATTTTGTCAATATTTGTTGACAACTTTACATCTTTTTACATTTTTGCACTTTTTGGACCTAATAAACTTTATAATAACCTAAATAGGTACAAAATGACTCTTTTCCACCCTATTACAAAGTAAAGATGCCAAATTTAAGCATTTTCAAGAATTTCCAAAATGGAGACATAATGTTGCAAGGGTGCCCCTGCACCATTTGTGTATATCCTACAATTATTGCAGTCCATGAGACCACATTTCTTTGAGGGATTTTGTAAAACACTTCAAGTGCCTTGTCTATGATCCCACATTTAGCATACATATCTACAAGAGCAGTTGTAACTACAATATCTAACAAAATTTCTCTATCCTTTATGCTTTGATCGATGTCCATACCCTATTCCAAGGCTCCCAATTTGGCACCTGGAACCCAATCTGAAATTGATTCCATTGACAACCTGTCATAGCTGCAACACTTGAATATAATAGAGTGTGGAGGTTTAAATAAGCTCCCTGATTCCATTGGCAAGTTTTCATATTTGTAGCATTTGAGCATAGAAGGGTGTAAAAGTTTAAATAACCTCCTTGATTCTATTGGCAACCTGTTGTAGTTGCAACACTTGATCATAGAAGATTGTAGAGGTTTAAATAACCTTCCTTATTCCACTGGCAACCTATCATGTCTGTAGTAATTGAAAATGGTAAGTTGTAGAGGTTTAAATAACCTCCCTGATTCCATTGTCAGCCTATCACAAATGTAGCACTTGAACATAATAGGAATTTTCAAAGGTTTAAATAATCTCCTTGATTTTATTGAAAATCTATTGCAATTGCATCATTCGAAACTAAAATATTCTCATGGTTTAAATTACCTCCTTGATTCCATTGGAAACTTGTCACAGTTGCAACCTTGAACATAGAAGGGTGTGACATTTAAATAACCTTCCTGATTCCATTGGCAACTTGTCACAACTACAACACTTGAACATGGTAGGGTCTATAGATTTAAATAACCTCCCTCATTCCATTGGAAACCTATCATAGTTGTAGCACTTGAACATAGAAATGTGTAAAATTTTAAATAACCCCCATGATTCTATTGGCAACCTATCACAGTTGCAACACTTGAACATAGAAGACTGTAGAGGTTTAAATAACCTTCCCGATTCCATTGGAAACCTATCACATCTACAACACTTGAAAATAGAAAGTTGTAGAGGTTTAAATAACCTCCCCAATTTCATTGTCAACCTCTCACAGCTGCATCACTTGAATATAATAGGAAGTTTTAAAGGTTTAAATAACCTCCTTGATTCTATTGGAAATCTATTGCAACTGCAATATTCAAAACTAAAATATTGTCATGGTTTAAATAACCTCCTTGATTCCATTGGCAACATGTCATAGTTGCAACCTTGAACATAGAAGGGTGTGAAAATTTAAATAACCTTCCTGATTCCATTGGAAACCTGTCACAACTGCATCACTTGAACATGGTAGGGTCTATAGATTTAAATAGCCTCCCTGATTCATTGGCAACTTGTCACAACTGCAACACTTGAACATGGAAGGGTGTAAAAGTTTAAATAACCTCCTTGATTCCATTGAAAATAGAATGTTAGGATGTGTGCCAGAGTGCTTCATTAATTCAAAGATTTTGATAGGTTCCTTGCAAAATCCATTTTACGCACATTCTGCAATCAATCATTTCATTCCATGATATGACATCTCTTTGAGGCATTTTGTCAAAAAATTCATGTGTTTTGTCTACGATTCCACATCTTTCACATATGTCTACCATATCATATCTAACTATAACATCTAATAAAAATTCCCCTACCATTATGCTTTGGTGCATGTTCATAGCTCATCCCAAAGCTCCCATTTTTGCATAGGTAGGGAGGACTCTGGTATTTTACTTATGGAAATTTTATAAAAATTATATAATAATCAGATAAGAACCCTTTGCTATTGAATAATTGACTAAAAATTTGAAAATTTGAGATATTTTCATTTGATATACTTATATTCATGTTTCTTTATAGGTTTCTAAAGGCCTTCTGCAAAAATTTGGACCTGGCAGGGTTCTTGATACCCCAATCATTGAGGTTTGCAAGTTTTTGAAGCTAAAATGTGCTAATTGAAATCCTATCAAAAGAATTTTTTCCTTTATATATTTTATTATTCAAATATATAGCCAATTTATGTTTGCATGTATTCTGCCATTGCAGGCTGGTTTTATTGGCATTGGTGTCGGTGCAACATATTATGGACTAAAACCCATTGTGGAGTTCATGACATTCAATTTTGTTATGTGGGTTGGTGTTTTTACTACTCTTTAAGTGCTTGTCTTTTGGTTTTGAATGCTATTTTGTTTGTCACATAATTTTGTACTCTAGTTTTGTTTATTTGAGTTTCATTTATAATATTTTGTTTAGTAGGTAGAGTAATGATGTGATCTACATCACTGTTGTGCCCTTCCTATTGTGTCCATGTTACCATGGCAGTAAGTCCACAACTAGAAAATTGGTTGCATGCCTTTATCCATAGGAGTTATTACTTACCACCTTATAATATCAAATATCCTTATATTGAATTACATTAGCGATATAAGAAAATAATGGAAATTATCTTTGAACAACTTGGATGAAATTCAACTGTTCCACCTAGTACCTCTATGACTTGTTTTCAAACTTTCAAGTTTGTATAACATTGTATTTCAATATCTTGTAATAGATGGTAAACACTTTTCCTATTGAATCATGGTCCACTGATAGGTGCCACTTCCTTTGATGCCTTTAGCCTTTTATCATTGCATCAGGGGAACTAGGTTTTATGTTGGCTCAATAGCCTTCCATTATGTTGATATTTGTGTTGTGAGCTACTTTCATCGGTCTATCGGTGGAGCTATGAGGGGAGTTCCCCCAATGTAGTAATGTTAGGCTGATAGTGACACTATCGGCCTAACATTACTACATTGGGGGAACTCCCCTCATAGCTCCACCGATAGACCGATGAAAGTAGCTAACTTGTTCATATATCGGTCTATCAATGGAGATATGAGGGGAGTTCCCTCGATGTAGTAGTGTTATGCCAATAGTGTCACTCCCCTCATAGCTCCACTGATAGACTGATATATGAACAACTTAGCTACTTTCATTGGTCTATTGATGAAGTTATGAGGGTAGTTCCCCCGATGTAGTAATATTAGGCCAATAGTGTCACTATCGGCCTAACATTACTACATCGGGGGAACTCCCCTCATAGCTCCACTGATAGACTGATGAAAGCATATCGGTAGCACTAGAACATAATGGAGAAAAATAACACAATGTCCCACCAATTTTTTTCCACTCAAAACATCATGAAAATGAGGTGCGCTATGGAGTTTTGTATGGTTTTAGAAGTCTTAAATTGGTGCTGGTGGTGGGGGTGCTGCCCCTCGATCCTGCCCTATACCACGATAGGGAGTGCACCAGGGGCGTTGTCCCCAGACCCCACGAGGGTCACTGCCCCTCGACCCCACTGGGGCTGCTTCCCCCAGAACCCTGCGAGGGGCGCTACCCCTTGACCCCGTTGGGGGCGCTGCCCCTAGACCCCTGCGAGGGGTGTTGCCCCTCAACCCCACTAGGGGTGTTTCCCCTAGACCCCCACAAGGGACACTACCCCTCGACCCCCATTGGGGTAATTTCCCTCAAACTCCCATTGAATTCATTTGATTTTCTAGGTACTCTCCAAGTCTAAGTTTCCAAGTTTTCCTACAAGTCTTCATTTTTACAAAATAATTTGCTATTTTCATTTTGTTTCATAATATAAACATCAACGTATTCCAAATGAGGATTCCATTTTGTACCCAATTTTCTTTCAAATAAATCAAATACAACTAGACTCAACTTGTTTCTTTTATGTACTCATTTATTGACTCATTGGATGCATCTTATCATTGAATTTTGTAAAAAAAAAGCATTTTTAGTGAAATTTAAGCAATTTTTTAAGTTGTCTCCTCAGTTTTCTAGTGGAGGTTTCCTCATGTAGCCCTTATCTCTACTCTTATTCTAATAATCTAATAGATTGCTTAATTGTTTGGTTTATTTCCTTATTGGGCTCTCTTTCTCCCACCTTTGTTTGGGATCAATGACATTATCACTTTTTGGTTCAATGTCTGTCTTTGAGTCTTTTTTGTCATTACAATTCATGGTCACATTTGACATGAAGGTTTTGTACTACAATTAAGTGCTTGGCAAGAAGTTTGGGTAAATGATCAAGCTGTCGATCAACATCTTTGGTTATTGCTAAGTTGTTCCAGATGGATCTTGGAAGCACTTGGTTTTTACATGATTCTTCCTTGATGTGCTCATGTATGGATAGGTTCCTCAAATGCTTGGAGTCTTTTATGATTAACTTTCCTTTCTTGGTTTGTTTTGACCACTTCTTCAATTGGTCAAACCACCTATATTGCCAT
>VDFB02270651.1:516539940-516584940 GCA_007258455.2 Sequoia sempervirens
TTTTCGTTATAAATTAACCATTCATCAAAATTTCAAATAAATTACAGTTTTAGAAACTAGACTCCATTCTACAAATTTAAAAAAAAAAAATTCAAAAAATCTATTACTTTCCAAAATTTGTAGGGGGAGCACGGCCAAAATTCTGCTTTTTAGGAAGTGACCACTTAGAAAATTAGTAAAAAATCAAATATTCATTAAAAAATTATCAAAAAAATTGTGCACCAACTAGATACTATTAGCTAACTTCTAACCATAGCGATTTTAAAAATACTAAAAAAAAGGTCATCATGCTCAGGTCGTACAAGAGTTGTTATGTTATGTTTTTATGACAAAAACAACACCAATTTGTGTACATCCCTTTGTTGAACCCCTTAATCTCAACCATTTTCAAAATAAATTAGTAGTTTAGAAAGTAGACTCAGAGCACTTTGATCCTTGTTTTTGTTCCATCTCATAATTTTGAGTGTAACTATCCTCAATTTCACGTCCAAGGTCATCATTTTCTAATTTCAGAAAAAAAGTGGACACTTAAGCCCCCTTTTTGGGAACCATCTTGGTGCACTTACCCTTAGCTTAATTCCTATTCAGATAGGATGGTTGATGCAAAAAAAAAGATGGATTTTTTTTTTTGTAAATGATGCAAGAGCATCCGGGTCCATAGGCAATCCTACATTGCCCAAAAATATTTTCCATCTAATTTTCATTTTGGTGTGTTTTTTGGTTTGCTTTGGTATTTTCAAGCATCTCTCTCCCACAAGAACTTATAAATTTGGTCAAAATTACAAGATTCCAATTTTTGCCAAATTGTCATTTTAAGGCTCCGCGGAAAATTTTTGAAAATTTATTCCCAAAAATCCGTAAGAGATGGAGTAGAATCCTTTTGCAGGGATATTCATTGAGGTACCATGAAAAATATGCAAAAAGAATCAGAGTAAAATATTTCACGGTTTGAGATATTTTAATGCTGAATTTTTTTAAAAATATGTGTTGACAATTTACGGGAAATTTAATTTCTCAAGTTTGAGTAAGAGTTATTGAAAAAGGTGGTTTTCCGGCACCTTAGCACATAGAGTCAAAGTTGCATATTTGAATTTCTTTTCCAAACAACATATGCAGCCTCACAAGGTAATGTTTGGTGGATTTTGTTTATCTCATATTCATTTTGAGAAGCAAATTAAAATTTCAAAATGGGTAGTGGTGGAGGATTTTAAATTATTGGCATAATTTCACCTTTTCTCCATGTAATCGCTCCGGGTAAAACAAGAAATGATAATTATTTATTTCAGCTATTACAAAGAAAAGTTTAGAGCTGAAAACATGGATATCATCATTAATTTTAAGACCAAGGGGTATGGGTTGGTAAGAGGTAGGTATTTTTGACCTTATTGATTAAAAAAATCTATGTTTAGACCTCCATTTTGGAGGGCATTTTTAGAAAAATGTGAGAGCAAGTTTGGATACCAAACATAGAAGATTCCAATAGAAATTTGAATTATTTAAATGTATATTTTATTGAGGGAGTGGGATGCAACTTTGGGGTGAGCATTTAATTGCCTTTTAATTCATATTTTAGAAAGTTTTTTAAAAAGAGGAGAGAGGGAGAGCTGGTAAGGCTGCTACATAGAAGTATGGTGGAGATGAGGACAACATGGATGTTTTGGAGAGTAGATTTCCAAATCTTGCATGAAGCAAGATGAAGACTGAGTTTGAGGACAAGTGAGAGAGAATGGCCATGGAGAGCCAAGCTTTGTAAAAAAATATATTTTGTTGATCATATTATTGAATAATTATTGTAATTGTTAGAATCCAAGTTCAGACATGCAATCCAGAAAATACCTTCCACAAAGAGAAAAATAGAAAGAGCAAAGCAATTTGCATGAAGATGTGCTAATGAATAATATTCAGGAACTGAGTAAATATAAGAGATGAATTGTTTTATAAAAGAAATGCATGCATAACCCTAAAAGGAAACCCTAGTGTGCACACTTAATAATTAATAAATAATTAATTATTAATGTGACTAAGTTTAGCTTAAGTAACTAAAGTGATAAGTAAATTAATTAACCAATATGATTAGATTAATTAAGTGAAATAACTTATTACTCTAACAGTAATTGTTGCAACATGGTTGCACATTATTTTCATATTTGAATGCAGTTGATTTTATTTTTTCAACTTCTATGTTTTGTGAGTTTTAGGATGGGTTTTTGTTTTTATTTGCATTAGTAAAGAGGTTGGTGTTTTACATGATGCCAAGTATCATCAAAATTTAGAGAATATAGGAAAGCTCTTAGCTCATGACTGGCCCTCTAAGGATATGATTAAGGAAAGGGATGAAAAGTATAGTTTTTTACCTGTCCTATGAGTGGATCCATGCTTTTATTCCTATGCTTCATGTCTAATAATTTTGTTGCCAGAAAGTTTTGGGTTGAGGTTCTTCACTTATTTTCTTGTTGCTTCTTATTTTTTGATCTTTCATCTCATTCTTTGTAAGCTCATTTTGCATAGTTTAAGTTATTTGATAGCACATATAGGAAATGTTGTAATTTTGCTCTATAATAACAAAAGATGACTCAAATACTTAAGTGTATTTCTTTAATTTTGAATATTGACCTATCTTGCTCTCCAGTATTGTATTCACTATCTTTTTACTCAAAATAATTAAGGGTTATTTATCAGTTGTCATATCACATCATGTGTTTATGTTATGGATGTTGAACTATTAGCTTTTGTTCAAGGAATGGATTAATATTCCTTTCAATTATTTATCAAAGATTGTGTGAATGGCAATGCAATAGGAATTTTTAAGTAGTGTGATAAGTGTTGTTCTTTAAAAATGATGTAGAATCACATATGAAATTCAATATCATGGAATACAATATAAAATATAAAATATCACAATTTCAGGGAATACAATATAAAATATCATCAACAATAGTTTGGAATATGATTCATGAAGTGAAATATAAAATAAAATATCATGAAGTACAATGATTCACAATTTCATGGAATACAATATAAAATATCATCAAGTACAGTTTGGAAAATGATTCATGAAGTGCAGTGTAAATACCTAAAATTTTCTAATTCACTTCCATATCCCAAAACAAGTCAAGGTCCTAAAACATACGTTCAACTTGAGATAAAATAAAATTCGTCTTGATTCTAAGTCTTCTCTTCATTTTCTTCACCCTGTGTCTCAAATTCAACATTCATTGTATCGCTATCATTTGTCCCACTACCAGTGCCACCAATACCAATGTTTGGAGTGTTGCACAACCCTCTTCTTTTGTATATGGACCTCTCAATTTTGAATTCCCTTTCAAAAGGATTTTTTTGACATTATACGTAGTTCCTTTCACCCTTAAGCAATTTTCCAAATTCTTGTCTAGTTTGTTTCTTATCTTTGATTTCAAAAATGCCAATGAATTGAACACTCTCTCATCCTCCATCGACCCCAATATCATTGTTTGACATAAATCAACAAGTTTGAAATATTCTAATATCAAACTACATAATATTTCACTCTAGCCTAAGTTTGTGTAAGCCTTTGTTATTGATCCTGATTCAAAGTGCTTCTCCATGGAATCAAACTGGTCCATCATACTTCTTGAAAAATTATTACATTTTTGTCTAATCTTATCTCCATTTATAATTCCTTTTATTGTCTTCTCGTTGTATTTTACACTTTTTGAAAAGTGTTTGATCAAGACTTTTACATTATCATGAAAATAGGCTGGGCTAGATCTCACTTTATCCAAAATTGAGGATACACAATACCCATGGCTTCAAGTATTTCTTCTCGAGGGAATCTATGATAAACCTTTCTGGAAAGAATTTTTGCAATTTCCTTCAAATCATCACTAACAAATTTAACAATGTCATTAAAAGCTTCCTTTGTAATAGGTACTTCTCTCATAGAGCACCTGACTATCATACAATGGTACATTGGTATCTAAAATCCAAGTACATAGATACATAAGTAACCACTTGCATTAAACTGTAAATAATTATTAGGATGATTCAAATCTGTAATTTTCTACCAGATGAAAAAAATTGGGCTTTTAGAAGTTAGATCTAGATATAGATGATCGAGGTCCATGCATTTATTTCTACGTTGTTTGGTATATTCATTAATATACATAGTTTTGTCATGGAATTTCTTCACAATATTTTTCATTTCATCCAACATGGAGAGAAGACTAGATAAATTCAAGAGTGTCTCTATATTGCTTAACGTATGTAAGAGGTCAGGAGCTTTGTCTACTGTGTTGCGATGCTCATACATTACTCCAATCAAGGATTGATATTTTGAAAGAACTCATTGCGCTAGTCCATGCAAGGAGATCCATCTAGTATCAACATCCTTGAGAAGTTTGTTTCCTACTATTATTCCCTCAACAAAATCTTAAAATTCCATGAAACATTTGGGACTTTGCTAGAAGTATTCCTAGAGCTCGCAGACTAGATTTTCAGCTTTTGATATTGTAGGAAACTTGCTTACAACTATAAATGTTTAATTCATTATGTGGAACATGCAGTGAATTCCAAGCATGTATGGTGTGCAAGTAGTTTGCAACTTTGTCCAAACACTAGTCTTGTGACCTTGCATTACTATAGCTCCATCAGTTCCTACACACACCAACTTTTTGGAAATTGTCAAGTCATCCATACCTACAATTTCATTCAAAGATTTTCTTGACTAGTTCAAATTGATTTTGTGATGTTGAATTGTCCTTCATTTTATGAACACAAAGAAGATGAGCTTGGAAAACATGTTTTTTTATATTATACACATGCATATAGACCAAAGAAGTATTATCTACCATAGTAACTTCATCTAAAGATATTGCAATGAAGTTTAAATATTTTACTTTCTCCTTTAAATCTTTCTTTTCCACTGTAGCAAGACATTTTTCTCATTCCCATCTATTGTTTACTAACCGATGCATGCTAGGAAAGTGAGGAACACCCAAAAAAGACAATAAATAAAAATATTTTGGCTAGTCTGTCATAGGATGCCCTCTAGACAAAATATGAAAAACAAAACTCATCTAAATAGTTTTTTCCAATTGTGCTCCTTCCTTTACTTTTCAAAATTGAGCCTCAACTGTACCTCTACATGCAACAATCTTTGACATTCTTTGCTTAAGCTCTTCATATTCCACAACATACTTAACATGAAGACATTCTTCCTTTGATTTCCATCATACTACTAATTGTTCCTTTCCATCTATGATTTGTTTTTCATGAACTTTACTGATATGATTTTTTATAGTGTTAAGCTTTAGCTATAACTTCTTGTCTCTTTTTCATTTCCAACTACAAATCAAACACTTGCATTTTGTTGGAGTTTCATATTTATTTGCTTTCTCCACTAGTACAATGAATGGGTACTTTGACACCCAGTCAAGCTAAACATTCTTTGCCATTTCCAAATCATGCCCCACTTTTGATTTTCCTTTTCTTTTCTTGGTAATAACATCATCCAAGTCAATTATCTCATTCTGGATAACCAGGGTATCCCTTGGAACATCTTTTGTGGTATTACCATCCTCATTAGACTCATTTAACTCAATGAAAATCTCACCTTGACCTTCTAGTGGTGGTGAGGTATTGTGAATTCCTTCTTTATTAATATTTGGTGGAAGAGTTGATGATGTAGCTCCATCTTGATCTGATGGATCAGAAGCATTTCCAATTCCAAAGTAAGATTGTATGGTAACTCTACATTTTGGGCATTTTGATGGCCTCCTAGTTCCTTCACCACCTTGAGGAATCTTACCCGTGTTGCACTTGTTGCTCGACATATTGATCTCTCACTTCGAATAAAAGCTAGAAAAAAATGTCTTCTTCTTTAAGAAGGATAGAGAATATAGATCCCATTCCCTACTCAATAGCATCTTTAAGATTGAAGCAAGAATGGAAAAGAGATAAAGAAAACTTATAACACTATGAAGAAATGATCACTCACCTTTAAGTTTATGTTTTCACTGACTTGATATATGTTAATATAGGAATGTATGTGTTGTAATTTTGTAACTCACCTAAGATCAACTTCAAGGTTCCAAGTTCAACTTTTGAGTTGAGAGGTCACAAGTTCAGAACTCAAAAAAAAATTGTAAGAATAAATAATAGTTTCAATTGTATTTATATCAATCCATATTTGGAAAATTCCACGAGATTTTTAAATGGTATATTAGAAATTTGATGAATCCCACGTGATTATACAATGATACGTTGTAATTTTCAAGGTAATTATGGCCCTATGATCAACATGGAGGTGTCATGGAAATTTGCGAAATGTTTCCTCAAATGTAATTACTTTTTAATTTTATTGGTGAAATGGGTCCTCATAAGCAACTATTTGTAAATTTTAATTGGTGAAATGGGTCCTTATAAGCAACTATTTGTAAATTTTAATTGGTGAAATGGGTCCTAATACACAATGTTGTTTTAATAGTATTGGCGAATATGTAGGTGATTTATTACATGCTTTCAAGATTCTAGGCAAAAATTTTAATCTGTCCATTTGAAACATATAGTTTGTTATGGCCAATTGATTACTGAAATATGCCTCATAAAATAAATTGATGGTGAATGGACATGCAATAGACCAATAATTCATAAAATCTGTGTGATTTAGCCACCCTATTGGGTGTGATTAATTCACTAATTTTGACTTGGCCGATATCTAATATTTTCCAAGTGACAAAGATTCACCACTAAAGTTTTCCCTTAATCCTTCCCTCTACATCCCTCTCTTATCTCTCTCTCTCCCTCCTCTCTAGGTTTCTCCCTCTCTACCTCTCCCTCCCTCCCTCCTCACCCCTATCTCTTTGTTATTCTATCCTCCTCTCTTATATCTCTCCCCTCTCTAGGTCATTACCTCTCACTTCCACCCTTTCTCCCCCTCCCCTCTCTAGGTATAAATTATTTAGGGTTTAGGGTTGAGGGTAAAAGGTTTATGGTTGAGGGTATAGATTTTATGGTTGAGGGAATAGAGTTTAGGTTTGAGGTTATAAGGTTTAGGCTTGAAGGTGAAACGATGGAAAATAGGGTTTGATTGATTGAAATAAAAATGGGGTTCACCAAAATGATAGTAGATAGACCTATTCTCCTTTATTTCATTAGGAAATGAGATCCACACAATGAAAGGGCTGTCAACCAAAAGGTGAGTCAATTCAAGGTGTGAATCTACTTATTTCTTTTTTTTGCAAGGACAAGGGTCTTGATTAAACAATACTTTGGGGAGAAAGAATAAAAATAGCAAACAAACTCCAAATGCAGTCTACAAAGTGCATCTAATAGATTAAGCTCAATTTTGATGGAAGCATAAAATAAAATGCATATCTGAGAAAGTGAAAATGATGGGTACCAGTCACCAAAAATTATTTTTCAAAGCCTACTAAGGACTCATTCACCCTATGGCGAATGGGTCCTAGATATGGCTCTATAAAAATGGTTTTTAGGTTTTATTCTATTGTGTTTGCACTCCCAGATTCCCGATTTTCATAGTCAAACAACTTAAAATAAATATTGTAGGTGAGTTTTCATGAAATTGCAAGAATGGTGACAAAAATGCAACCTTGACAACTTTTCATTTTTTCTCTTCAAGAGATCTTCCATTTAAAATCTAAAAACATAAATCAAGAGGGGAAAATGTTTTGTTGTTGGTGAATGGGGGTTTGCTTTCGTCAAACCCAATTTTGGTAATTAAACCTTGAAATGAAACAATGAAACATGAAGGAATGATGAATGAACAAGCCTATGTTACAACTCACCAAACCCTTATTTGAACCTTGGAATATAGATCTGTAGCTAGCATGAGATGGCTTAAATGGATGTGGGTCTTGATCTTGAAACCTGATTTGAAACAATGTATTTGAATGCTTGAATGGATCTTAAACAATACATCAACATATTAGCTCAAATAACATGCATGATGCAAGAAGAATTTGACATGATAATGGATCTTGATGTCACGTGCTCAACTAGATTTCTACCATTAAACCAAAAATTGACATTATGAATATTAATATTTATGACACAAATTCCATAGCTAATTCCATTTAGCACTTTTATGTTCATAAATCACCAATAAATCTAAAATAACAGAATTTCATTTCCAAATTTAAATAGTTATATACAAGTTGGACTTGGAATTCAACACCTCAAAGTCAATTCTCAATTACATAGTTTTCTTTCTATTACATCAATATATTATTTTTCATCAATGATACAATTACATATATAATTCTGATATGATTCCTTCTGACAGCTCACCTCCACTGGTGGATGAGAACATGATTGAGGTGATTTTCCACCCAACCACAAATCATTGCTTCCATAGAATTCTTCAATCACTCGAAGAATACCCAACCTTGCATGAAACAAGTTTAGCAAGAGATATAGTTTGCAAGTTGGAATCTATGCAAGCCTAACTACATACATTTCTATCTACTTTTCTAGAATATGCAAGTTCCATGTTAGGTAATCAAATACATCAGAGAGGATAAATAACATAGTTTGTTCCATATACATATATATAAAAGTGACTACAAAGCTTGGACAAGCTCATGCTGCATAAAATGCAACTCTAGTTAGATTTGGAAAAAAAATATACACTCTCTGGCACACATTCCCAAAAGAAAAGCTTATCATATCAAAGGGGTATCCCTCCCTTTTAGACCATCTATTAGCAAGATATTATAGTGTGTTATAGTCTACCATTGAATTCATGTATCATTCCTTTTCATTAATTTTCCACAAAAAGTAATTTTAATTAGGCACAACTATTCATTCATCCATCAAATTCAATCATTCCATGTTGCAAATCCATATTGTTCTATCACTACAGTTCCTTTCTTTGCAATCAATTCTAACAATTTTACTCAAAGATTAATCAAGATGAATTAGAAGGTATGTTGCATGTATGTGCATGTGCATAAATGATTAATTTATGCATGTGCACATATATTCCTAAAGTGAATAAAGTTAGAGAATGCATATACATTCTAAACAAAAAAAATGAAAAATCATCCTTACATACAGGAAATTCATATTCAGAAAAATTCAACGTCAACTTGTTCAAATGCTTCATTTAATAATTTAGAGACATTTATCCATAGATATTTAACCATCATGATTTATTTATAATTTTCCTAGTAATCATTACTAGAGAAATATCGATTCATTAAAAAATGGTGAATACATTTAATCAATTCCAATTCTATTTTTCTAGGTTGTCTATTTTAGGTTAATCATGTATGTTTGTTGTTCAATTTGGGATTTTCCATTATAACAGTTCATAAAAGAACATCAATAAATTGAATCAACATAACTATTATGAGCTATTAAACAAGTTCCACTTTCAAAGGAAAAGCAGTCAATATGCATGTTATCATGAAGATGATATCATGCTATCAATCCCACAGTAGGGTCTTCATTATAAATCAATGGAATTTAAGCTATGGTGGGGCTTCATTTGTATGGAAGCACTTAATACATTTCTCATTTAACAATTAACATAATGGATCGTTCTTTGACCCTAGATAAAATACTAGAATAAATTGATAGTGATAACACAAGAAAGTATATATATATGCATGAACTAACATTTTCATGATAATACCAAAGGGATTCTATATCTCATAACCATAGGAAGGCCGAATATTGTTTCACAGTATCAATTAACATTTAAACTTACATGAACGTTGACTCATTTGATTGAGAAATATCATCAACGAAGAAATCATTCGACCAAAATTACCACAGAATAATACTTTGTGCTTCATAGTTTAACCTTCATAGAGCATGGTGAGTGCTATCAACAAATGATAGTAATGGCCTTAGCTCGGCCATGCGTGGTCTTTGCCATGGTTAACCACTGAAAAGGTGGAACGATAAACATATACATACATTTGAATGATGCATGTCATTCTTCATTGGCAACCTTTAGTGATATGTACTATTCGGCCATAAGACATGGCACCCATAGGGAACTGATAAAGTAATACAAGCCAATCACCCAACAATGTTGAGAAAGAACATGCATTGTTTCATAGATATTGATAAGACAATGCATTATTATGGGTCGGTTGAATGGCCTTGACCCTATGAAACATGAACACACGGGTATGATTTCGCCATAGGGATCTAATTGATACCCTCACATGCAAGATAAAACAGTGAAAAAGCTCACTATGAATGGTTCAGCCGCAGCTAATCCAGCATAGTTTGACACAAATCAGCCAACAAAGAAGACATATGAATACTAGCTCACACAAAGATTAACAAAGTTGCAAATGAAGAAAATTCATTCGATTTCAAGAAACATCAATAAAGGATTTTGCATTACCTCTTTTCTCTGCAAAATTGATAATGAGAATGGCAACAATGTTTCAATTCCTTTTCCTTTTCCCCTTTCATTCAATCCTCCTATTTTTTCCTACTTTTCCCTTCTTTTGTTTGTTGCTTAATTTTCCCCTCCTTCATTCAAATCTCTTCTTGCTAATTTTAGGAGATAGTGGTCTTAAATTCCCCTATCTCCATAACCTTACCTAGCCTCCCACTCCTATTTCTAATGGTTGACTGAAGGGCGTGTGCTAGATCACACTAGTACACAAACAACAATATATGACTAAATAAACTACTAAAAATTGCATATAAATGACTAACTTTAGTCATGTGACTATTAGTGGTTTATTTGTAGTCATTTTTAACACCACTAAATTTATGACTAAACAATTTTAGTCATTTATTTAGTCATTGATTTTAGTCATTAATTTGGTCATTGATTTGGTCATTGATTTAGTCATTGATTCAGTCATTGATTTAGTCATGGTAGTGATTAATTTAGTCATATATTTAGTCATTGATTTAGTCATTGATTGTTGTTAACTAGTCATTTATTTAGTCATGGTAGTCATTTATTTAGTCATATATTTAGTCATTAATTTAATCATATATTTAGTCATTACTTTAGTCATATATTTACTCATTACTTTAGTCATATATTTAGTCATCAATTTAGTCATTTAGTCATATATTTAATCATTAATTTAGTCATTAATTTAATCATTAATTTAGTCATTACTTTAGTCATATATTTAGTCATTTTTATTTACCGGTTTCCATTAATAAAAAATATTACTTATCAACTATCTAAAATATTTGCACAATAAAACAACAATAAGAAGGTAAAAATATCTTATTTTATTAATAAAAAAGATATTACATCCAACTGTGTAAGCTTGAAAATGGAGTTACAATTTGTTGTCCCAACATGAAAGAATTTGAAAAGATTGCAATATATTGTTGAGAGAGAAAAGAACTAGCTGAAATCTGCTCCAAAACCTTTCCTTTATGTTGTTCAACAACTTACAAAAGAATAGGAACATGACTGTTCTTCTATATCATAACCTACAGTCTCTTACCCTTGTAATGCTTGTTGATCATCTAACTATCATTTGTGCATGGCTGTTCTTTTATATCATAACCTACAGTCGCTTACCCTTGTAATTCATAAGTACATGATACATCTTTGCAAAGGAACTTTCATTCTATGATTGTGATAAAGCTCCAATCATCTATAGGCCACCTTCATTCAAACTAACCATGCACAAAGATATTCAAACTCTCTTCCCTACTATAGCTCTTTATGGAAACTCTGCCACCACCTCTACTAGCCCATCCCTTACCTCTAGAAGCACTTATCATACCCGTTCCCTTCCTACACAAAGCAAAAAAGAGTCCCTCAATGCTACAATCAATAAAACCAATCTAAATGTAAGCAAAGAAAGTGCATCCATGGTTAGTGTAAACAATAACCTTAAATTTGAAATAATTCAATGGGTCTATACTAAAGTACCAAAGCATTAAGGAGATTTTAGATTTTCTACCATGTTCATATCCTAGAAAAATTAATGACTTATGTCAAGATAATGACTTCCAGGGGTCATTATCAGTTAAAATTGCTAGCATTTGTTAAATATCTATCATGAACATAACATCTGAAAAGAATATTTCCTTGCTATTCAAACAAAAGTGATCAAGGTATCAACTCTAATAAAGAAACTACCATCAATCTAAGCCAACATAAATATAACTAGTAGAAGTGGTGTTTACAGCCAAACAATAACATTAGTTGTTTCTATGTAAGAAAAATATAACAAAACATGCCAAGAGATTGTAGACCACTATCAATGATTGTTTTATTCATTAGGAGTAGTGCTTGTACACAAAATATAGACCAAGAAACATCTATCAAGATTGGACTACTTTCTCAGACTAGGAAAAACATGTATAAAATGCCTGACAATTGTCAAGTATAACACAACCATCAACAATTACCTTAAGCCAAATCATAGCAACTACCCACAAGTCAACAAGAAATTAGGATAAAGTCAGTTTACAAAAAAAATACAAAAACTTAACAAGTTAATTTATATGAACTACATCCTCCCCCTCCCATTCAAACCTGCTTTGCAATGCTAGCATCTTCAACATATGCATCTTGAATGTTTTTAGCAAGCCTATGAAGAAAGATATCTGAAAATCCTCTTGCAACCACAATAAATGGACCAGTAGTGAGAGTTACAAGGGAAACTTGCCAACTATTTATGAATCCCACAGCAATACCTCCAAAAAATGTTGCCATGTTATGGACATAATTTCCCACTTGGTTCATCAACTAAGTTATGTGCATCCCCAAGGAAATTTGTGAATTGTTGAGTACACAAAGCAATGGGGACAAGCTTAGTTTGATATATCACTGGGAAATGGGGATAGGATCAATATACTAAACAATGGGATAACCTTAGTTTGATACATAATTGCAATGGGGACAAAGTCTACATGAAGGTTGTGATTGCAACAGTTAGGAATTATTGAGAAGATACTTGGAGATGAGTCTTAGTTTTATTTAAGTATTTTAAGAACTTCGGCATTTTATAAAATTTTAACCAATGTCCTTTAAAACTTTAATGAATCCATAACCTATAACTCTTTTCAGAACTATTTTCATGGTAAATGAATTAAGCTATGTTTTAATACATGATTATACCCATCAAGTTATAGACAAAGAAACAATGCTAGCCAATTATCCAAAAAGATAACCATACTGGACAGGGTCACAACATCTCTGGTTTACAATAATCCTAGATTAGACATGATATCAGGACAAAACATCTAATATCAAGATAAAACACCTAATATCAAAATGGGGATCTAAAGTTGATCACAAATTCTATCTCAATTGAGTTAGTAGCATATTTATAAATTGAATTTTTTGCCTTATTGTTGCATTTA
Source organism: Sequoia sempervirens (assembly GCA_007258455.2). Classification (NCBI taxonomy): domain Eukaryota; kingdom Viridiplantae; phylum Streptophyta; class Pinopsida; order Cupressales; family Cupressaceae; genus Sequoia; species Sequoia sempervirens. Next base: position 516,553,252 of record VDFB02270651.1, read on the forward strand.
TACAAGTTAAAAGGAAAATGAAACAAAGTACCTTGAGAGCTCTCCTAGAAAGTAGTAGGAATCCCATGTTGCATAGTATGAAATATACAAACTGAAAAGCCCACTTTCTACCATGAATCTGAAAACCATCATAACAGGAAAAAAGATTGAAATTTATCACTGTAAAACAGAAAATATAAACAATAGCTATGATAACAACTATCTACACATCTAACTATCTATAAAAAGTAAGGCCAAATGATATGAATTACTGTTATTAACTGTGTTTTGAGGAAAATATACATAAATATTGCTATAGAACCATCAAATTTGGTAGCTATTGTAGTTGTGTTGCTTGCATTGCTCATTGCCATGTTTTAGGGAGATCTACAATGGTGTATGTTAGTGTAGCTTTGCTATGCAGATATCCATTCATAAAAACAAGGGAAAATATGTTATTGGTCAGATATCAATATCAATGCTCAGGAATAAACCTAAAGATGACTACAAATGAAAGTAGAAAAATAAAGAATAAAACAATTGTGTGATAAAGACATTACTAATCTTCACCAATGCATAGGTTGTGGATCATATATGAATATAGGCTGAGTATTTCCAGCAACACTGATTTTTTAGTTGGATCCTAAAAATGTTGCAACTTATGTTCTTCTCTAAAACATATGTACAAGGTTTAAATAGTAAAGAGATTGATGAAAGATAGAGGAATTAAAAAGATACCTAGATGTAGTTGGATTGAAGGCCATAAACTGGTACATGTTTTGTGTGTAGGAGACAAATCAAATCCGCAAACATGGTAGAGGTATGCAAAGCAAGAGAAATTGGCTTGGAAAATGAAGGTAGCAAGGTATAAAGAATCATTTATCTACCACCATAGTGAAAAGTTAGCAATTGCATTTGGTTTGTTAAACATGGCCCCTGGTACAACTATTAGAGTTGTTAAGAACCTTCACGCATGTTCTAATCTCCAAGATTGTCACAAGAGAAATATTTCTAAGAGATGTGATATGTCCATGAAACATACCTGATATGTCCATAATTCTTGTGACAAGTCATGAGTGCCATCTTTAAACCCTTGGATTGCTACATAGCTTAATCCTACACTCCTTCACTCAAAATGTGCCCCCAAATTCTTTTACCTCAAAATAAGAGCAATCAAGCGGGCATGTTAAGAACTTTCATGCAAGCACTTCAAAAAATAAATATACTATATAGCATATACATAAGATTACAAGATGTGCAATTATCATGTGTACATTATAACAACAAATTTATGTTTCATCACATTACAACATTCAAAGTAAATCGCAACTAGCATCATCAAAAGCCTAACTTCAATTCCATATTAAGTAACATAGTCATAAAAGTACAAACAAAGGCTCAAAAAGCTCAGTGAAATATTTAAATCAAATTTCAATCATTACCGGAAATCCAAGCATCACACTTAGTATAGATATATCATTTTTCCCAAGGCTTAGAGAAATGGGTATCTCGACATTGAAGCTTGGACTAATTTTATTTCCATTTGCATTTTTTGCATCATAAATAAAGTTTTAGAAGGTCTCCATTAACATTTTCAAAATCCTTCATGCAACAAAAATAGAGATGAAAAACTTGAATGCACTATTATGACTCTAAACTTTACATTATAGATGGCTTGGACTTCAACCACACTTACAAGATATAATAGTTGCAGAAATTGAAAGGATGAATTGTACCAACAGGCTGGTAGCCATCAAATGTCAAAACTTGTACAATTAATAAAAAACTACCCAGTGTTCACTATAGGGTCCCTAAACACTATATCTTGAGAATTTACTAATTTACCTATTCATTTTCTACCAAATATGTCAGGATTTTTTCTCTTAGATCAAAATGAATGATAGAGAAAGTAGAAATATGATCAAGAGGAAAGTAATTCCAGTTACAAATAACAATGAAATAACCATATCTAGATCTGGACAACTATAGTTATAGCAGCCAATCCATAAACAATTGAGTAAAAGGCCCAAAATTTAAGACAAAGGCCAGAAATAACAACCATAGAACCACACCTCTAAACTAACTCTATGGAGCATCTATAAGAAAAACCAGAGGCTCTATGGCTAAACGTGATATCTAAGATTCTAAACTAGTCCCCATAACTTACATGGGAAAATCTAAGGCTTTATGACAAAGCTTTGTTTTTAGATTTTGTGTTAACAAATGTGGCATCATAAAGTTCACACAAACAACGTAATTCATCATACTAAATCGAATTTCCTCATGCTAATGTTTTGGGGCAAAACAAATAGAAGCCATGTAGAACATGAGATAAACAATGTTTTCTTTGTAAACTGACATATTATGTTAATCATTGTGGGCATAGGTAGTGTTGTAATGAGTTAAGGTTTAGTTGTTGGCAGTTGTGTTACCAATAATTGTAAGTCTTGTCATTCAAATAGCAAGAATTATGTCAAAGTAGGTACACTAAGTATTGGGTCCTCCCTATTATGAGTAAATTGTATTTTAACATTACCAGTTTATGAAAAAATTGATGATTATATATTTTTTTGTTTTACAATTACTTGAGTTATTATTGCAATTGATTTTCTCTAGTAGCATAGCAGATATCATCAAATATTTTGGTGCCATTACATTCATGAAAATCAGGTCAATTGAAATTGGTTCAAAGGATACATCAGTCACCAATACCTATTGAGGATACCAAATAAATGATGGCAATATAGGTGGTTTGACCAATTGAAGAAGTGGTCAAAACAAACCAAGAAAGGAAAGTTAATCATAAAAGACTCCAAGCATTTGAGGAACCTATCCATACATGAGCACATCAAGGAAGAATCATGTAAAAACCAAGTGCTTCCAAGATCCATCTGGAACAACTTAGCAATAACCAAAGATGTTGATCGACAGCTTGATCATTTACCCAAACTTCTTGCCAAGCACTTAATTGTAGTACAAAACCTTCATGTCAAATGTGACCATGAATTGTAATGACAAAAAAGACTCAAAGACAGACATTGAACCAAAAAGTGATAATGTCATTGATCCCAAACAAAGGTGGGAGAAAGAGAGCCCAATAAGGAAATAAACCAAACAATTAAGCAATCTATTAGATTATTAGAATAAGAGTAGAGATAAGGGCTACATGAGGAAACCTCCACTAGAAAACTGAGGAGACAACTTAAAAAATTGCTTAAATTTCACTAAAAATGCTTTTTTTTTACAAAATTCAATGATAAGATGCATCCAATGAGTCAATAAATGAGTACATAAAAGAAACAAGTTGAGTCTAGTTGTATTTGATTTATTTGAAAGAAAATTGGGTACAAAATGGAATCCTCATTTGGAATACGTTGATGTTTATATTATGAAACAAAATGAAAATAGCAAATTATTTTGTAAAAATGAAGACTTGTAGGAAAACTTGGAAACTTAGACTTGGAGAGTACCTAGAAAATCAAATGAATTCAATGGGAGTTTGAGGGAAATTACCCCAATGGGGGTCGAGGGGTAGTGTCCCTTGTGGGGGTCTAGGGGAAACACCCCTAGTGGGGTTGAGGGGCAACACCCCTCGCAGGGGTCTAGGGGCAGCGCCCCCAACGGGGTCAAGGGGTAGCGCCCCTCGCAGGGTTCTGGGGGAAGCAGCCCCAGTGGGGTCGAGGGGCAGTGACCCTCGTGGGGTCTGGGGACAACGCCCCTGGTGCACTCCCTATCGTGGTATAGGGCAGGATCGAGGGGCAGCACCCCCACCACCAGCACCAATTTAAGACTTCTAAAACCATACAAAACTCCATAGCGCACCTCATTTTCATGATGTTTTGAGTGGAAAAAAATTGGTGGGACATTGTGTTATTTTTCTCCATTATGTTCTAGTGCTACCGATATGCTTTCATCAGTCTATCAGTGGAGCTATGAGGGGAGTTCCCCCGATGTAGTAATGTTAGGCCGATAGTGACACTATTGGCCTAATATTACTACATCGGGGGAACTACCCTCATAACTTCATCAATAGACCAATGAAAGTAGCTAAGTTGTTCATATATCAGTCTATCAGTGGAGCTATGAGGGGAGTGACACTATTGGCATAACACTACTACATCGAGGGAACTCCCCTCATATCTCCATTGATAGACCGATATATGAACAAGTTAGCTACTTTCATCGGTCTATCGGTGGAGCTATGAGGGGAGTTCCCCCAATGTAGTAATGTTAGGCCGATAGTGTCACTATCAGCCTAACATTACTACATTGGGGGAACTCCCCTCATAGCTCCACCGATAGACCGATGAAAGTAGCTCACAACACAAATATCAACATAATGGAAGGCTATTGAGCCAACATAAAACCTAGTTCCCCTGATGCAATGATAAAAGGCTAAAGGCATCAAAGGAAGTGGCACCTATCAGTGGACCATGATTCAATAGGAAAAGTGTTTACCATCTATTACAAGATATTGAAATACAATGTTATACAAACTTGAAAGTTTGAAAACAAGTCATAGAGGTACTAGGTGGAACAGTTGAATTTCATCCAAGTTGTTCAAAGATAATTTCCATTATTTTCTTATATCGCTAATGTAATTCAATATAAGGATATTTGATATTATAAGGTGGTAAGTAATAACTCCTATGGATAAAGGCATGCAACCAATTTTCTAGTTGTGGACTTACTGCCATGGTAACATGGACACAATAGGAAGGGCACAACAGTGATGTAGATCACATCATTACTCTACCTACTAAACAAAATATTATAAATGAAACTCAAATAAACAAAACTAGAGTACAAAATTATGTGACAAACAAAATAGCATTCAAAACCAAAAGACAAGCACTTAAAGAGTAGTAAAAACACCAACCCACATAACAAAATTGAATGTCATGAACTCCACAATGGGTTTTAGTCCATAATATGTTGCACCGACACCAATGCCAATAAAACCAGCCTGCAATGGCAGAATACATGCAAACATAAATTGGCTATATATTTGAATAATAAAATATATAAAGGAAAAAATTCTTTTGATAGGATTTCAATTAGCACATTTTAGCTTCAAAAACTTGCAAACCTCAATGATTGGGGTATCAAGAACCCTGCCAGGTCCAAATTTTTGCAGAAGGCCTTTAGAAACCTATAAAGAAACATGAATATAAGTATATCAAATGAAAATATCTCAAATTTTCAAATTTTTAGTCAATTATTCAATAGCAAAGGGTTCTTATCTGATTATTATATAATTTTTATAAAATTTCCATAAGTAAAATACCAGAGTCCTCCCTACCTATGCAAAAATGGGAGCTTTGGGATGAGCTATGAACATGCACCAAAGCATAATGGTAGGGGAATTTTTATTAGATGTTATAGTTAGATATGATATGGTAGACATATGTGAAAGATGTGGAATCGTAGACAAAACACATGAATTTTTTGACAAAATGCCTCAAAGAGATGTCATATCATGGAATGAAATGATTGATTGCAGAATGTGCGTAAAATGGATTTTGCAAGGAACCTATCAAAATCTTTGAATTAATGAAGCACTCTGGCACACATCCTAACATTCTATTTTCAATGGAATCAAGGAGGTTATTTAAACTTTTACACCCTTCCATGTTCAAGTGTTGCAGTTGTGACAAGTTGCCAATGAATCAGGGAGGCTATTTAAATCTATAGACCCTACCATGTTCAAGTGATGCAGTTGTGACAGGTTTCCAATGGAATCAGGAAGGTTATTTAAATTTTCACACCCTTCTATGTTCAAGGTTGCAACTATGACATGTTGCCAATGGAATCAAGGAGGTTATTTAAACCATGACAATATTTTAGTTTTGAATATTGCAGTTGCAATAGATTTCCAATAGAATCAAGGAGGTTATTTAAACCTTTAAAACTTCCTATTATATTCAAGTGATGCAGCTGTGAGAGGTTGACAATGAAATTGGGGAGGTTATTTAAACCTCTACAACTTTCTATTTTCAAGTGTTGTAGATGTGATAGGTTTCCAATGGAATCGGGAAGGTTATTTAAACCTCTACAGTCTTCTATGTTCAAGTGTTGCAACTGTGATAGGTTGCCAATAGAATCATGGGGGTTATTTAAAATTTTACACATTTCTATGTTCAAGTGCTACAACTATGATAGGTTTCCAATGGAATGAGGGAGGTTATTTAAATCTATAGACCCTACCATGTTCAAGTGTTGTAGTTGTGACAAGTTGCCAATGGAATCAGGAAGGTTATTTAAATGTCACACCCTTCTATGTTCAAGGTTGCAACTGTGACAAGTTTCCAATGGAATCAAGGAGGTAATTTAAACCATGAGAATATTTTAGTTTCGAATGATGCAATTGCAATAGATTTTCAATAAAATCAAGGAGATTATTTAAACCTTTGAAAATTCCTATTATGTTCAAGTGCTACATTTGTGATAGGCTGACAATGGAATCAGGGAGGTTATTTAAACCTCTACAACTTACCATTTTCAATTACTACAGACATGATAGGTTGCCAGTGGAATAAGGAAGGTTATTTAAACCTCTACAATCTTCTATGATCAAGTGTTGCAACTACAACAGGTTGCCAATAGAATCAAGGAGGTTATTTAAACTTTTACACCCTTCTATGCTCAAATGCTACAAATATGAAAACTTGCCAATGGAATCAGGGAGCTTATTTAAACCTCCACACTCTATTATATTCAAGTGTTGCAGCTATGACAGGTTGTCAATGGAATCAATTTCAGATTGGGTTCCAGGTGCCAAATTGGGAGCCTTGGAATAGGGTATGGACATCGATCAAAGCATAAAGGATAGAGAAATTTTGTTAGATATTGTAGTTACAACTGCTCTTGTAGATATGTATGCTAAATGTGGGATCATAGACAAGGCACTTGAAGTGTTTTACAAAATCCCTCAAAGAAATGTGGTCTCATGGACTGCAATAATTGTAGGATATACACAAATGGTGCAGGGGCACCCTTGCAACATTATGTCTCCATTTTGGAAATTCTTGAAAATGCTTAAATTTGGCATCTTTACTTTGTAATAGGGTGGAAAAGAGTCATTTTGTACCTCTTTAGGTTATTATAAAGTTTATTAGGTCCAAAAAGTGCAAAAATGTAAAAAGATGTAAAGTTGTCAACAAATATTGACAAAATTGCACAATTATGTAAAATTTGCATATAGAAGTTGAAGGGTCATAGGTGGTTCTAGGCATTAGGAAGTAGTTAGAATTTTGAAAAATAGTTGAAATTCCTTTTATAAAGGCTTTGTAAACCATTTGCAATTCGAGGGTGATTGTATAGAAGGTTTTGATCAATGAAATAACACAGTTTTGTGCATTTTCTACATAATTTTTATGTTTTATGTCATTGTATGGATGTGTACAGATAGACAAGAAAATTTAAGTGGTTGTAAGTAATAATCCCTTCAATCACCTTCCTGATGAAGTGAATTTCATGCAATTTGGTTCCTTTTTGAGTAAGTTATTGTGAATTCTCATAAAACTATTGAAAACCCTGATTAGGGTAAACAGAAGTATAAAGAATTGTGGTTTTTCCATTGTATACGATGAGATCCCTGGATTTTTGGTGAATTGAATCCATGTTACATCTATTTTAATATTCTTAAGGTTTCAGACCACAAGGTTAGGATTCATGTTTAAAAGATTGAAGTTTTTTACTGTAATTATGTGTACAGTTAGAAGAAAACAGGGTAGTTAAGCTAGGGTTTGCAAAAATACATAAGGGTGTGAAATTTTGATGCATTATTAAGCTTATACATGTCCATTAACAAATTTTCCAAGCATTGGATCATAGGATCTATGTCTGGGGATACGATATTCAATAACCCATGTTTGGCATGAAGGCCTAATTAGACCTAATACAGACTGAAATAGTTAGTTTTGAGACCCTTGGCCCAAAGGACCTAATGTCCAATTTGAGATATGTTCCAAATTGGCTTAATGGGAGTTTAAATATGTGATTTTTTTTGGGTTACAATGAATGGTTTGCGAGAAAATCTCTAATAGAGGCGTTTGCAGACCTACTAGCCTAGAGGTCAGGTTATGAAGAAATGACCAACAGTTTGAGGGACAGACCATAATGGAAGTTTTCATGGGTTAAGTTTATGTCCTTAAAGGGTGAAAAGGACTGTTATGGCTTTATCTAAGTTCCTGGAAGATGAAAATCTTATTTGATGCTATGTTGAGGCCATGTGTATAGTGGAGTCCTTTATGAACTTTCAGACTTGAGATTATTTGAAAGGGCAGACTTTTCCATTTTTTTTTTGATTGAATTGAAGATATTTAAGGTGTCTTGAGGTTTCTATTGAAGTTTGGAACTCTAATTGCAAGATTGAATGCTTGGGTGAAGGTTTTGTAAAGGAAATGTAACTTTGAATGAGATGGCTAACAAAGGAGGTTCTGATTTTTGTCAAGTGAAGATTAAGAAGGTGTTTTCTTCCTCTAGATCTGCATCAACAAATTAGATCTATTGAAAAGGCTTTAGAAAATTTCAAGCAAATGCAATTTTCAGGTTTAAAGCCAAAATTTGCAACCTTTTCCATCATCCTCTCTGCCTATTCCAAAATGGAAGCTTTTGAACAGGGTATGGACATCCATCAAAGCATAATAGAAGGGAGATTTTCATCTGATATTATAGTTGGAAATGCTTTGGTTGACATGTATGCAAAATGTGGAAGCATAGAGAAAGCATGTGAAGTTTTTGATAGAATTCCTTGAAGAGATGTCATCTCTTGGACTACAATTATTGCTAGATATGAAAAAAATGGATTTGTTGAAAAAGCTTTAGAAACTTTCAAGCAAATGCAATTGGTAGGTATAAAGCTAAATTCCACAACCTTTGCCAACATCTTTCCTATCTGTGCCAAAATGAGGGCTTTGGAACATGGTATGAACATCCATCAAAGCATAAATAATAGAGGAATTTCATCAGATGTTGTAGTTGCAACTACCCTAGTAGACATGTATACAAAATGTGGAAGCATAGACAAGGCATGTGAACTGTTTGATAGAATGCCTGAAAGAGATGCCATCTCATGGAATATGATGATTGTGGGATATGCACAAAATGGATTTTCTAAAAGGGATTTAGAAACTTTCAAGAAAATGCAATTAGCAGGTGTGAAGCCAAATTCCACAACCTATGCCAGCATCCTCCCTGCCTGTGCCAAAATGGGAGCTTTGGAGCAGGGTATGAACATCCATCAGAGCATAATGGATGGGGGATTTTTGTCAGATATTATGGTTGGAAATGATTTGTTAGACATGTATGCAAAATGTGGAAATGTACAAAAGGCACATGAACTCTTTGATGGAATTCCTCAAAGAGATGTCATCTCATGGAATGAAATAATTGTAGGATATGTACAAAATGTATTTTGCAAGGATGCTCTCAAAATATTTGAATTAATAAAGCACTCTAAAACATATCCTAACATTGTAAGCTTTGTTTGTATTCTTTGTGCATGTAGCCATGGAGGTTTAGCGGATGAGGGTTATACATACTTCAATCACATGAGTAATGCAAGGGAGGATGGATTTCACTTGTAACAACATAATTCAAATTAGTGGAAAAAACAATCAAATCCACAATTCCTTCCCTTGACTCATTCTTGATACAACTTTGCCTTTCGCTTGTAGGTCAACAAACCTCTATTTTGCAACTTTTCTCACAATCTCCTTAACAACTAGAAAGAATATTCACAGATTTGAATACCAATTTTGACCCTCTCTAACATGTCTCAAAACCAATATATGTTCCTCTTTAACAATCCACTCAAATCGTTGTAGCCACACTATCCTAAAGGGTCAAATAGGCCAATTTTTCAAAGTAACTACTCTTGAAACTTACAAGAAGCTCAAGATAACTACTCAGACCTCTAAGACAGTCTACCAATAGCCATTTTCAATAATTTTTATGGTCCCAAACTTTCATTCTTTTGATGTCCCAAGAAACCCTTGTTTTCACCATTTTTAGGGAGGGTTTATTCAAAGTTGAGGTTCCACAACCCATAAAACCTTAAAAATGCCTCCAACACATCTTGTTATGTCTTATTTCACTCAAATTACACTCACATAGCCATTATTTATACCCTTCTATCCAACTCTTACTCAAAACCTCATATTTCATGCACTAAATCACTATTTTTCTTTAGAACAGTCAATTAAATCCCCACAAAAATCTTCATAGAATCCCCTACAACTAACCTACCATCCTAATAAACCTACAGGGGGCACGTTCCACTTATCAACAAGAGTACAATAGAAGGTGGAATGGGCTTTTATGCTATTAAAGAGACTTCAAACCCTTCACTAACGCCTACAGGCCTATCAAAACAAGTTTCTCAATTAATCAACTATAGCTCGATGTACTTCTCTCTAAATGGAACCAAAACTAAGCTTAAACATGTCTTTATCTAATTCCAAGGTTCTTTTAATAGGATGTGACTGTACAACCTCGTCCAATGACCTGCAAGTTCATATTTATGAGCAAAATACAAAATTTTGAAGCAAATAGGGGTTTATTTATATTGAAACTTCTTCACAAAATGTTCAACAGCCATACCAAACGATGGGTTACATGGCTTTATACATTTCCTTCTTTAAAATCCCTCTAAAAACTGACCAACTTCTTTTCAACTACCCCATGACTCTTGAGTTCCCAGAACTTTGCATCTTTTGCAATTACAAGATTGACAACTTTGTCAACTTTAGAAAATTTGCATTTTTGAACCCCTAAACATTCTAAACACCACTAGAGTGACTGCAAAACATTATTTTATTTTCAAGCATGACCTTATTTACCCTGACCTACAACTTGACTCATTATAACCCAAAATAAACCCTATTTACATATCTTGCTCTTTTGAGCATTTTTTACAACATTTCAACATTGTTTCACAAAATGATCTCTAATTACATGCAACTGGCCAATGAGGCCTTATTGATACCCACCAAATGACTACAAACACCTAAACCAACCTAGGACTTGCCATTATTGACCAAATTTAGATGAAGCTAAATAGGTGAGCTCTTGCACTAATGAGTAAGCAGTATTGCATTACACCTACAGTTGATCATTATGTGTGCATGGTTGAACTTCTTGCCCATATTGGCTATCTTGAGGACACTCTAAACTATATTATTAAGATGCCAGTTAAACCTTTGGTGGTTGTGTGGATTTTTTTTCTTGCTACCTGTAGGTTACATATGAATAGTTTTCTTCCCTCAGTTAAATTGTCATGGAGATGATGTCTTCAAGCCAATAATTTTTTCATCTTCTTTCCCATAAGAGTACAACAAGAACTATTGTGTAAAATGAAAATTTTGAGGAGAAGAATAGAAATTGATATTTTGGCATGGGAGAATATGATTTACAAGAATTAAGACGTTCCTTTTAATAACAAATCATGAGTGTGTGTACACAAATAAATCCCAAGTGAGTGTATTCATGGTTATCATTAAGGGTGGTACAAGTTGACCCAAATAGAGTGTAGAGGTCAAGGCACATCTATTCTTTTGCTTGTAAGGTGATCTGTTTGCTTAGATCCTATGTTGGTATTCTAGGTTTTTATGGGGCTACAACCATAGTTTGGGCACTAGTAAGGGTTTCCAGATGTTGTTCTACTAGTGATGCTCTGAACAATCATGGTTAGCCTGCATATATGCTTACTATATATTGTAGGAAATATCTTGTAATGAAGTTGGTCCACATTATTATGAATTTTGTAATATACTTCACATCAATTTCTCTAATAGTTATAGGATTCTTGTGTCATGACTGCCTAGATTGAAGAATCAACTATGAATATTGATGAGAAGTGTTAATGTTAGTGAGAAAATATTGGATTTAGCTGACACCCATGTTTGCTATTGATTTAAGACCTATGGACAGAGATGGGAGATCATGCATCATGTAGATTCTATTGATAAAACATGTCAAAATATGAAAGGTATCACTATGTTAGGGAGGATACCAATGCATAGGTGTTTGTAACAAACCTACAAGAGGATCAAAGTTTGTATTACTATTTATATAATGCACAAATACTTGGTGATTAGTGTCTAATCAGGCTAAATAATACACTCAATGGACTTTTGATTATTGTTTTTCAAATGGATTTGGATAAGAGTAAGGGTTTCAAAGTGGAAGGCTTCTCCTACCTAGAATTGTAGAGTGAAAAGTGGAGAAATGTGCAAGGCATAGTTAATATTATGGGTGTGAGACTATGGTACATTTCAGTGGCCATATGGTATGTCCCTAGAGGAAACATTTGTCATGTGAAAATTGTGTAGATGAATATCAATAATTTAACAAACCCTTAGTGCATAATAAGCATTCACACACACTAATCACACAAACTTGTCTTAACATTTTTTTCCTCTGCTAAGGTTTTATCATTTTTGTCCTCTATGATAACAGTGGTTTAGAAAAAAATAGTCAATAACTAAAGACTATCTTCATTGTTGTTTATGTTCTTAGTTACAAATATCTTCATTTATTTGGCAAGTGAGACATTTGCCTCATCACTTAGGATAATCCATTGTCAAAACAATTAGATCAAGCAACTATGTGAAAAGATGAAACAAACATTTTGTCTTACCACAATAAAAAAAAATTTGTCCCCCAACTCAGAGTAAAAGATTAGCAAGAATGCCTGCATACAAAATTCAAAATGGTGATTAAAATTCAAACCCTATCCAAATCATATATCAAAATAAATCATAAATATGGCTGGTGATGAAATATATGCTAATCTAGACCAAATCCATCATCTCTCCTAATCTTCACTACAATAAGTCTTCTCTATTTCACCTTTGTATATGATGTCGTACAATCCTTCCCCTACTTTCAAATGTATTGAGAAGTTGCCAATGACATATTTGATGTCGTTGAGAGATTATTTTTTGTAAAGAAGATTAGTTGAGGAAGAGGGTGAGGTTTCGATCCATGGTCTCGAATCCAAGTAGTCTTGAAGCTTTATAATTGCATCATCCCTTTCTGGCATGAGTTGATCCTTTATCTCCTTCAGCCGGTCAATCTTTGCAAGTGCTTTGAGGGAGTCAATCTCACAAAAAAAAATGAAAACCCTCCTCCATTTCACTTTTGGTGCTCATGTTTTCTTTTTTATTTTTATTTCCCCCCATTTCTTTAGGTTTCTTTATTTCATTTTATATTTTTAGTTCTTGTAGACTTTTTTTGGCTTTAGGTTGCTTTCTTAATTTCTTAATTTCTTTGTTTCTTGTAAGGTTTATCATTTCATATTTTATTTTATTTTTAATCATGTTTGGTCTTTCCTAATTTCATTATTTCTTTCTTTCTTGGATTGACCCTCTCTTTATTTCATTAAGCTTTCTTAATCTCATTAATTTTATTGTATTTTTAATCATTTTTGTTCTTTCCTTAATTTCTTTATTATTTTGGTTCTTGTATTCATTTCATATCTTTAGGTTTTATTGTTTTATATTTTTAATTATTTTATAAATTTCTTCAATTTTATGGGTCTTGTTTTAAAAAAAATTCTTATATTGCAAATTTTATTCAATATATTAGTCACTATTGTGTTAATAATTATTTTTATTTTTATTTTATTATATTATGTCAATCATTCTTTATTTTAATTTTGTTTTTGTCTCTTTATATAAGGTTTGCTTTCTTTTTAGTTCGTTTGTTGTTCTAGTGTAGTCTATTTTTTTGTATTTACATTAGTAGATTTAATTATTTTAGTTTTCCTGTTTATTAATTTTTTTATCATTTTTTAGGTCATCTCTAAGTCTTTTCCCTTTAGTCCTCTCACCCCCTCACCTATTTATCACTCCTAGTCTTCTACTTCTTTCTATCTTTTTACTCTCTTGTTGCATGCTTTTTCCTGATGATGGATCATGGAGTTTGATCTGAAATGTTGATTCATTTACTCACACAGTTTCAATCCAAAAATATGAATAAACCCATATTTTCTTTTTTATTTGTGTGAAAACTTCTGCAAGATAGCCCTCAAAATGCAATTGGATTGTTTAAAACATGTTTTATTAGTGAAATTGACCACAATTTCTCTTTGATACATTTGACATGCTAACACAACAGGAAAATCAAACTGGCTTCAAATCATAGTTAAAAACATTAACAATTCATTAACATAAAGAGTAATAAAAGTTAAAGAATATAAATGTTTATAATTTTTTTTATAAAATATGTGAAGGCCTTAAGATTGCACCGAGAGGCAATGCCTTCCACGAAATAGGTATTTTTGGTGCGCTAATCATCCTAGGCGGCCAAATGGCCCGCTTAGGTGGGGTCCCATGAGGGGGGCTTAAGCTCTATGGATTATGATCAAATTCAAAAGAAAAAAGAATAGAGGAGTAATAGTCATTTATTTAGTCATTAGTTTAGCCATATATTTAGTCATTTATTTAGTCATTTTTATTTGTCTGATATTAGTCATTTATTTCTAGTCATTTTTATTTGTCTGATATTAGTCATTTAGTTGTGATTTTACCCAATGACGAAATTAGTCATTTATTTTCAAGATACTACTAGTGTTAGTCACGTGACTAAGTTTTAGTCACATGACTAAAAATTTTAGTCACGTATTCATTTATTTGGAAAATTCTACTAGTGTTATGAGGGTCCAAAAAGTGGCAATGAGGAAAAAAACATGTTTTTAACATGCATAAATCGAGAAAAAAATGTTGAATTTTTGTATGTGTTGGCTACAATATCATTTTGGTTTGGTAATACCAAATCGAAACGGATATCCATTTTTTTTTTCAAAACGGATATCCATTTTTTTTTTCAAAATGGATATCCATTTTGGAAAGCGGGAAACCATTTTTTTGAAAAACAAAATGGATATCCATTTTGAAGACCTAAAAAACCCTCTTTAGTAAAATGGGCATAACTTTTGTGTTTCTTATCAAAATTTCAACTTTTTATAGGCATTGGAAAGGTGACTAAGAGCACTACGTAATGGAATAGGTGGTGTTTTTATATTGTACACAAAAAATAATTATAGTCATTTGAACTTCATGTTTCATTTTTGAAACATCAAATGCTCACTACTTTCACATGCAAAGCCTTTTTTCATGATTTTTTTGTAACACTCATCTCAAAATACTTGAAACGTTAGAAAAAGTAACGAATAATGTGTAGACATGCAAAATTAGCATTATGCATTCATCAAGTAAACTAGGCTTCACATGCATCCACTCGTTTAATTAACCAAGTTCACCTTCATCCATTCATTAGATAAATCAAACTCATCAAATCCATTCACCAAGTAAATCAGGATTATTAAATAAATCAACTTGTCTTACATCATCCCTCTAATTAAATAAATCAAACATTCATTTAATTAAATCCAAATGCATTTTCCATCCTTTTCTTATTTAAATAAATCAAATATTTAAATCAAATAAGTCAAACTCACCTAATCATCATCCTAGCTAATCAATCCTGATTAAATCTAATCTAATGCATGTCACATCCTCTAGATAATCCCACTTGCACAAATAAATCCATTTATTGATTTATTAAAATCATCATTTTCACTCAACAAGGCATCTTTTGGAATATTCCATCAAGTTTGAATTCAAAATCAAGTGGGCATGTACATCCAACAAAGCAATTAATGTCTCTTACATGTCCCTTGCAAAGGTCAAACTAATCATTAACTCTCAAATTCAAATTTGAAATTTCCCCCTCTTGGGCACATTTCCCAAATCTTGCACATCCCTCAACCACTCACAAGTTGACAAGTGGCCTCTTTTCATTGCTTTTTTTTTAGTCCCACATTGCTCCCTCTTGAGCACTCTTAGCATTTGAGAATCTACAAATAGAGGCTTCATCCTTTATCAAATCCTCCACAATCTCTTGCAAAGTCACTCTCTTAAACTGAGAACTGATTTTGTCCATTTATCATCTTAGCATTCCATATCATTCTTCATAGCATTTTCATCATGGAGCTTAAGCAAGGATTGAGGAAAGGGCTATTTTCCACAATAGCACCAATCCACTATGAGATAAAGTTGGATCATGTTTTTCATATGCTTTGTTTGGTTTCCATTGTTTCATTTTATTGCATGATTAACATGTTTCATCATTTCATAGGGATGTTGGTAATTTTCTTTGTTTTAAACTAACCATGGTAATGTGTGTTTTAAGGTTTAACCATTTGCAGATTTTGACATCCACAAAATGGCGTTAGAAGGAGGGCTGGATATCATTATTTCTAATATTTTCTTGAAAATTCTACGTTTTTCTTCACACACAGGAAATTCCAACGCTGGGAGCTCAACATCGTTGTTTTGGCACCGTAGGCTCATTAGCGTCGTTGTTTTAGCACCGCGGGCTCGTCAGCGTAGCTATATGGCACCACTTGAAACACAAACTATGCCGCTGGACTCATCCTGCCAAGATTTTTGAATTTTGAACTCCATCGCTGGACCCGCTGACCTGCAGAAATTTTCAAGAAATATTAAACTCCGACGCTGGATGTAAACTACGACGTTGGGCAAAAATTGCGACACAGTTGAGCTCTCTGTCCCGACATAGAGCATCACTGACTAGTAAGTGGCGCTGTAAGAGTACCACTCAAAAGCCAAACTGCGACGCCATCATGAATTGCAACGTTGGGAGACAGTAAAAGGGAAAATTTAATTTTTAGCATGTGTTTCTTATTTATGATTAATTTATCTTCTGTTTCCTGCCTTTTAATTTCTATATTTTTCCAGAATTTGATTTATTTTTCTTATTTATAGGTTGGAAATTGAAATTGAAGAAAGAAGGAGCATGAGGGCTATGTCTTACGAAATCAAAGTGTTTTTAAACACTTTAGTGTTTGTTTAACACTATTTTGAGAATTTGTTATCTTTTCATTCTTAGAACACTAATTTTTGTTTGGGCTTAAAAAAAACCTTTCCATTTCTTGCAAAGGACTAAAATGAACAATAGGATCAAAAACTTACTAGATTTTGTTTCTTGGATTAACAAATTGAACAAATGTCTTTCACTTGTGATTTGGTGCTCTAAAATGAATTCACATTTTTCTTTGTGGATCTAAAAAGAACAAGTGTAGCTTTGTTTTTCGTAAGGGCTTACTTAGACTAAAGCCACTGAAAAAGGACGTATGCGCTTCTCTCTCGCTTTATAGCGATCTTGAGAATCAAAAGGCCTTTTTCATGACTTTGGGTTAAGACAAAGCAATCACCTCCACACTTCGATTTGGGCTTAAAAATTGAACAACATATTGTGCGAGTGTGAGTGGGGGCTTTGTTGCGTATATTCTCTCTCCTTGTTGCCAACAAGGATTGATCGAGTTACGAATATTGTTCTTCATTCGCTTTTGTTTATCCTAGAGGGCCTACCTTGGGGAAAAAGTACTCACCCAAGGGAACGACTCAACCGGTAACACTCTAAAGCCAAGAGTATTTCCAGCTGAGATATAAATATGGATATTGGATGAAACACAAATATCACGCGGTTGATTTCGACAAGATGGATCCAAAAGGGGACTCTTTCCATATGGGTCAATCTCCACAAACGGAAAGTCCTTATTAAAACCGATGTGCTAGAATTTTCCAAAATCCTTTTATCTATTTATTAGTGCAAGAACGGTCATTCTCAAACCACCCCACACTTTTACAGTCTTCTAGTAGAAATGGAAAACATGCCATGGGAGTTTCATGGGTGTTGATGCTTGGCTGCCTCGTATAAGTGAGTGCCATAGAGGGGAGCCAGTGGGGTCAAGCATCTAACCATTCACTAGAGATAAGCATAGCTGGACTTGTCCAAGTGGGAATCCAACAAATATTGTCCTACACATCCATACAATTGTACTTATTCTTGGGTTAAAAAATGCATTGCTTGATCAAAAACACCATGGAAACAAACAATTGAACCTCATCCAAAATTCAAACCCTTTTGAAGACAAATACAATTGACTCAATCCATATGTTATTTCTTTCCCTTTGGATTCACGTCCTTAGAGGTTTCTAAACATTGGATTATATCTCGATTTGTCTCCTTAAGTAAACAATAGGTAACTCTTGCCTTAAAATTCCTTGGTTTCCGCATAATACACTTTGCGGGATAAGGGGAAAGTTGAGACATTAGACATCTAGATTCAAAATCTAATCAAGAGTGTGTTTGTGGTAAAAAAGAATCCATTAAGCAAAGATTAAATCAATTGGACCCCACATATGTGCTTGACATCTTTTGGTCGTATGGTTTTCATGCAAACATTGATCTTTTGATTTTGAGTTACTCTTAGAGAAAGGAATGTTCTTCACTATCTTGGTCTTGTAAACAAGTCCTTCCTAGGTTCATTTAGGATTAAATCAAACACTTCATCCAAATTCCAAACAATCCATCCCACCAAACAACTTTAGATCTTTGGAAACATCATTCTAAGACTTGGCTAGATCATCAAAATAAAAAACACCTTGTTTAGTTAGGAGTATGGGAATGCATCCTTTCTCATACCTCTAATTAAATCAACAATCCTTTGAACAAGTTCATCCTAAGATCACATCTAACATCTTAGGGTTTACAAGTTCATTATCCAAATCAAACCAATCAAAATAAAACCCTAAGTCTAGCATTAATCCAAAGTCCCTAACGTTCAACACTCATATCATTCACCCCTTTCATCCTTCATCTCGTCATTTGTCCTAAGAACCTTAGAGGTCATCTTTTGCAACAAGGACAAAACATAGGGATAACATGGAATACAAACTTGATGCATACATCATGAGTAATCCAAATCAAATGAACTTTCAAAGCCTTACAACACCGATCGATTATCAACACTCACATCTATACAATCCATACATGGGATCATTACCTTCTACAAATGTCAATGGCACAACAAGTGTGAGTATGCCCAAATCAAAGATTGGAACACATTTCCCAATGGTAGATCTAAATCCAAACCTACAATTCTATCAATCGAACAACCAATGCATGATCCTTCAAATGAACAACATCATCCCACCAAATCCCTACATGCCAAATGCGAATGTACCAAGTACAAGTTTTTGAAACATGAATTCAAAAAAATTTGGGATAAATATGTTTGCAAAACATACGAATATTGTTCAAAATACAAACAAGATGTTAACGACTCCAAAACAAGGCAATGTGATTCCCAACATCAACAATATTCAATTTCAACCTATCATGCCAAATCAGAACAATGTCCAAAATCAATTTGTCCATGATCTCATTCAAAAATCACAACTATGCATCCCAAATCTGTGTGAACAAAAACCAAATCAACTATATCAAGGGACTCAAGATTGAAATCAAGATCAATTTTGGCGAGACCAAATTGCTACACTTATCAAAATAGTTGAGTCATTGCACCAAGAGACATCTCCACCACCATTACCCATATCAACATCATTTCTTGGTTTAGGGCTTCCCCCTTTACCTAGCACCAATCACCCCATCCAAATCAATCCACCTAAAGCCAATCAAGCCATCACATCAAATCTTTTGAATATTCCATCGACATCACACCAACAGATGGTATCTAATCAAATGAAAACATCAATCTTGAAAAATCAAAATATGGTCTCCCAAAGACCTATCACGTCAGTCATTCTGACCATTCCTATCACCTTGATCACTCCAACCACCCCTATCACACCCATCATGTCTCAACCCCTCACCCCCATGATTGCTCTGAGCGTATCTCAAACACTTGTCACTACATCTAACATGATTCTGAATCCACCACCACTACCACCAAAACCAAACACAGCAAGACAATATAACATTGCGCTAAAAGCTCACCAAGCCTACCAAAAGGCCATCCAACAATATCTAGCCACACAACAAGCAAAACAAGCTCAACAAGTGCAACAAGCCTCTCAAGCTACCCAACAAACACAAGCACGGACACAAAAAATGACAACTGTTGAGAACAAGGATCAAGATCAATCCATCATTGAGCACCCAAAAGTTGTGTTTACTCCATCCAATGATCAAATCAACATATGTCAAAAGTCACTTTTCAATCATGATCAAAATCCACCAACAATACCCAACAATGATCCAATTCAAGAAATGTCAACATCATTTGACCCTATGGTTGAAGACATTGGAAATCCCTCCACCACAAGTGTTGAAAACAATGATCAAGATCTCTCCATCAATGAGCACCTTGAAGATGTTTCCACCCCATCTGTTGATCAATTCACCATACATCAAGAGCAACTTTTTGGAAATTTATTTCAAGGAGTGTTAGGATTATTTGATCCTACTGACATAATGCATGATCTATCGACCAATGATCATGACGAAAATGTCTCTACATCACCTAGTGAGTTAAAGGACATATCTCAAGAATTTATTCCAAAGCAAGATCAATATCTTCCACTAAGGTTTAGCAATGGTCCTTTCCAAGACATGTTGACCTCCTTCGCCCTCATGGTTACAGATACTGAAAGAACCCTAAACTCAAAACTTGAGGATATTGAACTACTTACCATGACTAATGATGACATCCAAGAACCCTTTGTAAGCAGTCCATCCTTTGAAACTGATCCATATCAAGAACTTGATCCAAAGCATGTCAAAAGCAACTCTGAAATCATTCAAGATCAAGAATTTGTATCTTCAAGATACTACAATAGTCTAATGGACACTCTCTTATCTATGCAAGATGATCATATACATGTAGCACATACTCCTTCATCTACCCATGAGATGCTTTCTGCGAATGGGCACATAGATGATCTTCATTCAAAACAAGATTCCTTTTCTCCTGATATTCTTACACAAAAAGAGCAAGTTATTGATTCCTATAGCCAAACAGAGTTGTCAACATCAGTATCAAATATATCCCAAATTCAGATTGAGGACATCATAAATAAAGATATCCAGCATTATCCGTTCAAGCAAACAATTCAGATAGAACAATATAATTCAAAGTTAGTGGAACAAATTGAAACAATGTCACCTACAGTGGTCATTTATCAGAGAATGCATTCTAAGCAAGAGATCTCAAAATAGGCAGAATCAAAGTGTGAAGGTACTACCACTGCCATATTGGGGGAAACTCCATCTCAAGCAAACATCAACATAGGGAGCACGAAGAATCCTTATGATGAAACCGATGCCAATACTACAACTACCCACATCATGAATCTTCATCCACCCATCACCCCATCCACAAATTGGGACCAACGTCAAAAAAAAGATTTGAATCAAAGTACGAAGAACGTCATCAAAGAAAAAGAAGCTGAGAAGCATAATGGAAAAATAAAATACAAATGGATACCAAAGAGTACAAGGAAAGATCATCCCTATTAAACTCCATTAGTCAAAGAAACTATGGGGAAAAATAAAAAATGGGAAAAGTATCCATCAAAGATGTCCGCAAAAGCAAAATCAGGTTTTTCAAGCGACGTACAAAGTGTATCAAGCAGTTGGTCCTAATTCCACCCACACTTTCGTATCCACTCATCATTGTTCATCATCCCAAGTTTGGAGAGTCAAAGGTTCCAAACTATCAACCAATCCATATTTTATCCCTAAACACACTCCATCCACGCCTCCACGCATGATATCCAATTCTCAAATTGACCAGGTATTGGCAACAACCCTTCATCATAAGGATTTGGAAGGCACTCTATCGTGATGTGCGCACAAAGACAAAGTTAACTCCGGTATCAACGAAGCAGATCAGGAATCTAAAAAGTTGTATTCAAGTGCACATATCTTAGCAAAGCAGCTTCTTCAAGTAGGATATCGATGGCACATTATGACAGGGGCATCTACGTCAACACCACTAGGTGGTTTAGCATGAATCTTTTAGAAAAATACAAAAAAAATAGAAAAAGGATTGAAAACAGGCGTCATGTGTGGGATCGAGCATCTACGTGTGCCAGTTCAGGTGAAAGCATCTCATCTCATCCATAATAAATCTGACATTTCATCCATCTTATCCATAATAAATCCAGTTATCTGTGAACCATTTATCCAATCTGTTTTCATCCATCTGCATCCATCATCCAAGTTATCTTGATCTTGATGAAAGTTTGGGGCACACTTTACACTTGCTTACATGGTAAACATCTTGACATGGGTTGTTTTCACTAAGCCTATCCTATCCAACATTATCTGAGCCATGAAGCATTATCCAATAAAGCATTCCTTCATTCAAACACCTTATCTTATCGCAAGATAGTCCATATACCTCCATCCATACACTTATCTAAGCATCCACCCATCGCATTTTGTACATTGCTAGACACTAGGGGAAAATATTTACATCTTGCTTCAAGAATAAATCTTGATCTATATCCTTCATCTTATATGGTGATCTGAACATGGGAAAACGTGAAATCAAATTGGTCAAAAGCATTTGTGATCCAGAATCCATATCACTAGCCCATGGAATATTTTGACTAGCAAATGGTCCTCATCAAGCTTCATCTTTCATCAAACATCAACCAAATAATCGCTATCAGTCACATCTAATTTGCACGTCAAATGTCAAATCAATCATTCAAACATTTGTTGTTTCAAACCAAGCTTCATCAATCTTGATCAATCGAATCTAATCAATCCATAATCTTGGGATATCCTTCCCAATCATTGTGTTGCTTAACACTATCCTTGCATTGTTGTGCATCCTCAACAATGTTATCATCATCAATCCTGATCAATCAATCCTTGCATTGTTGTGCATCCTCAACAATGTTATCATCATCAATCCTGATCAATCCAATCCTTGCATTGTTGTGTATCCTCAAAAATGTTATCATCATCATCAAACCATCGATTTGATCATTCAACCTTAGCTTGGTCTTCAACAAAATATCAAATAGATCGCTGATATCCATATCCAAATCGTCAAAATCGTGCGAAAAATCCAAAATCACTCATAAATCAGAAAACATCAAAAACATTGGAATCTGAACTACGTCGTCTATGAGCTTAAACGTAGGCAAGGCTAATCTCTGATCAGCCCCTGAGACATCAAAATCCAAAAACATTTGAAAAAACACAAAATCCAAAAACATCCATAAAATCTTAGAAAACCCCAAACATTTGAAAAACCAAAAATAAAAAATAAAAAAAATTGAAACATTTGTAAAATCTTGAAAATACCAAAAAAAAAAGCCTTAAAAAATTCCAAAAAAAAATCAAAAACATTCAAATATTTGAAAAAATCCATCCATCCCATTTCGCTTTCACTCGAAATAATCAATCATTCATAATAAACTAATCGTCACCTACATCCTTTGGCAACACAAACATAAACAATCACAGCAATCAGCAAAATCAATCTTCAATCACAAAATCAATCTTCAATCACAAAATCAAAATCAAAGCAACAAACCATTAAACGCAAAATCAAACTCTTTATCACTTTCAAACATGTCAATCAACCTTATATCAATAGCCTATCAATCAATTTATCAACCCATCATCATCCTATACAATGTGTGTCCTAGGATATATCGTTCTGACAATGGGCATCATTTTGGATATCACTTTGGATTCTTATCCTATCAAAACAAATGCCTCTGGCTGAAGGTATGAAGAACATTGGCTTTTTTGCGTACTTGATCTCTTCTTTTGATTTATCTTGTTGCACTCATTCCAAGGACCTCTCAATGATATCTGAGCAAAGGATTTAGAGAGATAGGAATGGGGCAACGATCATTATCATTTTGTCTGTTGTGCTTGTTGGACGTTCTTGTAAAATAACTTGGCGAATACTTGCTTTCTTAGGTACGTCCTAGCAAGGTTTATGTATGTCAAGTGTAAACAAGAATACTCCTATCTGTTTGTTGAGTCAAAGTCCATCACACTAGGTACAACGCCATCCTAGTTCTTTATACTGCGATGCATCATATCTACGTGTGTAATCAAACATAAGGTAAGTAGCCCATTTAAAGTCCCAATCCTTGATAAGTGAATCATCATCATCATCTCTAATAAAGTCTCGTCAAATCATGGACTTGTTGGATCCTCTTGTTATCATCTCATTTCTGCACTAACATAACATCACCAATGAATCCATCATGCATCCATCCTGCATCCAAAAAACTGTCAACATACCACATATCATTTATATCATACATAATAGGAAACATTGATCATTTCACATGCATTGCATTTGCATCATCATCATAATATAGATCTGTTAGTCTAAGCATCTGCATAAATCATCCATTGCATAATCATAGCATATCACATCATCCATCTCATCCATCTCGCATCATATCATCATTTAAGTTGTTTAAGATAATATAGATTTATTATTCTAAGAATCTTCAAACCATCTTATTTGCTTCATCATCCACAACCATCCAGTTTGAACCTCTTTATCACGAGATCGACCTTCAAATTGAATATTTTTGCTCAATCTCTCGAGGGGGCAATATACCAATGTACTTTCCGCTGGGGCATCCGAAAAATTAGAAACTTTTTAAAAAATTTGATCGTGGCAAGTTTATTCTTTGAACCAACGCAACAAGTACATTGCTTCAAACAGGGGCAAAATGTAGACATGAAAAATTAGCATTATGCATTCATCAATTAAACCAAGCTTCACATGCATCCGCTCATTTAATTAATCAAGTTCACCTTCATCCATTCATTAGATAAATCAAACTCATCAAATCCATTCACCAAGTAAACCAAGATTATTAAATAAATCAACTTGTCTTACATCATCCCTCTAATTAAATAAATCAAACATTCATTTAATTAAATCCAAATTCATTTTCCATCCTTTTCTTATTTAAATAAATCAAATATTTAAATCAAATAAGTCAAACTCACCTAATCATCATCCTAGCTAATTAATCCTGATTAAATCTAATCTAATGCATGTCACATCCTCTAGATAATCCCACTTGCACAAATAAATCCATTTATTGATTTATTAAAATCATCATTTTCACTCAACAAGGCATCTTTTGGAATATTCCATCAAGTTTGAATTCAAAATCAAGTGGGCATGTACATCCAACAAAGTAATTAATGTCTCTTACATGTCCCTTGCAAAGGTCAAACTAAGCATTAACTCTCAAATTCAAATTTGAAATTTCCCCCTCTTGGGCACATTTCCCAAATCTTGCACATCCCTCAACCACTCACAAGTTGACAAGTGGCATCTTTTCATTGGTTGTTTTTTAGTCCCACATTGCTCCCTCTTGAGCACTCTTAGCATTTGAGAATCTACAAATAGAGGCTTCATCCTTTATCAAATCCTCCACAATCTCTTGCAAAGTCACTCTCCTAAACTAAGAACTGATTTTGTCCATTTATCATCTTAGTGTTCCATATCATTCTTCATAGAATTTTCATCATGGAGCTTAAGCAAGGATTGGGAAAGGGCTATTTTCCACAATAGCACCAATCCACTATGAGATAAAGTTGGATCATGTTTTTCATATGCTTTGTTTGGTTTCCATTGTTTCATTTTATTGCATGATTAACATGTTTCATCATTTCATAGGGATGTTGATAATTTGCTTTGTTTTAAACTAACCATGGTAATGTGTGTTTTATGGTTTAACCATTTGCAGATTTTGACATCCACAAAATGGTGCTAGAAGGAGGGCTAGATATCATTATTTCTAATCTTTTCTTGAAAATTCTATGTTTTTCTTCACACACAGGAAATTCCAATGCTGGGAGCTCAGCGTCTTTGTTTTGGCACCGCTGGCTCGTCAGTGTTGCTGTTTTAGCACCGTGGGCTCATCAGTGTCGCTATATGGCACCACTTGAAACACAAACTACGCCATTGGACTCGTCCCGCCAAAAATTTTGAATTTTAAACTCCATCGCTAGACTCGCCAACCTACAAAATTTTTCAAGAAATATTAAACTTCAACGCTGGACATAAACTGCGACGCTGGGCAAAAATTGCGACGCAGTTGAGCTCTCTGTCCCGACACAGAGTGCCACTGACTGGTAAGCGGTGCTGTAAGAGCACCGCTCAGAAGCCAAACTGCGATGCCATCACGAATTGCGATGCTGGGAGACAGTAAAAGGGAAACTTTAATTTTTTAGCACATGTTTCTTATTTATGATTAATTTACCTTTTGTTTCCTGCCTTTTAATTTCTATATTTTTCCAGAATTTGATCTATTTTTCTTATTTATAGGTTGGAAATCAAAATTGAAGAAAGAAGGAGCATGAGGGCTATCTCTTACGAAATCAAAGTGTTTTTAAACACTTTAGTGTTTGTTTAACACTATTTTGAGAATTTGTTATCTTTTCATTCTTAGAACACTAATTTTCGTTTGGGCTTAAAAAGAACCTTTCCATTTCTTGCAAAGGGCTAAAATGAACAATAGGATCAACAACTTACTAGATTTTGTTCTTGGATTAACAAATTGAACAAATATCTTTCACTTGTGATTTGGTGCTCTAAAACGAATTCACATTTTTCTTTGTGGATCTAAAAAGAACAAGTGTAGCTTTGTTTTTTGTAAGGGCTTACTTAGACTAAATCCATTGAAAAAGGGCGTATACGCTTCTCTCTCACTTTATAGCGATCTTGAGAATCAAAAGGCCTTTTTCATGACTTTGGGTTAAGACAAAGCAATCACCTCCACACTTCAATTTGGGCTTAAAAATTGAACATATTGTGCGAGTGTGAGTGGGGGCTTTGTTGCATACATTCTCTCTCCTTGTTGCCAACAAGGATTGATTGAGTTATGAATATTGTTCTTCATTCACTTTTGTTTATCCTAGAGGGCCTGCCTTGGGAAAAATGTACTCACCCAAGGGAATGACTCAACCAGTAACACTCTAAAGCCAAGAGTATTTCCAACCGGGATATAAATGTGGATATTGGACGAAATGCCAATATCACGCAGTTGATTCTGACAAGATGGATACGAAAGGGGACTCTTGCCATATGGTTCAATCTCCACGAACGGAAAGTCCTTATTAAAACCCATGTGCTAGAATTTTCCAAAATCCTTTTATCTATTTGTTGGTGCAAGAACAGTCATTCTCAAGCCACCTCACACTTTTACGGTCTTCTAGTAGAAATGGAAAACATGCCATGGGAGTTTCATGGGTGTTGATGCTTGGATGCCCCGTATAAGTGAGTGTCGTGGAGGGGAGCCAATGGGGTCAAGCATCTAACCATTCACTAGAGATAAGCGTAGTTGGACTTGTCCAAGTGGGAATCCAACAAATATTGTCTTACACATGCATAGGATTGTACTTATTCATGGGTTACAAAATGCATTGCTTGATTGAAAACACCTTGGAAACAAACACTTGAACCTCATCCAAAATTTAAACCCTTTTGAAGACAAACACAATTGACTCAATCCATATGTTATTGCTTGCCCTTGGGATTCACATGCTTAGAGGTTTCTAAACATTGGATTATATCTTGATTTGTCTCCTTAAGTAAACAATAGGTAACTCTTGCCTTAAAATTCCTTGGTTTCCGCATAATACACTTTGCGGGATAAGGGGAAAGTTGAGACATTAGACATCTAGATTCAAAATCTAATCAAGAGCGTGTTTGTGCTAAAAAATAATCCATTAAGCAAAGATTAAATAATTGGACCCCACATATGTGCTTGACATCTTTTGGTTGTATGGTTTTCATGCAAACATTGATCTTTTGATTTTGAGTTACTCTTAGAGAAAGGCATGTTCTTCACTATCTTGGTCTTGTAAACAAGTCCTTCCTAGGTTTATTTAGGATCAAATCAAACAATTCATCCAAGTTCCAAACAATCCATCCCACCAAACAACTTTAGATCTTTGGAAACATCATTCTAAGACTTGGCTAGATCATCAAAATAAAAAACACTCTCCATCTCCCTCTCAAGTGTCTCTCTCCCACTCTCTCTCTCTCACACACTCTATCTCTTCATCTCCCTCTTAGGTCTCTCTCTCTCCCACTCTCTCTCCCTCTCTCCCTCCCTATCTCCATCTCAAGTGACTCTCCCCCTCTCTCTACCCATCTCAAGTTAATTCTGAGGAAGAGAGAAAGAGAGGAGAGAGAGATAGAGGGATGGAGGGAGAGAGAGACTTGAGAGGGAGAGAGGGAGAGATAGATAGAGGGAGAGAGAGGCAAAAAAACTTGGGAGGGAGGGAGGGAGTGAGGGAGAGAGAGATGAAGAGAGGGGAGAGACAGGGAGAGATAGATTTATCTAGTTAGAGTGGGAAGGAGACACCTAAGAGAGGGAGGGAGTGGGAGAGAGAGATACCTGACAAGGAGGTGGAAAGTGAGTGAGTGAGTGAGTGAGTGAGAGAGAGGTAGAGAGGGAGATGAAGAGTGAGAATGAGAGGGAGAGGGAGAGGGAGAGAGAGGGAGAGGGAGTGGAAGGGACTAGAGAGAGAGAAAGGGAAGGAGAAAGGGAATGAGAGAGGGAGAGAGAGTGGGAGAAAGTGAGAGATGTGAGAGGGAGATGAAGAGAGAGAGTGTGTGTAAGAGAAAGAGAGACTTGAGAGACAGAGTGGGAGAGAGAGAGATCTGAGAGAGAGATGGAGAATGTGAGTGTAAGAGAGAGTGAGAGAGAGAGACATTGGAGAAGATAGAGGGAGTGGGAGAGACCTAAGAGAGAGAAAGAGAGAGAGAGAGAGGGAGAGAGAGGGGGAGTGGGATAGACCTGAGAGAGATACCTAAGAGAGAGAGAGACTTAAGAGGGAGAGATATTTTTAAATGGAGGGGGAGAGAGAGAGGGAGAGAGGGAGATGGAAAGTGAGAGGGAGATGGAGAGGGAGAGAAAGAGATAGAGGGGGGGAGAGATTGACTTGAGAGGCAGAGAGGGAGAGAGAGAGATAGAGGAAGGGAGAGGGAGAGAGACTTGAGAGGGAGAGAGGGAGAGGGAGAGGGAGAGAGAGAGAGAGAGAGGGAGAGGGAGGGAGATGGATGTTGGTATATTTTGGCATTGATGTCAAAAGGGGATTAGAGGAGAAGTGTGTTGATCTAGTGCAGAAGTGCATATAGCTATCATTGATGTCAAAAGTGTAGATCATGCAAAAGGTTTTGGAATTCCTTATAGCTTAACTGGTCATGTGCTCAAGTGATGCACATGTATGTGCATTGTGTTGCAGGCATGAATGTATATGGTGGTGTTGTCATTAATGTATCCATTGATGTCAACATAGTGTAGGTTGTTTCAATGAAAGGACACAAATGATTGTTAGTTCAAAATATGCTCTGATATGTGCTCCACATTTCTATTGTGTTGATCCTATGCTTATGCAGATCTAAAGTATTGTTCAAGGACATCCATGGGTGATATATCCTAGATTACAGCTTTTGGGCTGATGAAGAGTGAAAGTTAAGTTCACTGATTTGTGAACTGGTCTAGTAGAGTTGTTTATCTATTGACTGGGAGAAATGTATCTGCTCCGCAATCCTCCACTGGTTTGTTTTAGGTCTTGTAAATATGGAAGAATTTTCATAGTGGTGTTATCTATGTTGCATCAAGAGTGCCCATGGTTTGGTGCTCTGGTATGAAGATTTGAGTGAGCCTCTGGTATGCTATGTTCCAAGTTTGAGTCTATGGTAAGAATGGTCTAGTAGCTTGCTCTGCATTTCTTGCATATTGAACATCTTTTTTGTGGATTGGAAGTTATTTAGAGGAATATATGAAGATGGTATGTTCCAAGTTGGAGTGTCTGGTATGAAGAGTTGAGTGAGTTATGTTCACTAGAGTGAAAACTACTTTATTTTTATATTTGGTGGTGATAGAGAGAATGTATTATGCTTCACATTCCTCTGCATTTACATCTTTTGGTCTACAATTCTGGAATTAAGTTTGTAATGGTGTTATGTGTCTTCATCTCCAATGGTTCATGATTTGGTGGTTCACAAGAAGAAATTTGGATTGTGAATGAAGACTACTCCTAGAAGGCCTTTGTCAACAAGACAATGTGGTGTCAATAAGAGTTTGAGCAATGTCTCTTCAACATTGCAATAACAAGCCTATAGAGATTTGTCAATGAGACCATGTGGTGTTGATATGACTTCTTTAGATGTCTTCTCAACATGATGAGTGTGATACCAGATGTGGAACCCAGTAAGGTGCACGAGGAAGTGAGATTCGGTGTGATGAAGATGACATATAGTCAGAAGATGTATAGAAAAAAGGCATGTGGCGATGACTTGGACTAATGGAATCTACCATGGTAGGATGTTGAGGTGTCTTCATTGGTGTGACATAGACACATCGACAGAACAAAGATGAATATCCCCTCAATGGAGTAATAAAGTGCTATGTGGACCCAATAGAATGATGTGCTTAGTGAAGGCGAACGTATGAAAAAAGATATTTTTTTGTTTTTCATACATTTTGCAAAATAACACTTGATCAAGGCACGAAAAGAGAAGATCGACGACCAGCATTCAAACTTTAAGATCTACAATGGTCTAGTCTATGTGAACAGGGGTTTTCAAAGTTAGTAACCAATAATGAACAATATTAGATCACTTAGCTATCCCAATGAACATTTAATGAAGGAGGTTTGATCTATTGGTTGGCAGCTAAAAGGAGTCTTGATCGATCAAGATCAAATCTAATTGAATGAACAGATAAAGAAATTAAATGTAGATCAAATTTCAAGGTCAAATAGAGAGCTATTTTAGGAAAATTCTTTGTGGCAGAAGTTAATGAAAAAGAAGCTCGATGTAGAGCCAAAACAACCAAGGAGATATCTGATAGACTCTATCAAATGAGCTAGATGAATGGTGCAAGGCTCAAGATGAAATAATTGCTTGGAGGAGAAACCCTAACAGATGTGTAACCAGTTTGGACAACTGGACAATGTGTGAATCTTGAGGAGTAAGACTATAGATGTGTGGAGTTAGGCAGATAGAAGACAATCGAAGTATGGTTGATAGGGGTGGATCTATAACATATGTAAAAATTCTATAGTTGAAGGTAGAGAAAAATAAAGTTACATCTTGCAAGAGTATGTTGTAGAGATAGAGTGTGTGTAGCCTACAAGTTTAAAGAGACCTAAACAAATTAATGTATAGCTAAGCTATAGCAAATAGAGTAAGAAATAGAACTGAGACTAAAATGAAAATAATCATCTAAGTGGCTCTATGTGCAGAAGAGAGAAGAACAGAAAGAGAGTGATAGAGATAGAACATTGATTGTTCTTTGTAGAAAAGAAGAGTGCATAGAAGGGTTGTTTTGTTGAGAGTGTAGATTCAACAGTAAGATGTGAGTTGTAGTATGTACAACAAAGAACATAATATAATGATACATCTTAGGTTTATGAAGAACCATTTGTATGCATATATCAACTTGTAATCCTTTAGAGGTTGTAGCCTTATTGTACTGAGTTGTAGCTTAGCTTAGGGGATAGTAGTCTCCTTGGAGTTTTTGCTCCTAAACTAGGGTGTTGTTGCATCCTTGAAGTGGTTTCTTCTAAATTAGGTAGTTGATGCATCCTTGGGTTGTAGCCCTAAAAGCATTGCAATAGAGATTTGGATTGTGGCGTTGGATTTGAGCAGTAGACTCAAGCAGCCTTTTGTCACTATGGTTTTCCCATCTTTGGTTTTCCATGTACACATGGTGTTATGTGATGTTCTTGTATGTGTGTGTGTGTTTATGTCTTTTCATATTTGTATCTGTACATTAAGAGTTCAAAGAAGTAATCTGCATAAGTTTTCTAAGGGAAAAAGTTGTAAGGGATAAATTTTGGTATCTAATG